>SRMA01025998.1:71955-171649 GCA_007224835.1 Danionella cerebrum | reverse complement strand
TGCAATAAATCTACTTAATGATTAATTGTGAACAAATTAATTAAATATTTTTGTCTGGAATCCTCTTTAAAGTTACAAGAACACCCGAAGAAGCATGTGAGCTGATCAGAAGAATTGGTCATGCTCCTCAAGAAAGGTTTGATTTCTTCTTGCACACATTTCTTTAATGTGCTACATTTCACCAGTACAGCAAAGGAAAGGGATTTGATGATTTTGGGATGGAACAACCATAAATGCTCCAAATCCCTCCTATTACAGGCCAAAGGACACTAGAGACTAGATGTAGTCCCTCAGTGTTCTCCAGACATGAGATGAAATTGCTTCCCTGAAATACATATCATCATCCGTCTGCCCTGATATCCATCTAAAAAAATATGTGCAGCTCAATTAACCCCTTTGCATCAGCAATTCAGACATTGAGAGGAGACTCACCCCTCATATGTACCATCATCCTAGATAATTCCAAACAAATTACTGAAAGAAAATTTGAGGATAAATAAAAAAAGCTATTTTGTTTGGACTTCAAACCAGCTTTGTTCCATTTAACAGATCAAACCATACTAAATAATCATGGTGTTTTCTTGCCATGCAAACCCAAGAATAACCTTTCGTCATGATCTGACTCTCAATACATTTCCTCAAATTGGGTTTATTCGAAGAACTCTAGTGCATACTTTAGCCCAGGGCTTAATTAAGCTGAATAGACCTTGTTCCGGTTCAACATAAATGCGACTGGCTCAAAAAATAGATCTCTCGTCCCAGCACAATGCATGCAGGGGATTTCAGTTCACAATTAAATTACCTTCCTGACAGTATAAGAATGCTTGTTTACTGATCCGGTTTGCAAATTAAGATGAGAGAGCGTACAGGACCAGCAGCCTGTTGACCTAATAGACTGATCAGAATTAATGAGGATCGTCCAGACAATTCCACTTAAATCCTCTATTTGTCCTCAGAATAGTAAACAAGGAGTTTCTCATTTCAAGTCATCATTTTTAATCTGTACTAAAATAGTCTGCTAATATTGCAGAATAAATGATAAGTGCTTTGTCCACAGTCATTGTTTTTTCCCTATAAAAGCAATGAAACACTGTATTCAATGTGAGTTCTAATAGGAGAACCACTGACCAAATCATGTAAAGATGTGTCAGCAATGAGTAGGATGGGGATTTTAAAAATTAATACATAAATAAACATGTTTGAAACAAAGTGGGTGTATTATTTTTTTTCCCCCAAAGCTTAATTCGTTAATGTTAAGAGACGCCAACAAAATGACTCATCCTAATACCATCACGCATCTTTCTGGGTTTCATGCGCAATATGTGACTATGACAGGTTCATTAGATCAGATAACAATCTTTGGTCATGTTTTCTCCAACATCTATAAGCCTCATAAGCCAAAAAGAACCCAGAGCAGTGCTGTTTTGCAGAATGTGTCACAGAGAATTGTTTTATTCTCCAGTGTGGCTAAGCTCTAGGCACACACACACACACACACACACACACACACACACACACACAGTACAAACACTCGTTACTGCAGTGTTTGCATGCGTTTGCCTGTTTGTGCTCAGATTTGAATGTGGTCTGATGCTTCGCTGAGCATCTACGGTTTCCTGCAGGAGTCAGACATGGTCAGCTTCAGCCATTATACAAGTGGAAATTTCCATTTCCATGCTTCACTGTGCACTGCATGGGATGCCATGCTTACCACCTTCCAGCATCTGTGAGAGATTCTAGAAGACTGGGCACTGATTGTGGGATGGAAATGAATTGTTTTAAGGATGTGCTTTTTTGTCAAAGCCACAGCTCCCTTGAAAATCTAAATGAAGGTAGTATTTTTTTCAGTGCACACCTTCTAGAATATATGTTGATCCTGAATTGGAGCTGCTCAATAGTTGATGGAATGTAAGGAAAAAGTTTTGAGCATCAACAAAACTTATCAAATTCAACAATGGTAGCGTACATTTGACACTTCAAACTTGTCTGCAAGAGATGATAAAAAAATGAGGCAGGGCAGGGCAGGGCAGGGCAAGACAGAGTCAAGTTCCAAGTGAAAGAGGGCATGTGCCAGTCAAGTCTCAAATCAAGGCAAGGAAAGTCGATGTCCCAAGTCAAAGCAGAACAAGCCCGAGTCAAGTCCCAAGGTAGGATAGGTCCGAGTCAAGTCCCAAGTCAAGGCAGGGCAGGTCTGAGTCAAGTCCCAAGTCAAGGCAGGGCAAGTCTGAGTCCAGTCCCAAGTCAAGGTAGGGCAAGACCAGTCAAGTCCTAAATGAAGGCAGGGTAACTCCATGTCCCAAGTCAAACCAGGGCAAGTCTGAGTCAAGTCCCAAGTCAATGCAGGGCAAGTCCGAATCAAGTCCCAAGTCAATGCAGGGCAAGTCAGAATCAAGTCCCAAGTCAAACCAGGGCAAGTCCGATTCAAGTCCCAAGTCAATGCAGGGCAAGTCCGAATCAAGTCCTAAGTCAGTAATGGGGAAATCAGAATCAAGTCCCAAGTCAAACCAGGGCAAGTCCGATTCAAGTCGGAAGTCAAGGCAGGGCAAGTCCAAGTGAACTCCCAAGTAATCTGTGTCAAGTCCCATGTCAAGGCAGGTCAAGTCAGTGTCAAGTTCCAAGTCAAGGCAGGGCAAGTCCAGAGCTTGGTACGATTTAATCTGTAACAAAGCCATCTCCTTGAGCAGGTCTTGGGCCGCTTTTGGTCCGATTTTTAATTTTGTCATTGCTTTCGAGCGAAACATTATGTATAGATTACCAATAATGTACTATAACAAATGTTAGTCAAGGTGTTGTAAAAAATTAACGTTAATATCGTGGAAAGTGCTTTTCTGTAGTGCAACTTAGAGAAACCCCCTCTCAGAAGCGTCTCTCCATCCCTTCTCACACGCTCGGTATTCTCTCCGCTTGTGCTTGAAACCGTGTTTGTGTCAGTAATTCGTGAAAAAATCTTGAGAAAGTTAACTTATACGTAGTGCTGTAATGTTTTCTGCCATTCTGAAAGGTTTCACATTTGTGTATATATTACGTATTTTCTTGTGTTTTATTATCATTTATAACATTAACAATGTGTAGATTTAAGGATTGAAGAAACGTTACTTGATTTTTCTCTGGTTTTCTAATTTTTTATCAACTTATACTGTTATTTCTGAGAGCCGTTGCACAGACGTTTTACATGTAACACTTGCTTCGAGATAAGAATTGTTTGAGATCCGAACGTCACTCTGGAACGGATTAATTTCGTATCTCGGGGTACCACTGTATAACAATAAGTGTGGTTTCCAACTTAGGAAGGTTCCTTTCTGATTCAATGTCTGTAAAAATATGAAGGTGGAGGCTATGTGAAGGTCCTTTTTGGTATACAACTTCAGATTTACTTTGGTCCTTTCTGTTACATAGATTTGTGACTGTGAGAGCAATTTTGAATCATTATATTTAACTTAAATTATATGTTTTTAAAAATACCATTGCTAAGGCAGTCACATGACACATATTCTGTAAACTTTTCATCAATAACACAGTAATTTACATGCTCTTGCTTGGAAAAAATGCATGATAACAAATTGACAAACTAATGCTTTTAGTCAGTAGCAAAGTTTATGTGGTCAACTGAAGGGTGCTTCACGGTTATAAATGTCTCTTGCCAAAATGTCTCTAAGACACAGAAGAGACTGATGGGTTTAATATCACTTCCACCAGCTCAATTTGTACCAGGATGCCTATGAAATGGCCAGTCTAATCGCATTTTCCCAAACCACAACGTTTTATTGGCTCCCGGTCAAACTTTATGTGGCCAGCACTCTGTTTACCTGTCAAGAGCACACGAATAAAGCTGTGAGCGTCTATACTCATGTTTTTATCTAAAGGATATGGAAAAATATATACTATTATTTGACAATGATGAAAAAATGGTTCTTGATCTTGATAAAAACAAGTCAACGACAAGGTTTACACTCCCATGAACTGGTTTAAGTCATTTGCATACAGTTGGCAAATCTTTCAAACGCACCTGGTTGAGTGACTTCTTTTCAATGAAACAAAAGCCTCTCTTTTGCATATTTATATTTTGCCCTCCCAAACAGACATAATGCATTGCCATTGTAATGTGTTTACCTCTCCAAGTAAGTGCTCTGGGCGTGGTCCAATCATTGTTTCTCGTTTCAGAGCCACAGTTAAATTTGCATGTGAAAACTCAAAAGCCACAGAAATAGGCCTACGCTTGACAAATATCCACTCTGGAAATCACCGGACCAGACAGAGACTGTAATAAATTAGGGAGAATGCTGTCAGCAGCACTGAGATTTTCCAGAGAATGGACAGTGTAGCTGAGCAGAAAACCCCACTAAAATCATTCTGGAGATTTATTTTCCACCTTATGTTGCAACAAATTTGTGTCCTCGTTTATTTGAATTGAAAATCTGGGCCAAACATATTTGTGCTATTGTTCCCCAAACAGATATGATGGAGTAGATACAGGCACACATCGGGGAATACATGACAGTTGCACAAAATTAACATTGAATCTGTTCTGTCTGTTCAAATATAACAACTAAAATATGATAAGTGTAATGTAAATTTAATCAGAAGCTTGGCAAATTGTTGAATATCTCTTCTAGTTAAAATCCTTTGTGTTTAATTGACGCTTCAGGCACAATTTATTGTAAGTGATGTAGAAAGCTCACAACTTGCCTCAGACTAGACACAGTCGCCAAAGATTGGGATGAGCCTAGTTAGTAGCTGTAAGGGAGATCAAATGGGGAAACTGTGTTGTTGTGGGAGATATTGAAATGAAAATGGCCACTAAAATGTCTGGGATAGATTTAGAAACAGAAAAGGCTATAACCCCAGAAGCCCCCTGGCAAAATTTGCCCATTGGTGTCTATCCATAAAGGCTTACTACAATGCTTATAATTTGCCCATTGGTTCTCTCGTATCCAGTAAAACTTAAATATCTTATAATTAACTCAAACACACGTGCCTGAGAATGACGGACTGACCAAAGACCTTGAAGACAAGAACTGCTTTTGGGATTACCATCGCTAGGCATTGATTGTACAGAACTCAAAAGAAAAAAAAAAACAAAAACATAAGTTTTGTTAGGAATATATGTATTTAGTTTTTTTATTGTCATATGATATTGGTATGTATGTTTACAGACTAGAAATAACATAGATTAGCAATAATTACTTAAAAAGAGTTTTTAAATCCCACCAACTTGTTGAGACATAGTGAGAGAATCAGTGAAATTCTGCTACCCCTAAGGCCCAATGTTGCCATATGGCAACGTTTCTGTAAAAAGTCTCAAAAAACTAAAAAATCTTAAAACACACAAATTTATGAGTCAATGACCTCCTACAACAATGTTTTAAAGGCCCAAAAAAATTTTGTTGGCTTTTTCTATATGTGGGTCTTTGAAGGTTAAGCTGTCCCAAGTGTTCTTAGATTTTTCTAGATCAATCTTAGGTACTTAGTTCCCCATTGTGTTTCATTAAAGTTCTGTATTATTTGTACAAGTGTTAGTATGCTTGTCTCTTGGTGTCAAAAACCTAAATCAATATTTGGAGTTACTACCTTTTGCCTTCAAAACCAGCATCAATTTCTAAAAATAAAAATATCAGTCCAATATCTCTGTCAACCCATTTAGAAACTGCTTCTCCATGCAGGTTCAATTTGAAAATGTAGTGTACAACAAGAATCAGCTGAAACAAAGGTATGGATCCTGTCTTCGAAAGATCCTGCGAATCTCAAATACACCACCTGAAAGCTTCATTTAATTATTTATCTTGGTACATTTAATCGAGGTCAAAGACATAACAGAGCAAGGTTTGGAAAAGCAATTAAAAGCCACGCTCTGCTGACTGAGCCACAGGAAAGCTTACCCAAGCTTTATTTAGACAAGATTTTTAATGATTTATTAAATATCTATGCAAGCTTTTACCTGTATTGTGGGTGGTGTGCGGTGTTTTCTTGTGGTGGTGGTGGACAAGGTGGTGGTTGTCTCAATAAAAGTTGTGGACATCTCGGGTGGTAGAGCCGTGGTCCTTGCTGAGCCTGCGGCAGGAACTTCTCCCACCAGGCGGACACTGCCATTGGTTTTGATGTTCGGATTGCCCTGAGCAGCCATGTTAAGCACCTTGAGGCCATTGTAGTACAGTCCAGAGAGCTGACCCTGAAATGGTCTCTTACGATCTAAACCACCGATTCTTATCGTGGCTTGGGTGTTGAATATGGTTAGCTGCCGTCCTGAGGATGCAAGAAAGACCCAGAACAAATCTCAATTAGAAGTTGGTACCAGCACAAAATACATCTTATACTGCAAAAGGTTATGTTTAGGGCATTTAACCCCTTCAAGCACACTACAATGGCTCAGAATGCTCTGTTGAACTACAACAGTTTAATTTTCTCTTGAAATGCTTAAGGTTATATCACCGTGAGACATGCCATAAACATTTGAAGGGCCAGACTATAAACCAACCCCATAATATCTCCTTGAATGAGTCTATCTACAACCTCATGATGGCTGCAGGCAGATTTACAATGCTCAGCATAAATGAGTTCACCCCCTTTAAAACATATAATCAGTAGCTCAATGAACAAAAGAACAATTTGCAAAGATTTCACAAAGTTTATTGAACACTTCTTTTCACATAATATAACTTAGTTCACAAAATCTTTAATTTTAGTCAATTTGGTAGAAGCAAAAACGAATCCACCCCTCAACAAAAACTGAATGAAATAAACTAGTTCGCCACGTATTGCAACATCTATCTTTCTCCACTCTTCAAGAATTACTTCTTTTAAAGCTTGGATGCTGGGTGGAGAGCACTGCTCAACTTGTCTCTTCAGAATTCCCCACTGGGATTCGATTGGCTTTAAGGCCTGTTTACATCAATCCAAATTTTCGTTGCGAAGCTTCGTGCTCTGACGCATCTCAATATTACCCCACTGGTGCCAACGAGACATCACAAATCGGCTCGAAAAAGGGTTTGGGACTTCCATCGGAATCGTTTTTTTGCAGGACGGCGCCCAATGATAGCTGGCTCTTTTGATGGCGTGAAGATGAACTGCATTGAAATTGCATGTTAGTTTTCGTTACTCATTCTCATCAGAAGATGCTCCTGTTGGGATGTTAACTTCCGTGGATCGCCTGGACTTCTCTGTATGATGGATCACTTTTACAGATTTGGACTGTAAAAAGGTTTGCTGATCTTCTTGTAGCTTTCAGCTTCTTTGTGTAAAGAAATTATTTCCTTTCTCAAAATTCGTGACATTTTTCTTCCATGGGGAGCCATTGCTGAAGGCTTGAAATGAAGGGCTTTTCTTTTTTTAAGAAGTCACCTAACTGCTGAATCATTTGACTTGTGGTTGATGCCTATTAATTAGAATTCTATAGTCTCAAGTGTGGCTTTACTTTAGGCTATAATTGGGGTGTACTCAATTTTGCAACGTGATTTGTTCAAAAAATCTTTTTTTTTTTTTAATGTTTGCAATCAATGCTTTTTATTGTATGCTATCTCTCAGAACATATTAATTCTGAAAGAAAACTAAATGTTTTCAGACAAATGTAGTGGGGTGTACTCACTTATGCTGAGGAGTGTACATGAATTGTCAATATGAGATGATTTCTTCTCCAATAAAAACGACATAATTTCTCACACCAGACTAAAGAAGGTATTCCTAAGAAAAACAATGCTTAACAAACTGTGTTGATTCTAAATAATAATGAACATGGGACCAAACAGGCTACAAAACTAAATTACATCATGGTCTTTGTGTTTTAGATGCAACTTGATACATTACATTTTACTTCATTACTTAAAAATACATTTTTATTTTCAATTGAGTTGTGCAGCGACACATTTATAATCTATTTATTGATTAAAATCTGAAAAAAAAAATTTTACGGCAGAATAATAGGGAAGTCAATTATATAATAAAAGTTCAGCAGCATGACAGAGACTCAGTAAAGCGAATAAATAATCAATTCCAAACATAAGCATGTCCAGCAACCATCACTTCTACATGATTACTGTACAGATGTCCTACTTCAGTGATTATAATTATACCAACTCCTGATGGTATCCAATTAACGTTTCTTCTCGGATTATCGTTTCTGTGAAGCTGCTGCCTGTATTACCCAAAGTGTCTTGAACAAATCAGATATTTGCTGAAATCTGTCTTCATATGTCTCACCCCGAAAGTCAAGAGAAATTTATGTTTTAGTTAATTTGTTTTAGAGTTTCAATTTGATTTAAAACATTCAATGCAGGTTTACAAGGCCCATAGGGACATTTTAAACACGGTACATGTTATTTAGTCTGACTTTATGATAGGCACAAAAAACACTGAGCATTAGAATGTAAAATAAATAAAAAAAACACATATTCTAAACATATTGGAACAAAGAAACACGTTTAGGTGCAGAGAGATGTAATGGTCTGAAAAAAAAATGGGGAAACATTAAAAATAATATAAAGTGGAGGAAGTTACCTTTCTCCTGAAGCCATTCCTCTACGGGCCGGACAAATTTGAAAGGAATTTTCTTATTGGCCATTTGAATTCTCTCATTATCGCTGTTACCTTGGATTGGAAGTTTAAAAAACAGCTTTAGAATCAATAGAAGAGTCAGTAATCACTAGTAAAAATCACTATTCAGTTCTGTCAATGATTAGCCATTATAAGTTTTTTAAGCAATTTTAGAATTGTTTAAAGATGCATTTAGGTTTTATTTGCTCTCATGTTAACCAAGCAGTTAATTTTCATGTTTTTTTCCCAGTGAAGAACACTATTTAAAATGAGAGTTATCCTCTCATGTAATTAAAACAATCATCAGCAGAGCTGATCGTCATATTTATGATAACATTGCTTCTTGTGTAAATGACTCATAATGAATGCAAACAGATTAGCTGCCTCGGGTCAATCCATCTATCCATCAAATGCATCAAAAGCATACACTCGTTCAAGCCTCACATACTGGTAATTATGTACACATTTATCTGCTGATTGCTAATGATTACACATTTCACACAAAAAACATATAAATAGTAATAATCACACAGCACCATTGAATACAAACAACAACTAGACAGCAGCTGCTTGTTTCCCCCAAAGTCAGAATGATAGTGTTTTGCTTGTTTTAAACTAACTAATAATACAGACATTTATTTTATTTAAATATATTTTTGTTATTTTTGCTACTTTTCAATTTGCTCTAGTAAATTACTTTTAAAACATTTTTGTCACAATGATTGATATCATTTTTTTGTTCTATCTTTTTGTTTTACATAGATTTTTTTACAAATATGTTTTCATTATATTACACAATATTACCACAACAATAAGGAAATTGTACAAAAAAAATAAATAAATTCAGAGTGTTACCATTTTGTCATTTTTTTACTGCAAAAAATGTTGTTATTTTATGACAAAAATCAAAAGTGTTGAGACACTTTCATATATCCCCCAAAATAGCAAAGACAAGGTAAAAAAAAACAAAACAAAAAAAAAACAAATCTTTTCAAAAAACCAGGTGAATCTCTACTGAACCCCATACACTATATTTTTACGCCAGAACTTTGAAAAACACAAGCCATCTCACAGGTCTTGTACTTCCAGTGATTATCCTCTCTCATCACCACTAGATGTCATGGTTTAGGGGTTGAAACTGAAAGACATTTGCCCTCCTCATACATTTTTAACACAACTCTTGTAATGTTAATTTAAATCCGAAACCTGCGCATTATATTAGCTGGGTTGCATCAATCCTACTTAATTAAAAACAGCCGCTGTGATTGGCAAATGCATCAGTGTGTGCAGAGACTAGGATTAAGTCTAGTATTGTGTTATTTGAACCTCTGGAACACCAGGAGGCTGGTTAGAGGGGACTCGACTCATCACAGGGGTTCCAAAACCTCATGTTTTAACAATAAATTGATAAGGGAGGTATGCTTCACGTGGATATCATGTGAGCCAAATTTCAGGATTCTGCCAGCAGGGCTAGCCCAGAGGGAGCCTCCATCATTGGCAAAGCTGTGTCCAGACAGCAGGAAATGCAACCAATAGCCTGCAAACCTGGGACTCGCACACATCTAAAACCCAAATGCTCAGGGGCAGCCTAAAAGGACAGTTTAGAAAAGTATTGTGTAAATCAGTTTGCAACTGATTCACCCAAATATTATTTTGAGGGTAAATGAATAAATTGTTGGATGACATTTGTAGATGTTGGGTTTTGCCTCATTTTTTGTTGGTATTTCTACAATATTATTCTTTGTTGGAAAGAATTTGAAGTTTTTCACAAATAGTGATTTCCAAGCTGTAATAACTTTATTTCTCAACAAGTATTTCAATCCATGGTTTAAGTTTAGCATTCAGTGATCTGCTTAAACTGTTAATTTCTATAAAAACCACAAAAAAAAACCACTTCTGTAAAAAAAAAAAAAAAATTGTACCACTGGAGAATGCATTTTCAAATCAAAAGCATTTTCAATCAGGTCACAGTCAAGAGTGAGAGTTTCCGCATTACATGTAGGAAGTACTAAACAAGATGCTCTGAGTAAAACTTACTCTATTCAGAGAGGAAGCAAATAAATCACGGATGTAAGTCAAATAGCTGTGAGTTAAAATGACGTATTGATGGGATCTTTACTAAATTCTTGATTAAGGTCTTTACTTGTCAATAGCAACAATGAGAATTTGTTGTGTACAAGCAGAATTGAAAAAATTCAAATGAAAAAATGAACGACAGAAATCAACTGGAATAAATTAATGGAATAGACTCATAAAATAACTCTTCATCAGAGTCAATCTACAAAGGTACTAACCACAATCCACGATAAGTTTATATTAATCTATGGATAAAGTTGTGTAAGATATAAAAGATCGAGATATAAAAGTGCATATACTATGTAGTAAGAATGAGAGTAGTATGACAGTAAATCAGATGTGGTCCACCACATCATGTGACTAAGTTTACATATCACTTACTCCTATTCAGATTGTTGCCAAGTTGCATTATGGGATCAAAAAGTGTTGATCATAAAAGTAGTGGGTCATCTCTGTACATATCACCTAAGTTCGTCACCATATGGAAAGAACCATATGTCTCTTGTCTGACAAAACTAGCGTAATACAGATGTTACATAAGTCTGGCTCACGTACAAGACCTAACAGGGAAACAGAAGTTATGCAGAGAGGCTAGACATTGATACACAAATTGAGCAAAGTACACAATTGATCAAATCACAAGAGGACACGCAATCCACTCCAAGAAGTCGTGCGCGCATTGGTGCGTTTGTTAATCACAGTGGCTGTGTGGAATTAGGTAGGAATGATGAAACACCAACTATTGTTTAATTCTGATTTCAAAAAGGTTAATAGTTTTTATATTTCTGGTTTTGAACCAACATTACAAGAATTATGACATAATTTGCAAGGTATCTCAAATTAGAATACGCTTAAGGTTATATATGGTTTTTCAGTTTCATTATATAGGCCCCAAATCGGAAGTACACAACCTGTGATACGACTGGTATTTTTTAAAAAGTTCTGGTAGAAAAAGTGCTTGGAACAGTGCATCAGGTTTAGGAAAAGTCTGCGTGTTTTTTTTATATATATACAATTTTCACATTATTTTCATCTTCTCTTTGCTTTTTGGGGGGATTTATGATATTTTATTTTGTCTCAATACCTTAATTTTTTGTTCGTTACCTCAATACCTTAAAATCTGTTCGTTCTCAAATTTTTGGGGATTCTTTGCAGTAAAAAAACTAATTTTAATCATCTGAATTGTGTGGTTTTTTTTACAATTTCAGGATTGTTCCAGAATTATTGTATAATGTAATGAAAACAAAAAATATGTGTAAATAAAAAAAGAAATTGGGGTTGTACTAAAGATATGAAGAATTGCCACAAAAAAAAAATGTTTTAAAGTTGATTTATTTGAACAAATTGTAAACTCATCCAAAATGCTCAAAAAGACCCTGTAGATAAAAATATTGATTGTATAATAAAATATATTCATCCATAACCAAAACTATATATACAACATACTTTAAAATAAATGACATATGATTTGGGGAAGAGAATTTTAGCTTGCGCCTGGTAATGCTGCACTACCTAAACTGTGATGCAGATGTTAGCGTACAGACCATTAAGCCCTGTGTACAGATGTTTCCTGTGGCTGCATGGGCTGCTAGACCTGGATGTGTGTGGGACCAGAGGAGAGCAGATGGGGAGAATGAACCAGATGCTTATTATCAGCCGAAAGAGGGAGTCTTGCCAAACGAGGCCATGACCTTGCTCATATTCACACCCACCACATATCACTATTCCCTGTTCCCTCATATTATCCTCGCAAGTACCAAAGTCATTTTTACCAATCTCAGGACTGCCGTGTCAACGGGTTCAGGCATAGCGTTGCACATTAAATATTGCACATGCATATCCAAAGAAAACAAGTCATTAACTGGTCATTTAACAGTAGAATATGTACATTTAAAATAAAAAAAAATAATTCCAAGAATGCAGAATTGTATCTATATTTTGGAGTTATTTGCATATGTAGGGCGTGGGCACCAGAGGCACAAGAATTCTATTGTTATTGCTCAAGCATTATTGTTTTGTGGCTTACGGTGCAATTTAGGGCCAAAAGGTGCTTGAAAAGTCACAGAATTTCACGCACACACACACACACAGAACTGGTGAACATTTACCTCTCATTATGGTTTAACATGTGTGACAAGAATATTAGCCAAAACAATGACAGCACCACCTGGGGGTCCTGACACTTTATGGTGCAGTTTTCATTAGTTAAATTACTTGTAATGTTCAGTAATTTGAACATATCTTTTGTTTGCTGCTGACAGCTTTAATTCATATTTATAATCTAGCATAATTTGTGAAAGCTTTTATATATCACCTCATAGCACAACTACCATATAACAGGGTTCCATTTATAAACAAAATAAATAAGTGTATTTAAAAAAAACGATGATGAAGGCATCATATATTATAGTAGTTTTACACCATGCAAAACTGATCTACACAATTAAGTCAAATAAAATAATGTATTTTTTATTTATAAAATATAAAATAAAATATTTTTTGTGTGCCGGCCATTGTATTCCCACGATGAATCAATATGGGTCAAATTTATCCCATACCACTTCCAGTTTTACTTAAGGAGGTTTTGGGACAAAAGTAAATAAATATCAATTTGGTCGTTTTAGCTATAGATGCTAAGGGTTGGCAGTCGAATTTGTTCGGCTAGAGAGGTATAAGATAGAGCATAAGTATTTAACCACCATATGAATATATTCTTTAGATCTAGAGTAGTGTAGACAAAAAGATTAGTACTGTGTTGGTGACGTTACTGTTTCAGGCCTTGTTTTAAAACAAAAATGATTAGTCATTAGGTGACGCGCAATGGCTCAAGGTTCATTTTGAAAAATGTTCGTTTAAAATAGAGCTATATTAAATGTGTAATTAGAAAATTAATAAAAAATTTTTCATAACCTTTTTGTTCATTTATTTAGCCAGAGTTACTATGAAACCAACCATTCATCCATCTTCCCTCGCTTATCCGGGTCCGGGTCATGAGGGCAAATGTCATGCCCAGACTTCCCTCTACACAGACATTTCCTCCAGTTCCTTGGGAGGGACCCCATGGCATTCCCAGGCCAGCCGGGAGACAAAGTCCCTCCAGTGTGTCTTAGGTCTTACCCAGGGCCTCCTCCCATTGGGACATTCCCGGAACACCTCCCACAGGAGGGTCCAGGAGGAATCTCGAATAGTTGCCCGAGCATCCTCAGCTGATTCCTCTCGTTGCGGAGAAGAAGCTCCTCCTTGGTTACGCAGCTCCTCACCCTATCTCTAAGGGAGCGCCCAGCCACCCTGTGGAGAAAACTCATTTTGGCCGCTTGAACGACTGGTAAATCGAGAGTTTCGCCTTTTAGCTAAGCTCCGTCTTCTCCATGACGGACAGATACAACGACCACATCACAGCAGATGCTGCACCGATCCATCTGACGATCTCACCCTCCGCCCTCCCCTTACTCTCCACCGACCGGGACTTTTAAACCATTACAGTTAATTAAAATAAATTTGAAAATCAAAGTGCAAATCAGTGTAAATTAATAAAAATATAATTACTTGTATTTAATCAGAATTAAAATATGACATGTTGAATTTAATTTCAAGTGCAGATTCACTGTAACATACCTCAGTAAAGTTCATATAATCTAATGTGCTACATAAATCAAATGCATTTTTTTAAAAAGGAAGTATAAAAATATTCGCAGATATTTTATTTCTTTGTCGCAGTTTTTCAGGAGTTTGTGGGGTTATAGAAGTCGGACTTTCTAGCTCTCAGCCACCGGTGGATCTGTGCTTCTTTGATACAAGTGTGTAGAGGCCATGACACCTCTTCTCCCTCCTGACAACATGAAAGACTCTTTGAAAATGAAACAGCGCTAGGAGGTGTTAACATGGCACCAGATCACTCGCTGCGGGGGAGTTTCCTCCTGCTGTGATTAACTTACACAAACACTAAAAGAATGTTCCATATTTGTGCGTTTTAATTCCCTTTAATTCAAAAGCACAGAAACCACATAATGTCTCTGTGGTGGCGTGTGTGCATGCCAATAAAAACCACTGCAAGTTTAAACTCCGAGTCAAATCACATTGTGTATATTTTGGTTTAATTAGACATGACTAGTGGAACCCATGTAGAAAGGATGGATGATTAAGACAAAAAGTATTTGTGAGAAAAATGTAAGAATGTTCTACTTTTGTGAGCCAGTGATTTTGTGTGCTGTCCATGGCTTTGAGTGATAAATTACAGCACAATGCCAGTCTCATTGAAAAAAATGCAGCTTATTGCACAGCAAATATATATATATTAACGCCGTTGTGCAGTTTCACGTTTGAAAAATGACTGCTGTTTAATGGTTTCCTGTGAAATTGAGAACTGTGAGATTTTTCTTTACCTGAACATACCTGGTTGGAGTTAAAAGTAATTATAATGTAATAATAATACATGTAATTTTTGTAATAATTAGTAATATTTCATCAAAGGCACAAAGGAATGTACACTAAATGTACCTAAAATTAGGCTGAGAAGCTAAATAAGACATTTTAAAAACACTAGTTGGATTCTATATTGATTTGTTTCTTAATTTGGTTGCACGTTGAATCCAGAAACTTGTGTTGTGTATTCCATTTTTATATACTAGATATAAATCTAGTTTTTTTACAAAACACCATTAAACCAAGCACAGAGCAAAGCGCCAGCTGCCATCTGCAAGAAAAAGTTTAGTATCGCATTATAATCAAGACAGAACAAAATCAGGCTATTTAGTCAATAACGTCCAGCGTAGACGTCCAAATTTACCAACAGATGGAAGGAGAGAATGCAGGACACAGCTCACTTAGAAACCTATCTATTCCAGAACCAGCCACTTGATTCAATTTCGACGTTGTTTGATAAAAAAAAAAACATTCTTATTGATGTCTTGGATTTATAGCATTTTGTGGGAAAAATAAAAAAAAAAAACTTATTTTTAAAATATAAAAAAAAAATTAAATATAAAATTTTGGATTTTAAATGTTTATGTTTGTATGACTGAGATGATGTAGAAAAGTTTTGGTACACATTTGGATTTTCCCTAAACAAAGAAATCACATTTTTAAATCTTAAGGAGTTTTGGAAAAAAAAAAAAAAGATTTATTCCGCACTTGATGCTCTTTAAAAATGAGCTAATCTCAGAATAATTTGTTTGAGACACCACAACCCTTACAATCCTGCCCATGACTCTTTATGGAGAATAAATACGAAGAACTCAGTCCTATTTGTCATCTGAGGTGATTAGATCTGCTATTTTCTCCACCTGCAGAGGGATGCTGTTGTAGGGTGTAGACATGAATATAACAATCATCATTAAATTCCAAGAACTTGAGATTGTATCGATGACTTCTGCATGACAGGAGGCGGTGGTGTCAGCAGTAGCTCTGGATCTTTGAAGGCTCCATATAAAAATATACATTTATTTAATCACTCGAATTTCAAAAAGAGCTTTAATAGTTTAACAGCTGACTTCTTCCTCCACTCTCTCTGGTTTTCATTCTTCAACCTTCCCCTGTCAACTCCTCTCACTTTCTGAAGGAAAGAGTCTTCCTGCACATTATCTCGCTCCAAACACATCCCCAAATAAGAAACCGACTCCCTGAGTATCCGAGGAGACAATGGCACCGGGTACATTTATTCCAGCATCCTTGGTGGTTTCATTTAATCGTGGGATTAGAAAGACAGCTCATATTGAAAGCTTATCTCTTTCTCCCTCTGGAGAGATTTATAAGGCCAACAGATTTTGTTGTTGATACTAGTAATTGTATTTGGCTCATAGGATACACAAGTATCTATTTCACACATATGAACACCTTGAATCTTTTTTTCTGATAAAAGGTTGCTTTCTTTGTCAAAACTGCAATCTTGTCTTTTTGTTTTGAGAGATAATTGTCTTCTCGTATTGCAGGCGAGCTGTTCGGCTCCATTCACTGTCAAAAGACTAAGGATTCCTTATCGTAAAACGTGTGCCGCTCATTGGAATGGGGTTCTATCAGATTACAAGAGATCGCTGGGGCTTTGTAGATCTTAAATTGCTTTTGAGGTGGTTCATATTTTCCATTTTAACAGGGATGGATCAACACTAAATAAAAGATGTCATTTAAATTGAGAATCACACTGTAAGTTCATCTGAGTTAAAGCTGGCTGATTTTTTTAGGAATTCAAAAACAAGTAATAGACGTTTAATACATAGCTATTATTTTATGTAACTATTACGATTGAAAATTCACTTTGAATAATATATTGCATACGTTTTCTCTCCAATTATCCCAAAGTGACACAAAATGCCTTTTTGTGGACAGTTTATTAGTTTAACCCTTAGAAGTCCCTGCACACACCCCAAAGAAGTCCCTACATTTTACAAAAGTGTCTGGCTTCAGACTTTCACTGGCACTGACGTCACTCTCCTACTATTGGACCACTCTGACTGCCACTGACGTCACGCTCCTACTATTGGACCATTCCAACTGGCACCGACGAAATCACTGGAACTTTCGTAACTCTCCTACTATCGGACCACTCCGACTGGCACTGACTAGCACTCCCCTACTATTGGACCACTCCAACTGGCACCGATGAAATCACTGGCACTGACGTCACTCTCCTACTATTGGACCACTCTGACTGCCACTGACTAGCACTCTTGTACTATTGGACCACTCAAACTGGCACTGACTAGCACTCTACTACTATTGGAACACTCCGACTGGCACTGACATCACTCTCCTACTATTGGACCACTCTTACTGCCACTGACGTCACTCTCCTACTATTGGACCACTCTGACTGCCACTGACGTCACTCTCCTACTATTGAACCACTCTGACTGCCACTGACTAGCCCTCTCCTACTATTGGACCATTCCAACTGGCACCGATGAAATCACTGGCACTGACGTCACTCTCCTACTATTGGACCACTCTGACTGGCACTGACTAGCACTCTCCTACTATTGGACCATTCCAACTGGCACCGACGAAATCACTGGAACTGACGTGACTGTCCTACTATTGGACCACTCTGACTGCCACTGATTAGCACTCTCCTACTATTGGACCACTCCAACTGGCACTGACAAAATCACTGGTTCTGACGTCACTCTCCTACTATTGGACCACTCCAACTGGCACTGACAAAATGACTGGTTCTGACGTCACTCCCATACTATTGGACCACTCTGACTGGCACCGACTAGCACTCTACCACTATCGGACCACTCTGACTGCCACTGATTAGCACTCCCCTACTATTGGACCACTCCAACTGGCACTGACAAAATCACTGGTTCTGACGTCACTCTCATACTATTGGACCACTCTGACTGGCACTGACTTGCACTCTCCTTACTATTGAAACACTCCAACTGGCACTGGACTACTACTGTTGGACCACTTCAACTGGCACTAACGTCAGCCTCCTACTATTGGACTTACTTATGCGACTGGCTCTCTACTGGATAGCACACGACAAGTGACAATCCGTTCCTGAAGCACAGTGTGGACACAATACATTTAAAAGTGTAGTCAATGTACAGAAGAAAACTGTAATATAATCTATAATATGAGCATGTTCCTTATGATTGAAACTATGGTCCTAAATATTAAAATCTGAAACTGTTCAGAGTAAAGAATTATTGTACCTTTTTAAAACTGTCAATAACTGTGGTATCGTGGATAATTATTACACTTATTCACATATTCATTTCTGCATAGAATAATACTGTTTTGTGATTCTAATACATTGAACACCAGTAGAGGGCGACCTGAGGTTTCAAATTCAAATAGAAAAGTGTTATCGAAAGAATAAGAATAGAATGTATGTGTAACGTAAAAGTGTTGTATCCCAGAAATAAAGGTACTTATAAAAGTGTCAAAAGTAAACCTTATTTAGAGATCCAACAATACCTGTTATGAATCTTATGTCAAATTAATTTAACTTGAAACGAAAACAAACTATGCAATTTAGTATTAGTTGTTTGTACCACTATTTAATTAATAACACATTAGTGGTATGTGAAAAAACACGTGAGAGAGTTAAAGTAAAAAAAAAAAAAACATGCTATCCAATAGTCCGAGAGTGCCAGTCCAGTCACGTATTAGAAGTCACATGCTAGGTGTGCAGCCAGACCCTTCTCGCAGGCCCCAAATCGCTGCCAATCAGTGCCATCTAGTGGTGAAATTAAGGGATTACCCTTGGAAGTACAAGACCTTTGACATGGCTTGTGTTATTCAAAATTATGGCACAAAAAAGCACAATGGCGCAAAAAGTGCTTGGAACAGTGTATAAGGTTTAGTACACACCTGTTTTAGGGGGGATTTAACACTTGCTTTTTGTTATGAAACATAAAAACACTGTACATTTTTGAGATTTTTGCATAAAATTTTAGTCAACATTTTTGTTGTGAAATTATTGTGTAATGCATCGAAAAAAATCTAAAAAAAGAAGATACTAAAAACTAAAATTAAAATAACTTATTTAGTGTTCAACCAAATAAATAAAAAAAAATCAGTAGAAAGTGAGAACATGGCATCGCCTTCGTTTCTGGGTGAACTACAGTATACCTTTTAAATTCCAAACTGCCTCCTAGCGCAACATGTTCAAAGAAAGAGAAATGTTTCTGGCAATCAGTGAAACTTCATTCATATTGAAAGGGATGGTGAAATAAAAGCAATCTCTGAAAACAGAGAGTGAAGTGGAGGCAGGTTCCTTCACTTTAATTTACTGCATCAGGTATGAGGCTGATTTTAGCATCAATACTCCGTCTGGAGACAAACGCATTAGCATATAACACAAGAAAGAGTGTCACCTTAACTCAGAGGTCACAAAAACACTCTGGCACTTGAGGTCAGAAACATCATGCCCGACATGCCGATACTGGCATCAAGGTGTGCAATGTGTTCGGTGTGCTAGCGGAACGTGCTGATTTAGAAGTCATTGATGTGAAATGGTGTTTCAGACGAGTAGCTCCATGGCACCCGAAGCATCATTTCTGAGCTCGTTTCAGAATCTGCTGGGATGCCACAGCATGGGGTAAGAACATATATGATTACACCTCTGAGCACGGGCCAATACTGGTTTGTGCATGATCACAGAGACAGTTGAATTTAGGATCTAATGGCAAATATGTGGGATGAAACAGAAGTTATTTTTGTATACAAAGTTGTTTTTTTTATAAATTTGAAATAACAAAAGAGAAACAAAACATGATTTAAATGTAATTTGGACCAACAAGAGTCAAGTCTTTAAGGCAATCAAAAGTAAAGTCTGCATTTGAAAATAGTTCTACAGACAAAAGTAGAATGCCATTTGATAATATGATTTAATATTAAATATATAATATTAAAACTAAATATGCAGAATGGTTCTGAAGAAAAAAAAAAATCCTCAAAACTCAAAGTACATTTACAGTGCTTTCATAGAGAGGGCAATACTGAGTATCTTGCTAAGAAAGCTTTTTTTTATTAACTTCCTCAGCATAACAAACCATTTTTACAAAAATAATTCCAATTACAGATATCGACAACAATTTTTTGATTAGTAATGAATGAGTTTGAGATATCTTTAAATATAATCTGCATCAGTCAGTCATTCAACCTGCATTTCAAACACCATTCAATCAAAATAACTGCTAAACTGGGGGGAAAAAATGCAAATAATTTCTAAATATCTTGTTTTTGCCTAATTTTACCCCAAAAATAAAAATCTGAAAATAATCTGAGAAGAGTAGAGTTGACACTCAAAACAAATATATAACAGTTTTTGGTTATGTGAGTTTGCTCCCCCTTTTTTTCTTTCACAGCAAATGCTCGCTATTTCCTTTTTTTAAGATGAATTAAGATGCATCCAGTGCATTTCTTACCAATTCAATGTGGATTTTGTGAGATACTTCCTACAATTTCATCATGCTCTTCATCCCTTTGAAGGAACGCTTAGTGATTCCATGTAAGTCAGTTGTAATCATAGATTGCTGTAACGATTATTTCAATCCTAATGTGTGTCTTTTATGAAAATGCATGAACATATGGACAGTTGCTGCGGAGCTTTTGTGCTTCACATCAGATTTTGATCATATCCGGTGTGCACTAGGTATAGGCTTGTACTATTAAGGACATTTTGTCCACAGGAGCATAATATGTATCCATTGAAAGCAATTTATTCTAATGGATTTAAAACTACCTCTAAGCGGTGATTTGATTGACAAAAATATTACTGCCATGAGTATAAGATGCCTGAATAACCATCTGACCATTCTTTCAATTTTTCATAGACAGTGCCTGCTTTGAAGGTCAAAAGAGTATTTCTTGATATAGTGTAAATGAAGAGCATCCTGCTAAATGAACCTGGACTAACAGTTTTCAGCAGGGCATTCGGCAGAGACGGGGAATGAGAGAACAGAATATCTCAAAAAGGCTCGCTGATGGTGCAAAAATGATACTGTGATTTGACTGAAGTATGGTGCTCTGAACCACTGTCATGGCTCCAGCAGAATAGCAGCACCCACCACAAATAATCCTTGGCCATTTTCCCCGCTGTCATTGGCTATTACCCAGTCTGGGTCCTGGAACTGCCAAAGCTGCCGCAGGAACATCAAAAAAAGGACTCATCTCATTTCCAACACAGGGGGACTCATGGAAATGTGAAGATGGACACACACAGTGTACATGTGTGTCAATGTATCTGCTAACAGCATTCAAAATACCCCTGTGTTCATCATTTTGAGCATGATGTCCATCAAGCTGCAGGCACCTCTCAGAAATTCACACTGCCCGATTGTTGCAATTTTTTTTAATATCTCCTCTTAGGTAGGGGTAAACAATAGGTCAATTATTAAATTTTGTAGTTTGTTTAACTTTTATTTTCCTAATTTATTTTAAGAGTGCATGTAACAGTTTTAAATAAAAAAAAAGTTTTTAGTTTAGTTTTTTTAGCAGAGTAGCACTCTAGCTTTTATACCTTGGGTAATTTTTCAGGTGCATTTTTAAAAAGATCAGTAAACATCAGTTTCAATTTCCAAACATCTATTCAGATAAAAGCCTTATAGGTTTAAAACATATGCACACTACCATAAAAGATGCAGTTAATCCTGTCTTGTCCCAAACATCTACACAATGGGTCAGCTTCCTGTGACTAGTGCAGATTATATTTAAAGATATCTCAAACTCATTCATTACTAGTCAAAAAATAGATATCTGAAACTGGAATTATGACTAGAATATTTAATGTAAAAACGGTTTGTTATGCAAGGGAAGTTACTAAAAAAGCTTCCTTAGTAAGATACTCAGTATTGCCATCCCTATGCAAGATTTGTAAATGTACTTTGAGATTTGTTGATTTTTCTATCTTTGAGAACCATTCCCCATATTTTGTGGCATTTATCTCTAGCACAATATTCTTGCTTTTTGTGTGTCTCACTGTTATATGCAAAAAAATATTTTGGGCTCTGCTGCTTTCTTCCAACTTTATCATTTTGGGTGAATAATTATTACAAGTCAAATGTAAACAAAGGAAATGAAAAGGAAGCCGTGTGAGGTGTTGCCACAAGATGTATAATTGGAGGAACTATGATTTGATGGACTAGTTACCTGTCCAGGGGTTACCCCCGTGTCCAAAGAACCAGTAGAATATTGTGACCCCAAGCAGGCATAGAAATCTCTATAGCTATATCTAATTTCATTTTTTGTGATTACAAAAAGTGTTTTTTGTTTAAAGTTATTGTTTTAATTTTTTATCAGTAAACAATTTTTTTTCATTATTTAGTTATATTTTCATATTTTTTTCATAATTTGTTAACTATAATAAACTTCCACACCACATGCCACAACTGCAGCATTGGGATGAACTGGGATTTGCAAACTTTTGATTCATGTTTTTTTTTTTTTTAAACATGTTTACAAATAAAACATTTATGGCTAACCGTCTTTCACAATTTCATAACAAAAAGCTGCTTGTCTGGCTCTAAGTTTGAGAACTACAGTTCCAACTACTTCTCAAAATACTAACAGAATAGTAAAAAAAGATTTTGCTGATTTTCAGCAACAGCCAGAAAAACTTTTAGCTTTTGCTTCAAGATATTATGGTAAAATATAAAAGCCAATCCAAATCAAAAAGCCTACAACCAGAAACCAATTCTTCTGCTAACTTACATTTGTTTCTGGAGGACTTGCAAATTCTATTAGTACAGGAGGAAGCACTTGGCTCTGAATCAAGTAAAGTGAATACAGACAAGCACAGCACATTTTATTCTGACCGTGACGGTTGGCATACAGTTCTCTGAGTGTGTTGCACATGGCCTCGGGTTACGTTGTAATGACAGTCATAAGCTTTAGGTGACCGAGCTTGTGGCCCTGTAGACATCTCTGCTTGACCTCTCAGGACCCATGGGAGATAAACAGGCAGTGTGCTTGAAAGAAGCAATGAGCTAACTTGCCCTTGCTATTTGTATGTGCTTAGCGCAGCAAGGTTTGGTATAATAACTTAGAAAAAGCACAGTCTCTGGAGCTGATAAGCTGAAAGTTGGAGTTTTTAGATGACGGCAACTCTCTTCCATTTAAGGAAGTCATTTAAGGGTGGCAAAGTGGCTCAGTGGTTAGCAATGTTGCTGCTCAGCTAGAATGTTCTTTTCAGGGACATTCCTTTTAGGGATATTTACATTTTATAAAACCCTGTGGTAATACAACTAGCATGGCAGCAGTTCTTTGATAACCAAGTAAAAATTGCCACACAGATGTTTTGGGGGCGATTGAAGGCTCTCTTGAGGTCTTTAAGTGGCGGCTTTGTTTAGCTTGCAAATTAAATAAAGGATAGCATGGCAGCACACCAAAAACCTCAAAATATCACTTGAGGACTGCAGATCTGTCGAAAGGAACCAATCTTCATCAACATTCAGACACGACTGAATTGAGAAATCAAACGTTACACCAAAACCAGTGCCAAAGCAAAGAGCAGCCGGCCATGAGGGGACATCTGTCTTGAAGCATAATCATATTCCATTCACAGGTGGCCGTCTGAATATATAAATATTTTATTATCGTGTTGAAACTTTGGCAGTGGAAAGTCAATTTTGCTGACATTTATATAGAAGTGCCACAGCACCGTGACATCGATATATCTCAATGATGTATTTTTCCCACTCCTAAGCGAATGGCAGTGTTAGCAGAAATGAAACTTTAGACTTTAAACAGGACGCCTCTGACCTCTGTGTAATGCACCCATATGAACACACTGCGGCATGTATTTTTCACACCTAATAACACCTTCATACAAATGGCAGACTGATAAATAGCCGCATTAGGAGGCTTGGCCATATAAAATGCATTTGTTAGAATGAAATCGAACACCCATAGGAACACAGCAAAATGCCCTCAGATGCTCAATGTGATGATGCAATGTACAGTACAAGGAAAGACACTTTGCATCATTGTACAGCAAAAAATTTAAATATTGTTAGTATTTTAGGTCAATTACTCCAACAAACTTGTATCATACATCACATGAATTCATATGTGATGTATAACTGCATTGAACATGTTTATTCAATACATTCATTCATTTTCCAACCCACTTATTCCCTTTTTGGGGTCACGGGGGTCTGCCAGTGCCTCCAGCGCACATTGGGCGAGAGGAGGGGTACACCCTGGACAGGTCACCAGTCCATCGCAGGGCAACATTCACTCACACATTCACACTTAAGGAGAATTTAGATTATTCAATTAACCTGGTTTTTTGGGATTATGGGGGAAACCGGAGTACTCGAAGAAACCCACGCAAGCACTAGGAGAACATGCAAACTCCTTCCAGGAAGGTCACCGGTGAGCCTCGAACTGGTAACCTTCTAAGTGGAAGGCCACAGTGCTACCCACTGTGTACCATATGGAGCCGAGCATTTTGATTCAAGATTCATTTGATTCATTTTTTTTATCAGCGCGGCTAATGTGATCTTGCCAATAGTTATTTAGGGGACGTGAGAACACATTGTCCAATAAATGCTAGTTAAGCAACCCCATGTGACTTCTCTTAGCCAATCGTATCTGGCAACAGGTGGAAAATCAGTTTAGAAGTACCGGCAAATTAGCAAAAGAATTAAGAAACAGAAATGGTGAAAACAGTTGTGTGTAGCTAGCGAAAACAAAGCAAGACACAGAGGAGTGACTGAGAGAGAGACAGACGATAAATGCAGGGTTCTCCACCATCACGCATTGAGTGTGACACACAGTTTACTGTTCTCACATGCCACACGTTCAATTTCTCACGCACAGAAATTCTGATATTGGCAACCAAATTAAACCGCTATCTAAGAATAGCAGAAAGTCAGCTGTGCATTTCAGCAGCACTGGTTCAATCCAGACCGTCAGTCACCTCTCAGATTTCCCACTCAACTTTGAGCTAAACCCAACATAAATTTCCTTGGTATCAGCTTGTTTTGCCTTGAAATGTTAAAGTTGCATTTTATTTGATTTCATTTGTTTATTTTCATTTTATACTTTCTATAGTAATGGCAAGAACAAAATAAAAAAGCATTGGAAGCATCACATTAATAGTTTGAAACGTAACCTGGTTACTAATGCTACTGTTAGTTAAGCTTCTTAATACAAACTAATTTATCTCTTGTAATAACACTTTCATCTGTCATTAATGAAATGTACAGGATGATTTCATGCAGAAGTGCTACCGAATCTTGAGAACCCTTGCACAAAAAATGACCCACTGAGACTAAAACAGAAACTAGCTCTTATTAAAAGTCAAAAAAGGTTTTCAACACACACATCACCACAAATCTATTTGAACAATTGTATTCTTGCTTATTATTTAATAAATTAGAACATTGTAAATATATGTGTGGTTAAATGTTATTTGTCAAATGTTTTTGAATAGTAATGAATTCATTTGTCTTTCAAATATCGATTACATGCAAAATATATTCCAGTAAATAGTTACACGTTATGATCTTCTGGACCTTTGCTTCCAAAAAAATATATATTTATAAAAACCGTACCAATTTAATTCATTTTAGTTGAATACCCCTGCTCTATGGGCTGGTATGCATGTCCACCATAGAAACCATGCATTTATGAGAAAAAGACTTAAATAGTTGTCCACTGCGCCGGAAGGTTAAACAATGAATGTCTACTTGACCTCTAGTCTACTTGACCTGCACTTCATTCCATTATAGGAAAGATCTGACTGATAATAGTCTAAAAAGTCAAAGTAATTCTCCGTGACTCCGTCCTTTTCACTGATCTTGTCCAAATTGATTTTTCCTGTAAAGTCATGGCAACCTTAAAGGTTTTAGAGTTCCAGACCTTGCCCAATTCATCCAATCATAGAAAAGGAATAGGAGCATAGAAGAATGAACAAGTACAAGATTTCCCTCCATTCCTTTAATGGAAGCAGACATTTTGTACTGAGAAGAGACCTAATAGTGGATGGAAAATGTGAAATGGAAATGAGTACTTATCGATAAAAGCTCATCTGAGAGGAAGAAATCATGCTGGATTGCATAAAACGCATCAAGCTATTTTTTGATAGTGAATGTGAAAATATATTGAGATTTGGCACAATCACCACAATTGAGAAGATATAGATTTTGTTAGACTGAGACTGCTGTGCAGACACTTTTTGTGCTCAAAATCTAAGAAACTAATTTAATACAATTTATACATTACATTGATGCTTCTTTATGACAGCTTTTTTTTACCCTTTTCCATAATAATTCTACACATTTCATTTCCACTGTCCTCTCACAACACACAAAAATCGAAAAAATGTTCATGATTTTTTTCAGACTGGTACCATTGACTTATTAACACGGGGTCAAACTTTGTCAAACTGTAACCTAAGTCTTATCAACCTTATCAGTCTGGGCAAGAACATACCAACCACTGTGGAAAAAGTATTAAAAAGGGGTTAAATATTTACCGTTGACTTATAAAGGCAAAAAAAATATAGATGTTTTTTTTCATGTTAATCACAACTTATTTTTGTTTTTTTGTGTTGTTTTTTCCACAAGCAAAGCAGAGAACGCTTGCGACTGGAATAATTGAAGTATACACTGTACAATCACTAGGGAAAAAGTGACTTTAGAAATGGCTCAAGAGCAGCTGCTGTCCAGTTCTGTGCACAGTCCATACATCTTTTTGAAGGCAGAAGGCAGAGGTTGAAGCATGGGTGAGAGGTCTTACCTGGGGGAAAGTGTTCATTGATGGCCCAGTTGTCCACCTGAAGTGTAGCATTGCCCCCATTTCTGGTGAAGCGTACTACATGGTACTTGCCATCATTTACTGCGATGCTGCTTTCCAGAACAGTGATGTCCGATGTTCCAATGTTGAATGTGACACCGATTTTCCCTTGCTCCTGAAAAGTAGAATAAAAAAAAAATATTAACTACATTTACGAAGGGTGCACATGGTAAATATATAGAAAATATATATTTTTGTTTGATAGTTGAACAGATTAAATAATTATGTTGGTTTTTAAAAGCCAACATATTGTTATTTGTCTTTTGCTTTCTAAACGTATTTCCTCCTTGACCATTCTGGCTTCAACCACCGATGTTAACCAAGATATCCAAGCTGGTCTGACATGGGTTGCTATATCTTTTCAGACTGGTACCAACAAAGGATTTCTGCCAGGATTTTGTTAACATATAACATAACCGAGTGAACAAGGGGTGAAACATTTTAAAACTCAAACTGAGAACCACATAGAAACCTTAAACAAAACTCGTTTGTGGAGGTTATCTGTCTGTGCAAGAGCATACCAACCACTGTGCAGGTTATTAGGCTCTGGAAGAGGTTAAAATTTACCGTTGACTTATTATGGCCATTA
The DNA here is from genome assembly GCA_007224835.1 of Danionella cerebrum. NCBI lineage: Eukaryota > Metazoa > Chordata > Actinopteri > Cypriniformes > Danionidae > Danionella > Danionella cerebrum. The sequence goes on along the minus strand of SRMA01025998.1, from coordinate 144,207 downwards.
AAAATAAAGCAACGATAATATCTTCAAGAGGAAATGGCTTAGAGAATTTTTAATTAAATCACTGACATCTCCCTAACAACCAAACTATTTAACCTAGCAACCAAATTTCCTGAACTCTATCTGTTTTATTATATGATAAAGCCATGGGGTTGATTTATATAACCAAATGAAACATTATGTTAATGAAATACCAAATTGGTCCCTAGGGAAAACCTAGTCAGTTTTTTTGGAAATATCACTATCTCAGCTAAGGAAAATCAAAGAGACAACCATACTATTTTGCTAATAAAATACACAAAAAGAGGCACATTTGAAATAACTGAAGTAGTCATGGCTGCCCAACTTATCCAACACTTCTAACTCCACTTATCCAACACTTATCCAACGCTTTTGTTGTTTAATTCAGTAGTTTCATTATATTTTAAATCTACTTTGTGTACTTATGTTGTATGTATACTGTCATTTAAAAGTGGATGGCAATGTAAGAATTTCAAATCCGAAAACCTTTGCATAAAGTTGTTTGCATTATGTACATTTGCTCTTTTATGAATTAGAAAATAGCAATATTATAATAAAGAAAAAAATCTGTCATTTATTTTTTTATCATGTTTGGATTAATTTTTAATGACAAAGATGCCCTTGAAACGCGTTGGACCTTTTTTTTTTTTGTTATGGCGGGATCTTGAATAATCTATTAGCATTAGTGACCCCTGATAAACTTGTCTGCGTGATGAAAAATATTCATCAGCCATTAGCACCCTCCATCTTTGGAGGTGAAAAGCAGACTCATTGATTTACATAATGCAGTGAAAGTGGACTAAATCAATAGCATTAGCTAAAACAGAGAAAAAGATAAGAATGATTAATGAAACAGGAAGGTGTGCAGTGTTTGCCCTCGTGGATCCAGTAGTCTGACTGCAAATGTAGCTGAAAAAAGGACACCACTATAAATTAATTAGTATAGCCTCAGTGAGCCTTGATGGTGAGGAAACTGTTTAATTCATTGTCAAAGTCATGAATCAACCACGTGATTTCCACTAGACTTTGAGGAAGTTTCATTTAGTGATTTAAGATTGGTCACGATTTGGTTTCTTGTGTAAAAACTTCAATGCAACACAAACTTCACTCTTTAGCACGAGACAGGGCAAGAATTTTTCCCAGCATCATTGTGATTCAACCGTGTGGTTGCCTGCATACCAGCAACATTTTTAAACACAGCCTTTCATCTGCTTTCCTGCTGCACAGGAGCATTATTCATCAACGAGGAGTATGAAATTGAAGGAATATGAACAGAGCACACTCAAGTATTTGTGTAAGTTGTGCTACTGTCAATATAAGAGACAGATGCTATGCATTGAAAAGAGCTCCAACCCTTAGAAGTTTGGGGCCTTTTAAGCATTTTTCCCTTTCAAAATTTTTTTCTGTGGCAATGCTTGATTGCATTTTTTAGAACAACCCCAGCTTCTTTTTTATGCATATTTTTTCATTACATTCAATACAATTCTGAATTCAGTGTATTGCATTTAGTCATTTTTTACTGCAAAAAAAGACCATTTCAACTAACAGTTTTTGTATTTTATGAAAATCAAAAGTGTTCTTTCCAGTCCCTGCTCTCACTCCCTGCTCTTTATACATATAGTTTACCTATTGCACTACTGTATACAAAATTACAAATCAACTTGAAAACTGTGTTACCTTAAAATGGAAAACTATATTATATTGTTATTATATATTTTAATGTTTTATTGATTTTGCATATAGGTATACATTTTCATTATTATGAACATATGAAAATAATAACAATTTATTTTGGGAAGACTGGGACATAATTATATATGGGGTCAATTTGACACCAAGGTTTTAAACCTCTTGCTAAAATGATCAACGAATGTTGGCTGCATAGTTTTTGTAGCTGTCCCTATAGACCCTCCTCATTTCAAGTATATCTATAGTACTAAATATATATATATATATATATATATATATATATATATATATATATATATATATATATATATATATATATATATATATATATATATATATATATATATATATATATATAGTAAATGAAAAACTTAAAGGCAGACTTTAAGTCATTAACATGACTAACAGCATATCTGGTGGAACCTGGAACCATTTTGATGACACTAGCAGCACTAAGTCTACCCTGTCGTTCAAGTTGGGAGCGGGCCCATGATAATTTTACATTTTTGGAAGGTGATGTTTCTGCTGGTGGCTTAGGAACGACAGGAGGGTCCACAATAGGAGTCTCATTCTCATCCAGGGAAGATGTCTCATAATCAAGGTCCTCCTCAAGTTGTTTAGAAAGCTTTTATAGTTTTGCACCTCCCCTGTAAACCATGGGATTTATGTTTCCCCTCCCACAAAAAAAAACATGGTAAATATCAAAGTTCTCACATGAATTAGGATTCCCCCTCCCCCCATCATGCCAACTGTAACCTGTAAAAGTGTGCTGTCTTATTGTATTTAGCTTATCATATCAAATTACAGCATATTGGTGACCTCAATATCACCTAAAACAAATAGGTGTACTTTTTAATAATAATATTTATGTTAAGTACAGCCTAAAAGACCTTTGGGTCAAATAAACACCAAGGGAAACCGATGTGACCAAATGTGTAAAGGGCATTAAAAAAAATAAGGTCATATAAATTTTTTGTTTACCAGATTCTCCCCATTAATTTAGGAAAAGCAAAAAAAAAAAAAAAAAGCCTACGTGTACAGATATTAAAATGTTTTCCAGTTTAACAAGAACCCATGAATACTTGGAAAATAACACAAATATGGGATTTGAAACATAAAAAACAACTCAAGCAGATGACAAAGTCCGATGTTTAAAGGACCAGAGTGAATACTTTCATCTGGTCAGACCCGTAGGGCGACTGAATCAGCATTTTCTTTTTAGCTTTGCTTATAGGTCGCTTTTCCATATCTGTAATGGTTTCACCCTCCAGAACACCATCTCTCTCCCCTCCACAGGCCCCAGGGAAGCATAGATCTATTCCATGGTTATGTTATACCCAATCTGCTGTTGTTCTTATCTCTTGCAGCATGGAAAATGACGACAGATGATAAATTGTATCAAGGGAGATGTTTATCAGCGTGCAGTGCATTTATCATGCTAAGATCTCTGGGAGGGAAATCTGGGCCGGGACTCTCAAGTTTGTTTGGAAGACTTTTCAAAACATTACAATCTTTCTTTAGTCATGTTTGTAATTAATTTGGAACCTTTTTCTGTTTAGTAGCTTGAATGATGCATCATAGGAACACACGCTTGCGGTATGTCTACGCTTGCTCTTGGTTTCATGTTGGTGTTTCGCAATTTGTGAAATTTCTTGAGAGAGTGAACTTTTTGCTGTAAAGTTTCTGTCATCCGTTCCACCTCCTTTGACACTTCACCTCACTTGCGAAGTAAGGATTCACATTTGTGTACATATTATTTTGCATTTATTTTATTCTGTTTTCATTGTTTTAATATCATTTATTACATTGAATATGTGTACATTTAAGGATTGAAGAAATGTTACTTGATTTTTCCCTAGTTTTCCCTAGCTTCTAGTCATGTCTGAAACTTCTTTACTTCGTCTTTTTTTGTGTATTATTTGCTAGGATAATAATTAGCCTTTAATCAAAATTTAAATGAGAAACATTATAAAATGGTTAGGTTTCTATCCATGACTTAGAGTAAAAGAGATGACACTGCCCTCTAGTGGGTGGATGACATTACATAACCACAGTCAATCAAAGTAGACCCTAGGCTTCGTAGAATTGCGTTCTTAAAGGCTTTTAAAGTCAGGGTTTTTATAAACAATTAAAATAGGTTGAAATTAGTGTTGTAAAACATTGTGATACATATCGTATCGTGGACATGATATTATGATATTTACCGTTACTACCGTATTGTGTGCCAAGTGCATCGTTACACCCCTAATGTGTTATTTGAAGCTTTTTTTTTTTAATTTATGTACAAAATATATATAAACCGCAACTTTTTTGACCAAAGACAAGCTTGAACTATACCTTCTAATTGGCTAAAAGCTATTACGGGAACAATTCATATTCTCCAATTTTTTTTTTTTATTTTCCACGTACACATTACACAAATTTTAAATGCTAATAAAATAAAGATAAGTTCCTTTACTTATCCAAGCAGAATGATGCAAGTTTGGAGGTAAAGCCAGTATTAAATCTGTTTCCTCCCGGCCAGGTTAGGATGAGTTAATAAACTCTTGTTTTGCAGTAAGAACACAATGCAATTAAAATGAACGTTCTGGTGTCTTCTGGGTTTGGCCCTTTTAACAAAACACAAAAATCTAAATCTACATAGTTTTAAAATCCAAGTTGAAATATTTATAAAATGTAATTTCAATGAAAATAAAGGCCAATGAAAGCAAAAGATGAAGCGTCTATCTGTGACAACAACAGAGAATTTATTTCCACCATTTTAAAGCCATTCCACCTTGTTTTTAAAAGTGTTGCATGAAAGTGTTTGCATATGCTTTTTTTTATGGACAGGAATAAGCCTCAAAGTGTGCGGTGTTGTTTTAATGATGGCTCGTGTTCAGTGATCCTTCAAGAGCTCTGAGACCATCTTTAGAGGATGGAGGATTAGATGTTAGTGTAACCCGGCCTTCCTTCCTGTGTGAAAAGCTACAGAAATTTATCCCTACCCTCTTCTACAATATTAATGGGATGAAAATTAGTCAAAACACATGACGACCAGTTTGCTTAATCTGTCACTACACAGATAAATCACAACATTTTCAGATTTTGTCTTTCCAGTTTCAGCTTGTGAAGCCTTCTTTTACATTTAGCTTCAAAGATAATGTCTCTTGCCCCGATTTACTTTTGTTAGCAAGCAACACATGCAATAGCATTTTAGTTATACATCCATCATATTAGAGAGATATTATTTACGGGCAAATAGTAATATGCTAAAAAAAAAAAAAATAATAAACAAAATAGTTCTAAGCTAGTTGTGGCCACTTTATTAGGTACACCTGTCTAACTGCTCAATAACCAATCACATGATAGCAACTCAAAGCATTTAAGCATGTAGACATAATCAAGATGATCTCCTGCAGTTACAACTGAGCACCAGAATGAAGAGTAAAGCTGATTTAAGTGACTTTAAACATAGCATATTTTTTGGGTGGTAAGCCAAAGGGAAATTCTGTGGAAACAAATACCTTTTTGATTTCTATTTTGAGGTACTATTCATGCAGGCCCCTCAAAATTAGACAATGGATGATTTGAAAAAAAAAAACAAAAAAAAAAAACATTTCCTGGTCTGATCGAGTCTCGATTTCTGCTGCAACATTTGGGTGTAAGGGTCAGAATTTGGAGTCAACAACATGAAAGCATGGATCCATCCTGCCTTGTATCAACAGATCAGGCTGCTGCTGGTGGTGTTATGGTGTGGGGATCTTTTCTGTCACATTTTGGCCCATTAGAACCAATTGAGGATTGGGTCATTGCCGCAACATAAATCATCTAAGAATGATTTCAGTTCAATGTATTCAAAAGGCCTCCACAGTCACCAGATCTCTACCCAATACAGCACCTTTGGGATGTGGTGGAACGAGAGATTCAGAATCTGCGGCAATGGCGCAAAGCTATCATGTCAATATAGACCAAACTTTCAGAGAAATGTTTCCAGTCCCTTGTTGAATCTATGGCTGGAAGGATTAAGGCAGTTCTGAAGGCAAAAGGAGGCCCATCCTTCAATTATAGAAGATGCAAGTCATAAAGACTATTTTAATGAACTATGATTAAAACAATGATTGAAATGATAAATGTAATGTATTTAAAATATATGAATAGAATAAACTTTACATCAAACTCATAACAGGAGATGCAGAGGCTCACAGTGAACTGTTTTATTTATGTTAAATAAATCTACAAAATGTATAGTTTTTTTTCATAGTGAAAAACTGTTAATGTTAATAATTTGAAAATATTCCCCAAAATAATGTCTCTTTTAAATTCTGCAGTACGTTTAATTTGTTTTTGCTGTTAACCTCCATTATAAGATGATAACACTCTTTGCTCTGTGAAAACAAGTAAACAAAATAATGTGAGTAATGAATAAATATCAGAAGGAACAAAGCAGAAGTGCTCTTATTTGTATTCAGCAAAAAGCCACTGATTACAGTATAGAAAGCAGACTCCAATCATCGCAGCCATCTCTTTTGCTCCTCTTGCTCTACTTTAATGTGAGCGAGGGGGGAAAAACAAGTTCTGGCTCACTGTGTCACCTGGACAAATTGATAAGTGGCTAAAAGATGAACCTTCTCTGTTGGTGAGTGGCCTTCTGTTAAGAGCTGATAAGACCAGATGCTTCTCCACTGGTTGTAAGAAGAAAATGGAAGTGACAATTTTTCGTAGCTGATTGTTTCATCAATATGGCAATCGATATCTTCAAGTACACTGCTAAATAGCAGGGAGCTTTTTCTGGACAACTTCATTACTTTCAGTTTAATCTGAGTGCCTCACTGTGCTGTTCAGCTCTCTGTTGTAAAAGACTGACTCAGAAACCAAGCCTAAAGGAAACCTTTAATGGAAAAAGATATCTATAACACAGCATGTTTATGGAAAAATTATACACAGTACATTGCGATATTGATCTTTAACTATGCCTTCATGTGTTATAGAGACTGAACGTTTTTTGAAGGGATCAAAAGGAAAAAAAAAGACAAACCTTTGCAAAGATATATTGGTATTTGTTTGTATCTTTACTACATTTTTGTACATTTGAGGTTGGTTTTTAGATAATACATCTAATTTGAAGCATTAAGTAAATGTTACATTTTGTAAAATAGAAATTATTGTTTTTGTTCCCTTTATTAGCTGTGGCTTTAAAATAAAAAAGTAAACAATGCTACTTATTGTTGTTTTATATTTTAAAGGGAAACATTTTAATTTTACCGTACGGTGATGTCGCAACCTTTCTGTGATGATCTCCACTTCTTTTTTGTTAAAGTTGCAAACTTGATAAACTACAAAAGCAGCATCTGAGGACAATCAGGAGATGCTCAGTGCTGTAGGAAACTGAACACAGAGACAGCTGGAAGAAATATGATGATAATCAGAGTTTTATTGTGTGTCCATATTGGCTCCAGAGCAGCGGGAAAACGTTATATGTTTTAGTTTTTGTGGGAAAACACTTTAACACTCACAGATAGATTAGGCTGGCCAGAATTTAATGTCTTTTCAAAGAACTTTACATGGTTTGTTGACATCAGTCGGAAAAATAACTTTTTTTTTTTTTTCGAATATCATGCCTGAAACAATTTTTGGTGTAGTTCTGACTCCAATATATATGTGCATTCTTTGTGAAATTATGGTTATTTGGTTTCTTTTCTAAGCCATCGTGCAAAGGAGGGGGTCGCTCCTCAAATCTTTCAAAATAGACTCAAAACTCATGACAACGGTAAAACAATACTTGGAAACTTTTTTCACACCAATGTCCTTGTGTTTTATTGATCTTTACATGAATTACCACTAAGAAAGAATTTGGTAGCATTTTTGTTACTGTTACAAAACAGTATCTTATTTGATTTCTTAAAACTCAAAGTTAAGCTTCCCATCATTTTAGGAGCAAAAAAAAATCGAACACATCAATAATGAAAGAGAAAAAGGTTAATAAAGAAACAGGTCGCAAAAAAAAAAAAAAAAAACAGGTTTCTAAACATTCTGTTCTAGTACTTAATATATGCAACTTGAATAAAAACGGTTTCTCGTTTGTGTATTAGAGCTTTTTATAGTCTAATAAAACGTTCAAGTCAGATGCAGACAAAGTGAAACTATGTTTATTGTTGTTTATTTTCATCTCTAATTAAAGCATCCTGAATGAAGATGCTTTAAAACAGTTCAGCATTCATTCAGTAGAACAACTGAGCCAAATAAAAACCGACTACAATTAGTCCTTTAAGTCATTCATTGCCACTTAAACTCCCGGCAGCAGATTTTCAATTTCCCACAGCCTTTCAATTAGGTTTGCTGATAGAGGCGAAACCTCGAGGGAGACTGGTGTCCATGGGACATCTGTGTGAAGAGCTGCTGTTTCTTGAGTATTTTATAGAGATATCAAACATGTTGATGGGGCAGAACGTGCTGTTTAGTTCACTGCTAGCTGCTGATACGCCTGCCAAGGCTATAGGCTCCACAAAACACGGACAGCTGCCAGACAAGACTCGCTACATCAACACTCTTTTACAACTGCGCAAAAAGACACGAGGCAAGAACTTCTAGCAAATAAGTTTGCTGACAGCGAACCAAGTCAGAGTACATACAGCACAAATCACTGAAATAGGGTTTGAAATTTAACAGCCTCCAGTGCTCTGATTGTGCCATAGAAAAGGAATAGGGTTTCAAGGGCAATGCTGTGCTGTTTCCTTGCTTTAAAAAACAAAAAGGAAAAAAAGGTGAAGGTCCAAGCTTGAATGTGAGGTATTTTCAGATGATGATTTATGGTGTATTTTCCACAAACAAAAGACCACACTGCAAAGCTCTTTACTGGGCTGTCTAATGGAATGTTTCATCTTTCCGTTATGCACACAGACCTTGAGAGTATAAATATTAACGCAAGTCAAGAGGATCGGATGCCGCACAGCAATTGCTGCAGATAAAAATACAAACAAAAAGAAGGCATGTGCTTATCACACTGAGTTTGATCTGTCATGTGGGCAGAATATGAGCAGCCACATCCTCAGAGAGGTCACAAGACAAAGGCATTTGTGTTTGGTCTGCGTCTGAAGTTGATCAGTCAGAATGTTATCATAACAGCCCTTTGTGACTCCAACTCCCGCTTTTGTTTTTGCACACAGACCAAAGCTAATTTGAGTTATCCTCCCCCCGTTTTTCTAATCTGCTCAGTCAATAGAACCAGAAAAGGGGTTCTTTCAGAGAATACCGTCAAGCAAAATGACCACACACCATTGCGTCTTCTCTCCAGTGCAACCGGAAAAACGAAAGAGAAGTCAAGCCGTCAAAAAAAATCATCTACACTCTGATGGTTCATTACACTTTATTTGTAATTAGATCACCATTAGCCGGAGGGGGCAATCTGATTATGTGGGCTACATCTCGTTAAAATCACAACTCATACTTCTGAGTCACTAACTCTTGTCACAGATGAAACCCTCGATGCTAATGACACGCAGAATGGGTATTTGGCTTAGGGTCTGAATTATACTCAACATGGTTTGTGTAGTATCAAAGAGGGTTCCCGGTTCACAGCTAGGACACCTTAGTAAGTGTAATGCATATAAGAATCAGAATGAGCTTTACTGCTAAGCGTGTGCATAACATATAGAGTAATACTAGTTGTGTGGCGGGTTTTGTTTTGGTATTTCAGAGAAAACATATACTATTAGTCATCTCCATATGACTAAAACTGTGTAAAATCAACCATCTTCTTATGTGATCATCCTATCAGAGCTCTCCCACTATTATGAAGACACAATTTTGTCATGTTGAAAACCCCAATCCTTAAGTAAATGTGCATTAAAATGAAAAGGGAATAAAAATAGTTATTTTACGCCATTTTAAAGTAAGATTTAGGGTTTCAAACTGGTTTCAAATTTTCCTTATGAAAGCTTGAGTGAAAAAATGTGATGAGCTATGAAAATTGTGTTCTTTTTTTGATTTTATGTGTGTGAGGTTTCTTGGCCAACAAACAGTTCTCGAAACAACAAAATCCATTGTTATCTTAAAACTTCACAAAAGAAGTTTACCAACTGTTTCCGTTAGACTGGTAATTCTCCCACACCCACTTCAAGAACTAACACTGCCAGTGTCATTGCGTCTCGATGGCCAGTTTGTTGCACTATGCACTAGGACCAATCCTTAGTTAGAAGACGTATTCAAACAGGAATTGTTAAAAACTGAAATTAAACAATCATGACCCCCCAGGTGGCACTAATGAGTCTAAATATTTATGAGTCCAAACATTTTCTAGTATTGTTTAGACCAACATTCTTGTCAAAATTGGTAAAAAAAGAGAGGTTTCTTACCAATGTTAAATGTAGTAATGATATAACCGAGAGAGAATTTTTAACATACGTTCAGACATTTTAACATAAGCTATGTTTACTTTGAATTGGCAATTTTTTTTGCTAAATATTTTACTAAATAATTAACCTCCTGTTGGTTTTGGTCCCATATAGAAGTTTGAACTGTCAGTTTGAAATGCCGTTCAATGAAGCCACTTTGTAGCGCTACCACATGAACATTTAACGCACATGGTAATTTGATTGGACATTGTATGGCTGAGTTATTGACAACTTCCTGCGTTGTCATGGTGAAATATTGAAATTCAGATCACTAAGCACAAAATCTTCGCAATTTAATATTTTACAGGCCTTTAGATGGGGCTGCTGGAGGTTAATGGTAATCACATGAAATCTCTAAGCAAAGTTCATTATAAAAATAACATTTTACAAGAAAAGTAAAAAAGTCAGTTTTAAAAACTCGCTCTAATTTACTTTTTTGTATATCTTGGTCACTTGTTCCAAACATGTACTTCAAACCCGGCCTGAAATAGCAAAATAAAACTGAGTCTAAGTCTTGATACCCTACACTTCTGTGCTGAATTTCATTCGCATACAACAAACTGAAAGTGCAACGAGCTGAAACACATTAAGTGACTATAGAGAACCACGGTCAGGCATACATGTTCACCAGTTCTGACGTGTGCGTGTGTGAAATTCAGTGACTTTTCGAGCACTTTTAGGCCCTCAAAACAGAACCAAAAGCCACTAAACCATAATATTCTGTGCTTTTACGAAATGTGTTACTAAAAATGTAAACAATGTGATCACACACAAGGAGCAGTAAGCAGTAATGGCTTTAATGCCTTTAATTTGACCATAAATTGAATGAGTTATTAGCCTTTAAAGTGATTAGAAATGTGTTTTTTTCTCCCAATGTGAAATAATTCTAAAATAGAGATAAGCCCTTTTCAGTCAACAGAAGAACAAAGTGGTTTAAATAGTTGAGTGGAAGCAGTCGTGCAATGGGAAAGTGTGTGTGTGTGCGTGTGTGTCAGAGAATATACCGTATGTTTCTCAGTTTCAAAGATTTTCAAAGCAGCCAAAAGAAAAATCAAGATATCTGCTCTGTGCCTCTCTCTGACCCCCATCAACTCAGAGCGGCTGTTTCCATGGTTACTGCATCCAGCACGTCCTCTTGTGAAACAGCAGTGAGTTCGATCTGATGCGTTTCACTCACAAAAGATATCTGACATGTGATGACGTATTCAGCAAACATGAAGATGATGGCATTCAGTGTGCAGGGATGCGCATGCAGCCTTCAGATTCGATTCGAGTGAATTCGTTTGAATCCTCAAGCTCTGTGTGGCTCTCACGATGCCATTATGACAGTGTGTGAGCAGTGTGAGGAAATGAGGCGAGTTTAGCTCCTTTCTTGTAATGCATAAACAAGTCACTTGGATTTTAGAGCAATGACAATATAAGAGTAATAGGCATTGTGGAAAGTACAAATCAGAACAACTCTTGATGCTTTTCACTTAGTTAGTTTACACAAATAAATACTAATATTTGTTTATAAGATTCAAAAATAATTTAAGCTGCAAGCAGCAATCAAAGGCTCTCGCACCTTCGACGGCATCTCCTCTTGGTGACCAGTTTGTAGCAATATCCACTACAACCAATTCCTATTAGGAGATGTATTCAAGTGAGAATTGACAAAATAACTTAACAATAAAAAAGGGAAACCATAACGTGTCATGACCCCTAGGTGGTGCTGTGAATGAGTCTCAAAATTTTTCTACTATTGTTTGGACGAATGTTCATTTCAAAAGTTGTAAAAAGAAGTATCTTATCAATGCTAAATGTTGTATTTTCTGTGGCCACCTGGTGGTGCTGTAACCGAGAGTGTATGCTGTAAATGTGCTTAGACATTAGGTGTTACATAGTTGGTAATTTTGGGACTGATCAGACATTATATGGCTGAGTTATAAAAACTTGCTCTTTATGGTGAAATATCGACATTTCAAAGACTGATCTCTAAAATCTCTAGGAGGAGTTCGATAAAGTATGACACAAGCAAAAATGGAAATGCAAACTGCATTATTTATATTCTAGGCTTGGTACCCTACACATGTGTACCGAACTTCAATTTGCCTATGCCAAACTGAGAGCGCATTTTAAGCTGAAACGTGGTAGGTGGTGCTATAGAGCCACTCTGTTACCCCCACTTTTCAAAATCCGTACATTTTCACAAGTTCTGACAATAAACAATAAAACTGACCAAATATAACAGGGTTCTACGCACCTTTGGTGCCCAAGTCCTAAACAGACGGTGAGCCCAAACATTATGGTGAAATAGCTCCTTAGAAATACTACTAACGAAAATCAACAAAGTGATTTCCTTGGTCCAAAAACACAATGGAGTTTGTGAAAAAAACAAAAATTGTGTTCGTTCCATTCGTGACATTGTATCAGCATGGCTACTACAGGTTTGTGTTTAACTAGACCTAGAGTTATTATTCAACAGGACAACAGCTCTAAACAAACTTTCGGACTGCGAAAAGTCTATTTGAGCAAGAAGAGAGTGAAAAAGTGCTGCACCAATCAGCTGACCTCAACACAATCAAGGTAAGAGGAACTGTACAGTGAAGGCAAAAGGACCAATGCATGCTCAACATCATGGGAACACCAGCAAGACTTTTGGAAAATCATTTCAGGTGATTGTGTAAGAATGCAGAATGGATATTTAGAAATAAAACACAATCATTTCAACTGTTACGTTCACTACAGGATTACATAAGTGTCTCTGTTAATTCATTATTTTGATGTTTGAAAAAATTGCACTGTAATTAGACATGATTTGAGAAGGTGTGTCCAAATTGTTTCTGAAAGTGTCCGTTTAATATACATTTTTAATATAACAAGGAGATGAGTTGTACAATCCAACAAATGGTTATTTTCTGTCTGTAGGCATCTAAGAGTATAGAAACTTTCAATTACATGTTTTTCTCAACAGACTAGTCGGCGCGTGGATCTAATTTGAGACATTTCTTGTCACACCTTTCACACCTTTCATATGTAAAGCATTAAAAGGTATGCATTTCTACAGAAGCAATTATTTGCATCTCCACATCGCAGACACCCCGGCTGTGTTATCTCTGATCATCTCACTGAAAGACTTGCTGTTTAACATCTGTTTCACTGGATTTTAAAGACCAGTTGTATCGTTAAATCCATTTGCAACTGTCAATCTTCATTAGCTTCTCGGTATACAAAGTGGTTATACATCTACTCAATGTGGTGTTCTTTAATTCTAGTAGTGATTTTCGAGACGTATGTGACAGTAGCTCGTAAAAAGAGCAAAACACCAATGACTAGCGGAAAGTGGCAGACAGGTAGAATAATCCTGTATGGTAAGATTTGTGTTTACAAGCAACAGTAATTAAACTTTATGGTTAAAGTTTATACCTAAACTTTGATGTTGGCTCATACTGCAGGGGTAAACATTTCTGGTTGCTAGGGAGAAATCAGTGACGTCAATGAGTGATCTATACCAAGGCAAATGTTCCAAGCAATTTTTGAAGCTGGAATGTAGATCTGCTCTTTTTGGTTTCTATGGTATTACAGTGGTACCTCGAAATACGAATGCTTCGAATTACGAGATGTTCGAGATACGAAGGGTCTCGCGGGAAATATTTTGCTTCGCTATACGAAAAACATTTCAAGATACGAAAAACACCAACAGCTCTGCTCTGCTATCTGCTTGTTAAGTATGACATTGCGCTGCGCTGCCGAATCCTGGCGCTCTATTCTCTCATTGCAGACAGTGCTAAAAGGGGCTGATACGTTTTAAAAAACTTAAAATCAATTTAAATCAAGCGAAACATTACGTATAGTTTTGGCGTTTTACATGTAAAACTTGCATCGGGATACGAGATGTTTGAGATACGAAAGCCACCCTGGAAGGGATTATTTTTGTATCTCGAGGTACCACTGCATTATGTTCCCCATGTCAAGATGAGTAAAATAATCCAACCCTCATGTCTGTATCATTTACCAAAGTTGAGATATGGTTCCGAAAATTTGGTTGTTAGGGTAAACGGTTTGGTTGCTGGGTAGTGATGTTATAAATTAAGGTTTTTCTACAATTAATAAACCAATTCCTCATTTCTTTATGATGTTTCATCTTGAAGATATGGTCATTACCCTTTGCCATTTATTTTAAATGGCCATTGTAAGTTTCCATGTAATTTAGTTTGAATTACAGTTTCACATACTCTGACCCCATGTTAAATAATGCAAATTTTCCCAGCATTATCTGTGATTTCCCAGAATTTAGTGGTACCATTCTGAAAAGATAAAGCAATCAGATTCAAACCAGTTTTGATGTTTTGCCAATGTCTAGTGGCTGGAGCTAAAATGTGAGTTTTGTCCAAAGCAAAAGATGAAAAACAATATTTTGACTTTAAAAGCCAACATAACAAACTGATCAGATGGATGGCTCTATTCATACAACAAGCCCAGGCATATCACAAACAGCTGGAACTATATATGTAGTTCCTAGATAAAAAGTAAAGACGGTAAAAAGGCTGTAAAAGACAACAAGAAATGTATTGTAATTTTTGGACTGTAATGTACAGTTTTTTGCTATGGTTGCTGCAAGACACAAGTTTGTCAATTCAAGCTGTGATTCTTCATTGTACAATGTAGCATTTGCAGGCAGTCTATTTCATTCATCAAGTGAGATTAAAATATACGATTCTTCCCATGAGAAGATCTTTGCACAAGCTGCTGTAGATTAGTGTGAAAATAACTGACTTTCAAAAGGCTGGACTGCTGCATAGTGAAGATGACAACACAATGTCAAGGGCGAAACTGCCTCAAGAGGAAAGTGACATTGAGAGTTGCAACTAAAGAGGGAGTGGGGAAGTGTGTGAAGTTTTTTATGGGGCTGATCCGGTGTTCTTGCACTGGAGGAAGATGAAGATAGCTGTTACAGGTAGGAAGAATGTAAAGAATGATGTTTAAAGTAGGCAACTGTGCTTTTGATGTGCTACTGGCATTTTACAATACTAGCACTAGCAATATTTAAAATATAAAAATCTGTTTTTGAGTACCAACTTTCTGAGTAAAACGTCTTTTAAAAAAAAAAAAACGTGGACACCTGAAGCGTATAGTTGTGTATATGTTGTGTAATGAACCAATTTCATTACACAACATCCGAAACGGTTTGGTCATTCGAAAAATTCCTTCACAAATGTCTGTAATCAAAGTGGTTTAGGATTACCTCCTCCCCGACCGCCTGCGTTCCTAATGAGCAGTCGCCAGCCTCAAAAGCAAGACAACATGACTGCGTATGTTGTGTTTCATCTATGTGTTCTAATACGCAAGAAAGTTTGTATATACGAAAAAAAGTCATTTTTTCTTTCGATATTTGCTACCAAAATCAACTCTTCCTGATATTCTGTTCTCTTGGACTCGTTTGATGGAAACATGACTAGTGACACCAATATCGAAAACAAACTGTAATGTATACATAAATACAGCGGTACCTCAAGATATGAATGCTTAGAGTTACGAAATGTTTTAAATCTTTTGCTCAACATAAGAAAAAAATTCCAAGATACGAAAAACACCAACAGTTCTGCTCTATTATCTGCTTGTTAAGTCTGATGTCGCACTGCACTTCCAGAGTCTTGGTGCTATATTCTCCCATTGCAGAGGGTACGCTTTAAGGGGCTGATAAGCATTAAAGCGCTTTCCAATTTTTATCAACTTATATTGTTGTTTCTGAGAGCCTTTGCAAGGATTAGGCGTTTTACCTGTAAAACCTGCTTCGGAATAAGAAATGTTCGAGATACGAATACCATCCCAGAATGGATTAATTTCGTATCTCGGGGTACCACTGTAATTTTAAATTATGAAGGTCATAGCCATTGTCAAATGAGCATGACAGCAACATGATAACAACTCAGACCATTCATATGAGACAGTAAGTATCTAATCCACCTACTGGTATATTGAGAATTTACAATGACAAGCTATCAAAAATGGAACCAAACATTGTAATCCTAATAATTTGGACTGTTTAAGGTATGGTTGAGATTAGGGCAAAGTTTCAAAACATAAAAAACATGCGCACTACTTACATTAATGCTGCACTTAATCTTTTCTGCACTCCAATAAACTGAACAGCACCTCTAGTGGATGCACTTGTTATCAGAATTGGATAATTTAAACCCACTGCATTTCACAGGAATGCCAGTGAGCGGCAGGTACTCTACGATATGAATGAGGTTGATAATGACTGATGGAAATGTCTGATAGCTGTCAAATAATGGTTAGATAACACCTGGTGCTCAATGTTCCACATTTTCATGTGGATCTGATTACCAACAAAACACAATATCAAACATTGGTAATTATGTTATTGAAAAATAAAAGTTGACTCTAGAGGTCATTTCAGTACTTTGTCATCTGGCCTTTATTTTTCATGACCGTGTGTTGCGGGTGTAGCTGTCTGCACTGCGTTCGAGTTAACCCCCCGTGTGGAGAAGTGGTGGAAGGCGAGGCAACAGGGGTTGATGAAGGAGTGGACCTGACTATAAGGACATGGGTTTATAAGATAAATAATGTGGGCATTATGTCTAGATTGCCTTCTCCTGAAAGATGCTTTAGAAACACTCTTTAAGTCTTTAAGGTTGCATTGATATTCTGTACAGTAAAATAAACATTAAATGTGAAAATTAAAGTATCTCATGCTTGGGATTTCAATGCCATTTGTGTGTGGGACCAAAGGACTTCTACTCTGTTGCGTTCACTCTCATTTCCATTCTTATGCATGTGGGTTAACCCCCCCACCACCACCCACTCGTGCAAACCCGAATTCCCACTTTAGAAATCAAAGCCATTTTGCTCAGATGTGACCTGTTAAAAATCACCAAGGAGCTTCACAGTTCGACTTTCCTACAATCCTTAACAGCTTTCATCTCTATTTTCTTTGACTTTGACACAATAACTTTAAAAGACGGATTTGTAGGTCTTCAGCTGCACTCCTCTGGATCATGCATTTCACAACACCTCTGGATCAAAAACCTGAAAATCAATGACAGAACAAGTCCACACCACTTTTTTTTTACTATTAGCCATTCTCGGAAAGAGAAAGAAGCACTTGCTTTCCACTTCAAAAGAAAAAAAAGGTTAATTAAACCAGTGAATGTCTCTGGACTTCAAGCAAGAGATCTCAAAAGAAACTTTAGGTTAATGTGCAATAACTTTTATTTCCCATTGTCAAAAAATCATCCGAGAGTAAGGGCCATGCAGGCTGTAAACTGAAGGTTTCCCATTTTAGATTAATTGTTGGAACATTTGAGAGGATAATAAGACTAGGTTATTTTAACCTGCCTGATGGCTATATGAATTGTTAGGTTGCACTTAGACTGATGTCTCCTACTGCGGATCATTGGAAATTTAGTTTCCGAACACTTCAAACTTTTCCCCCATGGGTCTTAAAATCACAGCATGACACAAATCACACGCATTACTTCAGAAATGAAAGGGAAGAAAAAAAGAGTTCGGCAGTTTCACAGCATGTTGTAAACACGACTTTGGCTTCTGAGAATGCTCAGCTGTATTTATCTCAAATTATCCCCAGACAAAGCCACGCTCTGGACATTTGAAATCCAGCAAGGTCTACAAATTTGATTTTATTAAAGGACAAATGCGTTTGAAAATCAGCGCAGTTCAGATCACATTTAACTATTTGCAAAAATTTCTTGGAGCCACTTGGATAATTTCTAATCCAAAGACAAGAGGTTGGTTCTTTTAATCACACAGTCATAACTCTGTGTTTCCTTAGTTTGTTTGAAGAGAATACTGCAAACTGAGCAGTTTGAGCTCAAAAAATACACAAGCGTTAATCAAAATAGGGCATTGAAATTCAGAATTTCAAAATTTCAATTGATTGTTTCAATCTATGATTTTAATCTTGGATTTTAGGTTTTGATTTAATTTGTTCTGCAAGCCGACAGAGTTTGTTCACACAGGAAACAGGAAAGAAATAGCGCCCCATAAATTCTCTCTTTTCTCCACATTTATGTCAAATAGCTCCCTGTGATCAGCTACCAACAGTACAAAATGCTCGATATCCAGAATTGTGTTCTTTGATTTCTTCTTTGTCATCATCTTCTCTGTGTGGCACATCTGATGCACAGCAAATGCCATCTTCAGCCAGGAACTGGCATTGCATCAATAGTTCCTTGACACAGCCGAAGAGCACCCTGCTGAGAAGCCATCCGAAGATTTTGTGCAAATCTCAATTCAGATTGGTGTGTAGAGGCCTTAAGTTGCTCTATTTGGCCTGGGCATCTGGGGCTTTAGCCTCAAAAGCTTTTTTAATTAGCCCCAGATAAATCAACTAGAAATACATTAGAACTATAGATTAACGGGCCACTAAAGAAATGACTTCATTACACGAAGACCAATCTTATAGAAGGATTGCGTGGAGCAAACGTTTTTTATTGGTTGATCTAATCTGAGGAGTTTGTATTGTGCTGCCTGGATTGAGCCAGAAATGCTTTCAGATGGATATTATACATAATATGCCTCTGCTTATTTGTTGAGTAAAACATTCAAGAAAAATGACAAAAAAAAATCAGAAATACATTTTCAAAATCTCCAACAACGCATGGAGATTGAGCTTTTTTCCTGGTTAGGGTTTGCCTAATTGCTGAATGTCTTTAGTCCCATGGAACGCCCTGTATATTACACTAGTCCCATTAGCCGTGTTATTCTATCTCCTTTATGTTGTATTTCCTTGCAGGTGTTTTTTTTTATGTGTATAAGTCAAACTCCTGAGGTTTATGACATTTTAATTAATTTATTTGCAAATAAAATAAGTTCATTTCTTTTTGTTGCAATCAGTCATTTATTGACTTTCTTTCAAATTAATATACCAGTGAGAACACATTATTATGGGCTATCTTGAGAGTGTCAGTGGAGTATTAACTGAATCTTTACCATGAATCATTCACTGCTCTGATTGGTCAACAATGTAGAATTTTCATAGTCACCTCAAGTGTAAAGGATTTA
The DNA here is from genome assembly GCA_007224835.1 of Danionella cerebrum. NCBI lineage: Eukaryota > Metazoa > Chordata > Actinopteri > Cypriniformes > Danionidae > Danionella > Danionella cerebrum. The sequence continues at coordinate 125,101 of SRMA01025998.1, read as the reverse complement.
GTGGTCAGCATAATCTGTCCATACAAGTGTGAACCAAACTCTGACCACATTTCCTCAGCCTGCTCATGAATTGTTTTGAGTATCTCTAGCTGAGACGTGGAAGGAATATAACTGCAGAATAGAACATAGATTTGAAGCCGGTTAGCTTTGGTGCACAGGTGCACTTCTCTGAGAACAATATAAATGGAATTTGAAGAAATCCCTCTGCTTTAAAGCAAAAGCATATATCACTTTAGCACTCAGATTTTGTCGAATTAGATTCTGAATGGCTATAAGATCATTTTGATATCATTGTAAGAATAAAAATTGAAAAATGCAATTTTCTCATGTTCGTCACGTGGAAATAAATCTAGCACCAAACAGTATTTCATCTAAAGAATATGTGGATGAGACAAGCTGAGCCTTGTTGGCTGAAACACAACGTGATTAAATCTATTATTATGAACATTTTTGATTAAAATGTGTGTAAATATTACAAAACAAACAATCTCAAAACATAAATGCATTATTATTCTACTACAAAAATCCCAAACTTTTAATACGTTTTGTCTCATACTAAAACGAAATTAATTGTACTATCTGATTCATTTGCATCTGAAGACTTTTCTCCTCAATTATTTTGATGAATTAATCAGCAAACCGTTTAATTAGCATGCACCAAATTAAAATAAAGTTAATTGTTGCAAGTCAATTATTAACACAACAGTCGATGGTAAAAAGCATACACAAAAGCATATTTTCTCTGGTCTACATTTGATCAGCTGTTTATTTATTCATTTAGTTCTTGCTGCGGATAGAGTTCCTCCCGCCTCATCTGAAGGTACCGCTCAAGGGGTAAGTCTGTCCAGATGAACACATTCCCAGTCTGATTTCTGTTCGGACCCCGGTTACTCAATTGCAGGGGACGCATTCACACTGCCTGCAATTTTTCCTCTAACATACAATTACCATTCCGTGAGGCGAATGCAAAGCCTCACAATGAGGTTCTTGGGCAAATCATTCTTCGAGTCTCACCCTGCTGGAGCAGCTCAGTAAACATGGTGGTTTACATGGAAATAAGAAAGAATATCTAATAGAAATGGTCTTGTGAACTCTGATGTGGCATCTGTGTATTTCATCTGGACCATCAAGGAAATCGGCTAGTTTATTTAACTGGAGGGCTTTGGGTTTTCATGAATCTTGACAGCATATGCTCGTGAAAGTGGGTCATGTGAGAAAGGTTTGGATGGAGTTGTGAGTCAGTCATAGATTAAAACATGCAGCTGGACAAAATAATGCAAACGTGTGTCTTGCGGCACCTTTTTTTTTTTTTTTACTTGGAATGGTTTTCAGGTTTCTAACATTGCAATAAAGGTGTAAATGTGTTGAGACATGTCCAAACAAGTGACTATAGAACTACAAGTCTTTTTGGGAGTGAATCATTTGCATATGCTCATTGATCGCCCGTTTTTTCATCATGGGGGAGCTGCGTGAACTTTTTTCCTATGCTGTCAGCAATGGAGGAGGACTTTGTCAGTTGTTTGGAATTCTTAATCGGTACGTTTTTTCACCAAATTCTGGCCTCCCTCGGGTCTTCTGAGTGACTCGAATGAACCACCCAAAGAATCATAATGAATCAGATTACTTTCCATTGCTCCATATACATTTTTAATGTCCATAAATTCTTTTTTTACTGCACGATTAAGGCTTTTTCAAACAAAAAAATCTCATTGGCAATGATTTGGAAATATAATGTGTTTGTGGTGACATTTTCTCAGGTTGTTGTTCCAAGCCGTTATGTTAAATCCTCAGAATCCTTTAGAAATCAACCGGTGCATTTGCCAGACACAGTATCTGTTTTGAATTAAGAAGGAATGACGCAACCAAGCTATTGTTTAATATTGATTTTAAATATAATGCATAAAGTTTTGATATTTTGTGTTTAAAACAGAGTTATGACATAATTTGCCAGATAATTCAACATAAATTGTGAGAAAATGCATGATCGTCTTTCAGTTTTGACTCCGAAACGGTATCATCATTGCCACCTTGTGGTAAAAAGAGAGGATAACCCTTGTAAATACAATACTTGTGATATGGCTTGTGTTTTTCAAAAATATGGCACAACATGCTCAAAAAGGTCCCAGATTCTAAGGTTAAGGTACCTGTAAACACATATTTAGTATAAAAAAAATCGATCAAATAATCCATCACTAGCATTTGCCTGCATATCAAAAACTTGCCTGATAGAAAACGTGTTTATTTAATATTTTAATGAATCTTTCATGCAAAACGTGATGCAACTTGCGATGATTGCTAGTTTGAAAAGTATCTCTGAAATCTCTGAAAAGTAACGTCTAACAAATAGACACTTTAAACTTTTTTACTGGTTAATATGTCAATGTAACTTCACGTTTAACATCAATACATTTAAAAAAGAAATAAATAAGCAAATGACATAAATCAGCTTATTTTACTGGCTCATCGGTTCTCTAGACCAAGTTGTTAAAGAAAGTGAATCGCTTAATGAGCTGATTAAATGATCATACAGTCTGATTAATTGGCTCATTTTGGGAGACAAGGTTAATGCGAGCCATGCCTGAAAGCGAGTTTTGATGGAGTAACTATAAAAACAGAAATAGTTGTTTAAGGAACTCTCTATTTACTTGAAAATTTGCTCATTCTACAGCCACCACACTTTTCCAAGACCTACAAAATAGTCTGGCTGTGAAATCACTCAGAATGTTGGGAACATGGAATCAAACTTTGGGAAACAGCAACTTCAACTGAGAACCTCATTTAAATTTCAAACTGGCCACAATTGTGGAGGTTACCAGTCTGATCAAGAACATACCAAGCACTGTATTTGAACCTTTATTGAAGGCTCTAGAAGGGGTTAAATACTTACTATTGACAAAAGACAAAAAAAAAAGAAATGAGGGTCTGTTTATTTTAATCATAATTTTTTTATGCCTTCTGTTTAGCTTCATTTTTGAAATTTCAGCTTTGGCAAATACTATAGACATGGGGGTGGTTTATTATACTCGCAGTGACATGGGAAACATTATGTCACTGACTCCTCCAGCGCAACCTGACTGTTTACCATAGCAACCAAATTGACCTATCACAGCTTACCAGAAATCTACAAGCTTTGATCACTGAATGAGATGAGGTAGATAGGAACTACACCCATTCTGGCATAATGATCAAGGAACTAACGTAACTGCAGTGAGCACCCTCACACTGTGCCTGGAAATAGACCATTTATCTATCTTCCATCATGACCAAGACTATGATTTTGGAATTCCAGCCTGCAAAGAACTGGTTGTTGTATTACAGCCGCAAAACCCCATGATTATTATGCTGAATGAGCAAGGTTCATCAAAATATTTTAATGTTCTTCTGATAGAATATTGGTATTTACATTTTAGCTGTTCCCAGGTTTAGTAAAATTCAAGTAAGGGAGAACTATACCATGCTTTCAAGTGGCCACTGTAAAAGTGAGCATGTACCAAGCAATGTCAAGGTTAACAAGAGACCTAGAGGGAGAAAAAAAAGCCTACTGGGAAGTGACTGAAATTCAAGCTGTTTAGAGCACAACCCACGAGGAAGCGTCAGTTTTCTCCCTGTTTACGTGTCTGAGTTTCCTAATCCGAAGCCTGAGAATCAATGTTCACTGATCGGAATGACCTTCCAGGGCATCTGCAATTTTTTTTCCTTTTTTTATTTTTTTTTATTTTCCATCTGCGCTCACATTATGCACCATTTCAGACATGGCTCGTATTCATCTGCTTTCAACTGCTGGCCAATTTAACGCAATTTCCAGATCAAAAATACCTTGGGGGGATTGCGTTACACCACTCTCATCCTCGCCTTCAGCCACAGCGGAGCCCAAGAGTTAGCTATCACACGCCCCAGATGAGCTGTTGTTAGCTCAAATCTGATTGACTTTAGATTAGCTGCAATACACTGACTGGTTTTTTTATTGATGCTAAAAAAATCAAGTGAAATGTGAATATACAATGGCTTCTATTGTAAGTTAAATGTAGAATTATTACATATGTAAAAGAAATGACACGTTTTTGCCTACTCATAAATAAAAGTGAATTGATTAAATCCAGTCAGGGATCAAATGCTTTTGATACTATTTGGTCAGATGAACACACTCTATAAACAATAATGTACATGTCTATAAAAGACCATGTCGTTTTTGATTGTAGGAGAGTGATTATTTATAGCGGTGGAGGTCTAAGCTACCAGCCTGGAGTGTTTCGATTTTCAAACATTAGAAGGTAATTTTAACCTCTGAAATATTGATTCATAGCTCAGCAGTATGAAAGATTAAAGCTGGATTCTTTTGATGAGGGTGACCATGAAAAGAGAAACTCAGAATGCATTTATAACAGCCTCCTCTCTGTCGAGTTTATTTATCCACGCAGCCTTTTTCACCACAATGACCACACAGAGAGAAAGAGAGAAAGAAGCAAAGAGCGGTGCAGCTAAACCAGCACAAGCAGGAAAAAAAATGTGCTAGGTACACAAAACCAGCATATAGAATTCTGGGAGAGTGAAGCAGAAACATTGTATTGCACCTGCATTCACAGTTGGAAGACGTCCACAATATGATTGTTTGGTGATTAGCTATTCAGACAGATTATGGAAATACGCTTTAGAAGCAGAAATATAAGCTCAACCGCTTCTTAGAATTTTATTATCCGTTTGTTTTTCTGAGGGGACACTGATTGATGTTAAGAAAACTGCAGTTACTAAACATTTTTCTTTTAATAGTTTTTAGCATTCTAAATTCTGAGAATTTAACTGAACTTTCACCATTTAATTATCTAGATTTCACCATTTCGTTATCTAGATTTCACCATTTCATTAAACAGAGGAGCCACAAGTCTTGAGAGGTTTGTACCGATTTGATTGTATGCAAAAAAACTAACACACTCAAGTTTACTCCCTTTAAATGTAATTGTGCTGAAATCTGCCTTAATTTTTTCTGATTCTTATCACTGACATGAATCTTTATGTTAGCCCCTCAGAAATCTCTGCAGGCACTGGTGCCAATCACAGCGGTTGTTTTGAATTAAGTAGGAATGACGCAACCCACCATTTTTTTCATTTTGATTTCATATATAATGTGTAGGTTTCAAAAAGTTTATTAGCTTTGATGTTTTTGGTTGTAAATAACCATAAAAGACGTATGACACATAATTTGCAAGGTTTAAAATGAAAATTCTGTGAAAAAAATGCACAAATAAATTTTATTTTCAATACCATCTAGTGGGGGAAAAGGGATAATCCTAGTAAAGTATAAGACCTGTTAAGTGGCCTGTCTTTTTCAAAGTTCGGGCACAAAAAAACAATGGTACAAAAAGTGCTTGGAAAAGTATGTAAGGTTTAGGTAAACTGGTGCTTGGTTCGACCATTTTTGTGTTTTTGGAGGATTTAAGCATTTTTATTTTGTTATAAATCATAAAAACTGTTTTAAAAAAAAATTAAATATCAAACCCTGAAATAAATTTTTTGAACAATTTCAGGTTTTTGGAATTTTTTTGTAATGTAATGGGAAAAAAATATTTGGGAAAAAAAAAGAAGAAGCTGGGGTCTAATTTCCACTGTGCCAAAATGGCTGAATTTGGTTATTATGTTGCTTGAATTGATCACACTCCAAACATGTATGTTACTGGTATTGGGAGTGTAATTTTTATATAATACTTTTCTTATTTCTGAACATTTTGAAAAAAAATTATTTTCATTGAGACATAAAATTGTGTGAGAAAATGAGTAAAACTGATATTTTAATGTGAAATTATTATATTTTACTGTAAAATTATTTTATTTACCAAAGGCAACTTTAAAATCACAAGGAAAATCTTTAAATGATCAGCTTTCTGCCTTACTGAGTTTCTGTCAAAGTTGTCCGTATTTTTTTAAATGTATGTAAAATAATACAATTTGGTTGTGGTTGTGGCATGGTCATGAAGAGAGTCATCAATTTTTCAATTGGGATTGGCTGAAATCTCTCTTCGGGTTGTTTTGTCGTAAATGTATTTTGCAAAACAAGCCTTTGAATGAAAATTAGTTTAATGAGACTGATTCTTCAATTTAAAGATGAAGATGTCAACAATTTACCCACAATCTTAATAAATTCCTCTGTGGATTCTTCTGTCAACAAGTTTTCATTTGCATTAATAATTTAATAGCGTTTATGAAGTAACCCCCCCCTCCATCTCTCAACTATACCAATTTGTTTTTTTGTTTTTTTCTTCCACATCATAAGTGTCATTCAGATTGAAGTGTATGCCCCCCACCCCTCTCTCCTTCTCTCTCTCTCCGAGAGAACGTGAAATGGAAGAAAGCTGGGTAATTGTGCTCACTTTTCTCCCCCAATCGTTCTGCACTTTAAGGCCAAATGGAAAGCAGAGTTGGATGCTTGTGGCAGGGACCATTCAGCACAGAGATTGAAAATCAACAGGCAATGTGTAGTTATGCTGTTCACTGATTAAAAGAGATCAACACCATTGATTTCCTGTACGCTTAAATCATTCCCCCTTATAGGATTTCAGTCAACAGCTTTGCTGCCAAAGACTGCCGGTGTCGGAGACATTTATTTATTCCCTCTACTGTCGATTTGTAGAAAGAACCCGGTGCGTAATTTAGTTAAAATTACTGCCCATCTTTGGACCATGTCATTTTAGAACACACGTCTATTTGGTCAAAGTGCACGTTTGTTTGTGAAAAAAAGACATTGGTTAACTTTATTTTGAATGGCCAGTGTTTTGTTTTGTAGGGGGGCGGAAAATACCTTTGAAGGAAAATTGAAAGAGCCCAGTCACTCGTGTAGCAGTAATATAACACACGGCACTAGCAATTTGAAGAAACACTCACTTTTTTACTCTAATTACACACTTTCTTCCAGCTGCGCAGCTGGTGGAGGAGAGACATTTGCTGTTAATGAGGATCCAATGCTTTTACAACAAATACGTAGCGCTGAGCAGGCACTGCTGTTCGTAGTAGAGAATGAAGCAGCTCAACTTTAAAGTTTCTAAAAGTGTGAAGGAACACAGAGATTGGCTCATTCAAATGAGCTTGTGATAAGTGGTACAATCAAGTGGAACACATCTTCAAAAGACTCCTCTTTGTCCCTGACAGAAGACATCTAAAATAAAGGCATTTAGCAGTTGCTCTTATCCACAGAGACCCCAAATCTGCACTCGCATTTCTATTTGAGACATGGTCAACAGATGGCAGCCATTCTGGCATGATAGTGTTTTACTGGTTTCAAAATAACAGAAAATGTGTGTCAGATCACAGTAAAACTTTCCTCTCTGTCTCCTGCACTCAATCACACTCCATCACCAGCACACCTGTGCTTCATCTCCTCACCCAATCAGTGACCAGTTTCCATTAGGACATTATAACGCTCTTCTGCATTTGTGAGGCTCTTCTGCATTCTACTCGCGTCCAGTGGTGTCAAGTAACTAATTACAAAAACACAGGAACCATCACAAATGCCTTGGAATCACTTGGGAGAACAAGTATTTTCCACTCAGGAGGACCTCTACTCGACAACCTTCTAACTAAGAGGTGACCCTTTGTCCCACTGCCCAAATATACTGTGTTTAATTTGTCATCAACTCCCAGTATACATTAAAAATGTGTTAACTGATAAATAATAAATGTATACATGGTTGGTTGAAAGATTTGGCACACAGATGGATGACTCAAGGCTACAGCAAAGATTAACATTCACATGACAGAGTGAAGCATAAATGTGATGCAGGGGCGATAGCTTCGAGACAACAAGGCGAATAGAGCTTCCCTGAAAATTCCATAAATTAAATGGTTCAATATACACGGCTGAATTTAATAAAAGTACAATTTGCATTACCTTTAACATTCACTAGAATGTGTTCCATTTCATGGCTGTGACTTTCATTAATCAGCTGTTCGAAGACAATTCTCAGCAGAGGTTTCAACATTATACTTTCTTATGGAGGATGTGTTCAAATCCCAACGTAAACCACCAAAAAGCATCAGTCAAACCTATGGTGCAAGACTGCAAAGCTTTTTACTGCAGCAAAAGATTAATACAATAATCAGAATTTCCATAGAAATCAAGCATAATAGGAAACGGGTGAAGAATGGGTGCCCGGCATAATGATTGATAAGAATAATAAATTTGAATCCATTTGCAAAAATATAACCTGAGCCTCTGAAGCTAAAATATTGCTTGAATATATTTTGTACACAAATCTGAAAATGGCCACGTGCACTTGTTTTTAGGTCTAAAGTGCGAAGCCCATCAAAAGTTGTGCAGCCAATTACCTTCATTGGCTCCATTACCTTGAAAAAGAAACATTAGATAAATGAAGTAACTAAAAGATGAATTATTGGAATGCTTTTGGAATATCAAACCTAATATTATTGATATGTATTAGCATTCATCAATAAATTCCCATTTTTACAGAAAGGAAATATATTCTAAAAGTTATAGAATCTCAAGCATCATTATTTGTTTTTGGGCAAGCGTTGGCTTCTTTGAGAAAAGATGCCATTTGAAATGTTTTAAGGGTAAGAACATTTCTCATATTGCCGTATATTGTCTTGGAAGGTATTTCATGCTGTCACCAGTGTTTAGATCAGAGGTGTAAAAGAAATAGATGTTTAAAGATGAAGATAGTTCACTCATAATCAGCACAAATGAGTTGGGAGGCGCCCAAAATAAAGCTATTACAATTGTCACCCATCATTTCAACTTAAATAAAGTCATTTAAAAAGCAGGATTCGGGAACCAAATGTTCAAAAACCCAATGTCATGATGTAGTGTTCCAGACAAATCCCATGCCTATCAAAGGCAACACCAGATAACGCCTTTTGTAATTTTGCAAGAGCCAATTAAAAACGAGCAGCTTAATTCCCTTTACTCTAGAGTTGTGTTCTAGATTTTTTCTCATTTGGTAAAAGAGGCTGGATTCCATCAGCACTGACCTAAAATAATAGGACGTGTGAGTATCTTCGATTGTGGCATAAAGGGTAAGTGCAGGGGGTGAGGGTTTAGTGAAATGCCCTCAGTTATACAGCCTATTACAAAGGCCCAAAGAGTCCCAGTGGACCAAAACACTGGTCACAGTAGTCGACAGATGGGAAATATTCCCCATCGACATTCTGAACAAAAATAATATTCAGCCAGTCACATCCTATTAAATGACAAGGTCATAATATTGTATGCAACCATCATGCGATGAGACCTTTTCTAATCTAATCTTGGAGAAGTTTGTTAAAGTATGACATGATCCAAAGTTCTTGCAAATGACATGATCAAAGCCGCCTTCCTGTCGATCTTGCAAATGCGATTTAATTTATTTATATTTGAGTCTTAGTACCTTGTACATGTGCACCAAATTGAGTTCAAGTACAACAAACTAAGAGTACAATAAAAGGTGAAATGTGTTAGATGAAGCCACACCCATATGTACATTTTCACCAGTTCTGACGTGTGTGCAAAATTCGGTGAATTTTCGAGTATGTTTAGGCCCTAAAAAAACGCTGTAAAAACTATTAAACTTTGGGCCATTAAAATAGTTGTTTAAACTTTAGAAAGCCGCTGCATTTAAGTATGAATGATACAATCCACTTAGTGTTTAGTTTTGACTTGAAGTATATGTTTGTTACAAGTAAAATAAGGAGATATTGGGGGAAACGTGGGTTTTTTTTAGGCGGAGTTCATTTTTTGGCCATTCCAACATCAATTACTCTTACCCAGTGTTCTTGACTGTCAAATTAACTCATCCACACCACTCCCCAAGAACCTATCTTCATTTTGATACCAAGATTGACTGTTTAGGCCTTTTAAAAGCTGAGAAATGCCTTAAAGAGTAAAAGTATAGGATTTTGGGAAAATAGGCCTCAGGGTTTAAGAGGTTAAGAAGGTTATTTATTTTGATATTTTGTGTTTTAAACAAACATTACAAGAGTTATGACGCATCATTTGCAAGGTATTTCATATTTTGATGAGATAATAAGATAGAATGCGTGATCTGAAATGAGACTTTGTTTCAGTTTCCTTTTAAACCCAAAGTCTGTGCCATAAGTGCGATCTAGTGGTAAAAAAAAAAAGGAAGACTTGTCACGGGCTCTTTTTTCTCAAAATCCCTGCACAAAACAAAGCACAATAAAACAAAAAGTGCTTGGAACAGTGTAAGGTTTAGGAGAGAATGTGAAACATTCGTAAATTCAAATATTCGTAAATATTTGTAAAAAAAAAAAAGAATCTGGGGTTGTACTAATATAATGATAAAGCATTGGAGCAAAAAACATAATTTTAAACATAATTTTTTAGAGTAAATTGTAAAGTAGTAAAAAACTTCTAAGGGTCAAAAAACCCAATTGAAAAGACATTCCGTTTTAAAAGTTCAGTTAAAAAAAGCATTGAAAAACATGTGGAAGACATGGCTTGTTTTTTATACCTCAGCCTGGTAAATATTGAGGTATCTTTAGCCTTAGTCAGAAATCCACATATTTTAAACTTTTACTTTAATTTGCTAATTATAATGTTGCACTATTATTGACAGAATGTGCAAAAATAAGCCGCAGTGTTTGTGCTCTGAATGCAAAACCCTCTCCTCTTTCTTTAATTCTCATCTGGTCATGCCCTTTTTCTTAGTCATCTTGGAAGCTTGAGATGAGAGGAACCATGCTGAGCCATGCTTTTCTGAAACTTTGATCAGAAACATATATTCACTCAGAATTTCATGTATGTACGTCATTCATTTAAAACCTATTTTTAATGTAATTACTTTGGCGTATTTGCACTCAGAATTGTTTCAGATTTATATTTTATGTTGAATATTTGACAATTCTACATGTGTTTTTATTATGATGACTTCCATTTAGCCTATCACAAGTCCCGTTTACACTACCAGTTGAAAGTGACCCAATATCAAACTTTTTGCTCAAATAGAATATTTCGGATCTGATCTATAATAGTGGAAAATCGCATGTTCCGCGATATTTTGAGATCGAAAATAAATCAGAGCCAAAATGACTGTCATGTCAACAGGCAGATTGGATTTTCACCATCATTAACCTTGAGAAGTCAGCGGTGCACGTGCCAATCAAAGCGTCTTTTCGAATTAAGTAGGAATGACACGACCCACCTATTTTGATATCAAATGTAATGTCTATTATGGGTGTGACAAGACACTTATGAGGCAAGACAGTGGGTTGACCAGAACGGAACTGAGAGTTGAGACTTTTTTTTATTTATTTATTTTTTGTTTTCAAAAACTGATGCAGCTATGATAACTGCTTCGGGATTAAAGATTTGTGTGACAAACCTCACCAGAGACTTTTTTACACAACGGAACTTCAATTTAGAAGCAAGGACAGTGACCTGTGCGTCTTGGAGAGGAGACCAAAAAATGTGCTCTGCACCACAGAGCCTGAACCAGATCTGAGCCCAAGTCAAAATATTAAATCTAAGTACAGAAAGATCTTTTAAGAGAAAAGATGTTCAGCTCTGCCCCATACCACTATATTGTGAGGATGTCATGTCATCAAATTCTTGATGATCGCATCTCGCAAGACACAATGGATCTCCTCACACCACTAATATCTATGTTTTAAAAAGTTTATTAGTTTTGATATTTTTGGTATTAAATAACATTATAAGAATTATAATTTGCAAGGTAATTTAATTAAAATGAGACAAAATGTCTTTCAGTTTCGTATTACGTACCCCGAATTAGTGCCATCTAGAGATGAAAAAGAGAAGTTTTAGACCCGTGAGATGGCTTGTGTTTGTCAAAGTTTGGGCACAAAAAGATTTTGGGAGGTTTGGCTTTTTTTTTTAGTAAAAAATTACTAAATGTATTTTTTTGCACATTTCGGTTGGAATAATTGTGTAATACAATGAAAAAAAAATATTTTTAAAAAAGAAGCTGGGGTTGTAATGAAAGATTGATATCAAGCATCATCTGACAAAAAAACTGTTTTAAAATAGTTTATTAAAGCAAATTTTTGTAGTAGTAAATAAAGAAGTAAATAAATGTCACAGACATGTATGGGTTAAACTGATACAATTTAGTCTGATACTGAAACTGATATAACTTAGTTTGCATCGGTTTAAAGACGTTATCCAGAAAGTACATTTGGAAGTGCAACAGCATTGAATCACAACAAACAATTTTTTTGGCTTAGAAAAAATGTGAAAACAAGGTGAAACATGCAGTGTAAATGAGGTCAAAATAAAACTAAAGTTGCATGAATAAAAATCATTTATGATTAAAACACCACTTGATTTCTTGGGCATTTCAGAAAAGCTGGTCAATAAATGATTTGTCATTTAATATTAGTTCTCTACTATTCCCATTATTGAGACATCCAAGCTAAGAAGAAGCCATGAATAAACACAATAACACTGCAGAGATTCATGAATTGATTTAAATCTTCAGATAAATATTTTGTGCACTCCAGAAAGTTATGGACATCTTTACTGACGCACTTCACAGTTCTTGTGATTGGTTTGTTTCAATAATGTAGCAGAGAAGAGAGAAAGCGCTCAGTGGCAGAAAGCATGGATTAATAAAGAAGTCAAGCTGTACTTCTGAGAGCCGTCATTATTCTTAGATTGATTATTTACAAGAACACGCAACAGATAGAAAAAAGAACCCACCCACAAGCAATCAGCTCTGATGTTTAAAGAGCAGCATTCTATGCAACACACTGAATGGCAAAATATTGTCAACACCTTGAATCTCTGCTTTTCTCATCAATCTCACCATATGTTGCATTGTGCTATTCAACATATAAAACATATGTTGCATTGTGCTAATCAACATATAAAACATATGTTGCATTGTGGTTTGTAAACTGCTTTAAGAGCCGGATCTCTTTAAAAGTCAATGAACTATGAAGTAAAGTTTTAGAGGATACTGTATGTTTCAAGCTGCTACATCGAATCTTAGTGCAAATATCTTTCTTTTACTATTAAATATTTTATTCTGTATTGAACGTATTATTGAATAATAAGTATATAATAATAATAATAATAATAGGTTAACCTTTAGAAGTCTGGGTCCTTTTTGAGCATTTTTTTTACTACTTTACAATTTACTTTAGTAAATTATCTTTAAAATGGCTCTCACTGGTTTTTGTGCCAATGTTTGATATAATTTTTGTTGTTCAACCCCTGCTTCCCAACTATTTTTTTCATTACATTACACAACAATTCCACAAAAACCTAAAATTGTATAAAAATACACATAGTACATTTTGTAATTTTTTACTGCCAAAATTAAGAATGAACAGTTTTTATGTTTTCGTATTATATATATATTTTATATATATATAAAACGAAAACAGGTGGACCTTATCTAAACCATATACAATGTTTTAAGCACTTTTTGTTCCAGAACTTTGAAAAACACAAGCCCGCTCACTGGTGCAATTGGTAATTAAAATTTTAGATTTTAGAATTAAATGAAGCCCTAGAGTATGTTTGATTTATACTTTTGCACTTCCCAACCAACTCATTTTTTCAGATTTAAATTATTTTACTTTATCACATTTGAATGATGAAATTTAATGAAAAACTGATTTGAAACAAGAACATTTGTACTTAATCATTGACGTAGATGAGTACTAAAAAAACAGAAGTAACTTCCTTGGTTAAAGATTCTTTTTCAGATTTTTGTTCAAAGAAGATTTAAAGTATATTTAAGCTTCAAGTTTATTTTGGTTCTTGTTCTAAGAGGGTTTTTTTATCAGAACTTTACATTGATTTCTTAAAATCAGAAGTTGGTAACATTCTTGAAGTAAGGATATGTTGAGAGAAAATTTCTTGTATTTAGATTCTTGTTTAAGTAAAAGACAATTTAGCTCATTTTAAGGTCAAGTCTAAACTAAATAAATCTTCTTCAAATTAGAACCTGAAGATTTTTTTGCTTAGGTTTCTATTTTTTTAGAGACCACACGCTTCATCCACTTTCATACACACAAAAGTAAATTCATTGTAAATCACAAATTATTATTTATATAATAATATTTTAATTATATATTAATATTGTTAAATGTTACAAATTTTTTTGTTTTACATTTTGTCTGCTTTACCCATTATCCTCGCTCAATTGAAGCACACGTAGAAATGTGAAAGTAATGACATCATCAAAGCCATACATTTCTAACTTCTGAAAAGAAAACATCAAATATATAAATGTAGTGGAATTGAAGCAGACCTGAAGTATCTTGAGATAATCAGATAATCTGGGCTGAACATCCGATCCAACTGAGATCCTGGGCAAGATGTTTTCTCAGATTGTCAGGAGTAAATTGTGGATAAATGGACCTTAAACTCATGTAGTGTGAGCATCTGGTGTGAACAACGCTCCGAATCACTTCACAGCATGTTCGAGGGCTGGTGAAAATGGCTGAATTTCCAGATTTGGGCGACTGAGCTATAAAGAGACTTACGATATGGAGCATGAGGTAGTCTCCCAGGCCGGTTGCGCTGTCAATGCGGATCAGGACACCATCCTTCTGAGAGGTGCTGAAGCCCACCGTCAGGCGATCTGTACGGGTGCTTGGACGCTCATTGGCTGGCCAGGTGAAGGTTATGAGGCCCCCTCCTTTCCCAAAGATATACGTTGTTCCAGCTAAACACAAACGACACAAAATAGAGAGGTGCACATATCAGCTTCAAATACTGAGCTCTTGACTCTTTGAACATGTATTGCATTGATTTATGCAACTAAACAAAATATCACAGTAACAAGATTTCTTTTGATTAGTACTTTAAATTAATGGAAATCACACAGAAAAAGAATAAGGTAAACTATTCTAGAATGCTCTTTTTTTTAAAGAAATGTGAAACAAACATAAAATGTAAAATAAGCCTTGTATATAAATTAAGAACCCAGATTTCATTTTATGTATTAATGCTATAACTACAATAAAACATACATTTATAACATGCATTTACTTCTTTCACAATGATGTTAATATTTTCTCGAATTCTGAAAAAAAAATCATAAAAAAAATAACATTTAATTTATGGTGAGAAACATTATGGATTTTATATTATTTATGTATGGTATACTATTTAAATGAGCATGAACTGATTAATATGCAGACTAAATGTGTGGAGATTTTTAAGATGCTTAACAAAACTGCAGATAAATGTTTACAGTAGTTTGGGTGTTTATTTGAGATAAAAATGATACTGGGAAAAACTGTTAAAGTAATTAATTGGACTCGTAAATCTCTTTTCAATAACTTTTCTTTGTTTCAAGCAAATTGTTGAACTCAAACTGGGAATAAAATGCAATTTTACAAAGACATTTTACCGTTTTTTTTTTTTTTTACAGTGCTTTCCACAATTTATTTTAATAACACCGACATAAGTCTTCTCAATATTTTCAGGGCCTAAACATGTTTGAAAGGTCACAAAATTATGATCACACATTAGAGCATTCACACTGAAAGAACATTCTGTATTTTATTTTATTATATTTCATTTCATATTATAGTTATTTTGCATTTTATAGACTAAATAAGGTCTATCTATGCATCAATGCTCACTAATATAACAAAAAAAAGAGCTAGATGGCTAAAAGGCCTTTAAATGTGCTAAAATACATTTTCATGTTAGAGGTTTTGGTTGCTGTGGTTGGAGTCAGTGAAAATGTTTCTCGTTCCATTATAAATGATATCCCTGATATAACTGAGATTAAAGAGTGCCAAGTTGGTTGCTATGGTATACTTTCTTGTTGCTATGGCAGGGTCAGTGACAATCTCTTTAAAGTTAAAGTTTAAGTTACATAAACCCCCACGTCTATCTTTTACCAAAGCTGAAATAATCTGGTAAAAAATTTGCTTTGCTAAATTTAGGGAGCTGCCAGTGATGTCAAAATTTGTATTATTTTTGTTATTATGATTAACAAACAAAACACAATCTCAAAGATGTTTCATCTTGTACATGTATTTGTTGTTTTCAATAGTAAATATGAACCTGGGGTTCAAATTCTTTTGGTCAGGGGTTGGAATGTTCTTGCACAAATTGATAACCTCCAAAAGTGTGGTCAGTTTGAAGTTTTTATAAGGTTCTCAGTTTCAGTTACAGCTTTACAAAGTTTGACCCCATGTTAAGTCAATGGAACATTTCCCAGGGTTCCTTTAATGGTACCAGTCTGAAAAGATGCAGCAACCAGAGATAGTCCAGTTTCGATTTTTTGCCAAGTTCGGAGGCTGTAGCTCAAACAGTCTAGGAGGAGATGCGTTTTTAATAATGATATGTTTGATTCAACAAGAAACCTGAGTCTAATATCCAGTATTTATAAAAGAGACTATAGCTTCCATCCATGGAGATTTAAAAACGAAATGAAAAATGGTAAATGAGTAGCTATATACTTTCCATTTTATATACATTATTAGGACAGTATTTAAGACTAATTCTTGAACTTGTTAAAATTGAATGTATAATGCTTTCTGGTATTCAAAAAAAAGACTCAATGAGTTGAGCTGCATACTATTGCATCCAAAAGGTGGATGTAGCACATAAACCAATGATATTCCACTAAAATGTCCTCTTCGAGTTTCCACAACTAGGCCAAAGACTTTGAAAAAAGTCCTGACATTTTTAAGTTGTCACCAGCAGCTCGCACCCGTGTTCTCTCAGCACTAGCGATCTGATCTTAAGCATGAATAATGCCCACACCTGGGTCAGAAAAGTCATAATTCTTCAGGCTCAAATTCTCAGCAGAGCCTGCTGGAAAATGCTGTGACCTATCCAAGTTAAATATAACTCTTTCCAGGGAATAACAGCGGGAGCTTTGATGAATGAATTCTTCTATTATCATGTATTATTCCAGAGAAAAAAGCTAAATGTGAGAAAAGGCAATCATTTATCTCGTTTAAACATTGCATATGCATCATTGAGGTAAATTATTTTGGGGGAAACAACAGCAGCATTTTTGCCATAGTGTTTGTTTTGGGCGAAAAAAGGATCACGGTGCAAATCCATTCTGTCGATTTCCCCCTTGCTTTTTCTACAAACGGCTACATGTTCACCAGAAAGGGAGACAGCTGGCAGACCTACCCTCCACTCAAGGGCCCTGTCAAGTGGAACATCTGGCCCTGGAGCGGATCATGAACTCACACAATATGTATCACCCCCCTATCCTCATCCTTCATCTCTCAGTCCCTTTACGGCTCTCAGACTCAATTTGAGTTGCGGACTACAGTGAATCTCTCCCCTGACAGCTTGCCAAGACGACGGGGCAGCTGCGTAGAATGCATATGCAAACAGTGATAGATCCATCAAGAAGTTCTGAATCTGGCGCTATATGTGACAGATCTCCCCAATACAGCCACAGCAGGAGACGTGTTGTCACTGTAGGTGTTACAGTCAGCCGAGCCACATTTGCACTTTAGCGTGTCTGTGTTTGAATGCAAATGATTCTTAATGCTTTTAATATCATGCGCAGAAGCACGAGTTCTGTTAGTACTGCGTCTTTACTTGAAAGCACTTAAAGGTCATTTTCTGGAATGATTTGGAGGTGCGAGGTTATGTCAGACATGTAATGACTGTGAGGCTTTTAAAACAATTAAGGAGCCAAAGTGTGGCTACTTTCCTGCATTTTGATGAGCTCTCTGTGATGGTTTTCATATTAAGACGTAAAAGGAAAATGGCGCAAAAATATTTTCACAGATAGATCGAGTCAATGGATATTTAGATAAAAAGCAGCAGAATGGAGAATGTTTCTTTCGTATACATTGAAAAGACAAGAGTATAACTGACAGAACTGGAGTTAATATTCAATTCTGAGCACTTATGGTTGTCTTGGTTAAACCTTTTAACCAATATAAAAGTGCAATGTTTTTTTTTTAAACAGAGGGTCCTCTTAATTGAATGTAAGGTCCTTTGACAGAATCAACATAAAAATTTGTACAAAAATGTCTGTGAAACAACATGCCTCTATATGGTATGATACTACGGAACCTCATGGAATCTCCAGTTGAGATGAGATACATATGTCAATTATTACTTACATTTCTCGTTATTATGACTACGAAGAAACGTATAGTTTTTGTCGATTAAAAAGTTTTTTTTTTTTTTACTAATTCCCGTTCGCCAAGCTGGTGCGCCCCCACCACAGCTCATTCCACACTCCACACCAAAGGTCTTTGCACACTGAAGTCTAAAATTTAGTTGTGTGTTTTACGTAAAAATATTTCTGAACAATGTTTGGTCCACAAGCCTTGCACACTGGATATTTTAACTTGTTGCGTAAAATTCACAAAAAACACACAAAGCACAAGAGAAAATGCCGTCTTTAAGCAGTGATGATGCATTTCTGACGAATCTCTCTTTTGTAGGTAAAAAAGAAAAGGAAATACTGGGTTCGTTTGATCCAGGAGAAATTCTCGTTATCAAACAGCTAAGGAAATATCCTAAAAAAATATATGTTTATTTCAGAGTGTTGGTCGTTCAGTTTGATGCCGTGTTGCCAATTTTGGAGATGCACATAAAAAGGAGAATGATATTTGCCTACCTATGGAACCACAGAAGCACCAAACCTGTTTGAAATTGCTTCCAGGAATTTAATAAAGAAAAATTAACCAGTGCCAGATTAATTATTTGGAGAGAATGTGTTTGTAATTTTATTGTGTTTATTTTACCATGTGCTTCTGTTAACCCAAAGTTCTTAATTATTTAAACACTTTTTTCTTTGCGTAAAAGCAGCCTCTTTTGCTTAACTTCAACCAAAGGCTGCCATTTGCAAAAGTTTGTGCTTAGCTCAGGTTACACATCTGTTGAGCTGCAGTGGTTCGAGGATCTGCTTGTTACTTCTCAGCCAATCATGGCTTTGCTGTCATTCGGTGAAGGGAGTCTTGTCTCCCTGTAACATGGTCAAGCTGTGGTGTTAGTGTTTTGTTTAGATGTGTGTATACAAGGCAGATTACCACAACGGACACTGGAAAGATACATTAAAAATGGTTCACTGCCTCTCTGCTTTACTCTGAAAATATAACTGTATGCTGGATAATGTATGAGTGTTTCCTAATTCTTAAAAGATTTAACATTCTTAAGATGTTTTTTTTTTTTAAATCTAAGCGTTTCTTTAGAAAACATCCCATAAACAAACATCAACAGAATAAAGCAGAGGGGTAGTTGGCATTTTAAAACGCATCTTCCCAGTGTCCCTCACAAGTGCACATTCAAATTTAATTTTATCTCGTAATAATTATGTCATAATTACGTCTTATGACACTCTCCCCAAAAAAATATTTTTGTAGCAGTAATGAGCTTCCCTATGGTACTGCTCCTCAATGATGATATGTGCATTTAAGCTCACATGAAGGCATTGGGACATTGAAAATCCTGATACATTCATTGAACGAATCCTATTCAGTAAACTGTTTGCAAGAATTTATTATGATTGGCAGATCTGTGGAATTAACATAATGCAAAGTTTTACATTCTGAGTGGCAATGCTTGAAATGCCACCAGCACTGCCTCGTCAATTGAGGAGGAAATGCTGACTAAGAATGAATTTAAAGGACATTCAATATTTGCCAAATCTTAACGTTTTGTTTTTTTTCTAGCACATTTTTCCTCGTTTCAAGCTGTATAGGTTGTTATGGTCTGTTTAACATCATTAGTACCAATGTGCTATTAGACGCAAGATCACACTATGTGGTGTCTCCCTGATTTGCAGATCTTAACAGTTCTAAATTAAGACACATCTAGCAATGTTGAGTTTATAAGGTCATTAAAATGATTGAATTATTAATTTTTACCTGAAGTTAACAGTATCAATATCAGGGAAAACAAGCTCTGTTGAGTTTTAGTTGTATGGAACAGAAGGCTCTACCTGATTTCTGTAAAAGGTTTCTCTTAAAGCAGAAATTATCTAGATTTGAACAATGAACTTCCAGTGAGGGAGATGGTAATGTTTGGCCACACCCACAGATTTTTTATTTTGTATGGCGTTCTGTAAAATATATTTATAAATAAACAAAGCAAATCATATGGGCAGCACTTACAGAAATGCCTTTTCAGACTGAATGTAATGCAATGTGGTTTATTTCTGATGGAACTGGGGCTCCATTGATGGACTAACCAACGAACCAAAGTCTGTCATCGAAGTGGTTTGGGATTACCACCTCCCAGAACTTTCTTGACTGGCTGAATTCCCAAAGAGCAGTCTCAAGCCTCCAAAAGCAAGACGACATGCATTTCGTCTATGTGTTCTAAGACGCATTTAAGTTATTATATATAAAAAAATGGATACACGTCCATTATCCTTTTGATATTTGCCACCAGTTTATCACGAAGTGACGCTTTATTCTGTGATATTCAATTTGCGCATAAGTTTAATTACCATCTTTTGATGGAAATATCTTAAGGTTAGGGTATAAAAAGCTATATTTTGAGACTTTGCTCAACTTTCCTGGAACTCAGTACAGCATGGCATTAGATAAACCCTCAAGATTGTGGGTTTGAACCCCAGAAATGTACCTAATGTGTTCAGTCCTTATAAGTAGCTTCAGAAAACGAATCTGTGAAATTCTTAGAAGTAAATGAACTGTAGTGTAAATCAAATAATAAAATTAGAGATTCCTTAGAAACAAATAATGATCAATGAATGAAAATATTAGCAAATTTGTGCTGATTTAATTTAACACATATACTTTTCCCAGCACCAAATGAGTCACCGTTATTCAGTTCTCTACTTTAAACATCACCTAAAGCTAGCACTTTCAATTCAGATGCCCTGTTTAGAGCTTAAAGGGGTGTATGATGAAGAGGTACTGCTACAGTACATTAAAAGAGTCGACTTGTCTTCCATGAGTCCGTGTGAAATGGAGGAAGTTCATAGAACTGCCTTATGATCATGCAAACAATCAAAATGTAAGGGAAAATGAAATGCCTTCTTTCAATACATGAGTCATATACCTGTCTTATTGATATTCCAGAAGTGTGAAATGGAAATAGCGCCGATGCACTTCTTTCCGACCGAATTTGACTTTAAGATCAGAGCGTTCAAAAGCTCAATTTAATCACATACCACCCAAGTCCTTCTTTTCAGGCCGACACTATTGCACGTGATAGAATTGCTTGCCTGTACACACAGAAATGTAATATCTGAAATAGAGTAGTTTAAGCAGTCTGGCACTGTGCTAGAATGATCCCAAGAGTCAACAGTATAGAGCTGCTCTCACAGCGAGTGTCGGGAGGTTTAAAGTCTATCAGCTCAGCAATTGCTTCTGAGCTTCTTAGATAAGAGGGCGATTAGAAAAGCGAGCAGGTACAAATTCTATCTGCCGAATCCTGAACGCCAACTTCTAGAGAAACATTTGCACGGTTTCTGATTTGATCACAATGACAGCGACTCCAGGTTTCTGGAAAGCACTCAGACATAACACGTGAGTGTACCGTTTAAATTGGCTTTTTAATTTAACTAGTCAACTTATGCACACAATATGAAGCCCCAAGAAAACGCATGGCTTGAATAAACCCATTTCTGCCTGTGGGGCACTTAGGAAGCTGAATGAACAACATTCATATTCTTTCGTTTTCAAGAGTGATAAGACTGCGTGCAAATGTTTTGTGTGAATGCTTCAGAAATCGAGGAGAAAGACAGAATGGCGCAGGACAATCAAACTTCTCACGCACATCGTGGCGGAAAAAAAGGGAAAAGCACTAAACTGGCGACGAGATGACATTTTGATAGATCTCTTTTCTAAAACCCTCCCCATAATTTTCCCAACCATTGCACCGAAGCGTAATCTGAGCATGTTTACCTACTCGAGAGAAGTCTTTTTGGTTCAATCGCTCAGGCCGCTAAGCTTGGCAGTCTCGTTCCCTGGAGAGTGAGACTCAATAGAGGTGATCATTACTGTGAGGTCCACTACTCAGAGCTGAGACGCAAATGCTAACCAACATCCTCAGAATTAAATGTCTCATCAGGAGTTCAAGAACAACTGAAAATGGAGGGGGGATATCTCTCTCTATAACTGTCTCATATTAAGAAGAACAGGGGTGGACAAGACAACTTTGTTAAGCTTCTCTAAGCTCTCAAATCAGAATTCTCACATGAATGACGTCATAAAGCAAAGTCATACAAATTCTGAATTCAGATTTGAAAATTTAAAGATTTATTTTAAAATACGTTTTAACTCCATAACATTTTTTTTTTCACAAAACACTACAAAAACCAAGGCATCAATGTAAATGTTTATTTTTTTTTTTAAGGAAACCATTCAATTACAACAGTAAACAACATTGATATTGAATCAAGCGGCTGGTTCCAAAACAGTGTTATAACCCATACACAGATATTGGACTCGTTGCTTCGAACCACGGAGATAGTCATCTCCACTGGGCTTTATTGACTGTGATCAGCTGGAAATTGGCCTGATTCTGTTCTTTATTGAGGAAAATTTGGAAATGTGTTTCGTATTCATGGAATTATTATAAAGATATTTTAATATTTTGCTGCAGATGACAACTGGTATCTGTGATTTAGTTTAAATGCACTTATAGCGTTTTGTGAAAAAAACTAGACTGGTGTTTATTGCGGTTTTGAAAGAAACAGACAAAGCAGGACGACATTACACGGCAAGTATTGTGTTTTTTTTATGGGGGGAAATCGATGTATATATAGTTCTTTTTTTTTTCCTTAAGTGGCCAAACCCTAGAATCAAATGTATGTTTTTTTTTTACTCCTTTCTCCAGTTTGAATATCCAGTGTCTGATTTAGTGGCTAGATGTAATTGTTCAATTTCTTAGAGTCTTTGTAGAAGTTACTTCTAGAAAGTCCCTATTTTAAAAAAAAATGTTGGCTGAAATGACAACTATTCACAAACTGGTCGTACTGGTCACAAAAAGGTCTAATGGTTATAAAGTGGGTAAAATATGTAAAAAAAAATATAACATTTTTATACTTATAAAAATTTATAAATTAACCGTTTTACTATATACATTTATACTTGGTGGTCTTTCATTTAGAGGGTTGTCGGTTCGAGGCTCGATGATGACCTTTTTGCATGTTTGCATGTTCTTCCCATGCTTGCGTGGTATGCCTCCGTGTACGCCGGATTCCCCCACAATTCCAATAATCTAACTTCCCCCTTAAGTGTGAATGTGTGAGTGAATGTTGCCCTGCTATGGACTGACGACCTGTTCAGGGTGTACCCCTGCCTCTCGCCCGATGTCCATTGGAGATAAGCACCAGCAGATCCCTGTGACCCCGAAAGGGAACAAGAGGGCAGGAAAATGAATGAATTAGTATATCTAAAAAGATTATTATGAAGCGGTGTTATAATGGGGATGGATCTTTTAGTTGCAATCTACCAAAAGTATTAATAACACTATGAAAATGAGAGTTTGATTTCACAAGTCAAATTATCTGGTGTTTAGTTCCACATCATTGCTCTTCTGTGACAAATGCTGAGGATTATGAGCTATATAATGCTGACGTCGTTTGGGAGTGTACTCCTTTCAAACATGAGATCCAATGTTTGCCAATTCTACCGCTAGGAAATACAGAATTGACAAGGATAATGACATTTGAAGAAAAAAAAGAGATGTTTGCTCACAGATAATTTCAGTGATATACAAACTCGACAGAAGGATAATCATTACAGCACACTGCAGCATATTGATTCACTATTCACACAAGCAGGAAGATTAGGAAATGTGTTCGTAATGTGGCTGAGAGGAAATCTTTGTGAATGAATTCCATTCAACAAACACATGCAGAGATGGCATCCATTGTGCAAATGTCCTGTGGGCAGGGGAACCATGTTACTCATTTCAAAGCTACCTACAGTAAGTCGTGAATGCAAAGAGAGAATGTGAGCAATTCCCAAAAATAACGTCATAACGGACCACACTTATGACCTGGGAAAATTCCATCAAATTGATTTCATGCTATATTTCATAGCTGGCTTTTAAAGGAAATTGAGAATTTCTGCTGTGGCTAATTCTATAAAAGAAAGTACAAGACAAAAGAGAAGACCATTGAGACGCATAATAATTACACATTACACATAATAATTGTGACTGATTCGGCTTCAGCATGTGTCTTACACATGGATACAATTTATTGCTAGCAAATTTTGTATTATTTATATAATTTTTTTGTTTCTTTTTTTACTTAAATAACTGAAAATTAATCCGAAAGGGAACAAGTGGATACAGAAGATGAATAAAACACAATGATTGAATTTATAATAGCGTATATTATTGTTTTGCAGAAAAGAGAGAGAGACCAGCTGGCTTTTTCTTTAGAACTTCCAATATTTCATCTGCAGATGATGTGGCTTATAAAGCCGATAGAAAATAATGGTGGATAAAAATGGCAGGCAAGCAGTACAGTAAAGCTGCAAAAAGCTTGTGGTTAGCATTGCCTTCATTCCCCAGCTGTCTGACTCCGACTGTTCAGTGTTCGCTGTACAGTATAATTGCCCACTACTTCTACTTTTGTGTTTAGACCCACTCACTGGGATTTTCTAAGCTTATATTATGACAAATTATCCAATTTGCTCCACACGTTTGTAATTACCAGTAGGCCACCAATGATATAGGCTACATTTGCTTGTTAAAAAACGTTTCATTAGCATTAAAACAATGTTAACCCAAACACACTTGATAGTGTTGAGATCTGGCCTCTGTGGTCATAACTTCCAGTATGTAATATTCTTCTTCACACTGATGACAGTTCTTGATATCTTTGACTGTATGTTTTGTCATTTCCTGCTTCAGATTAAATCTGTAATTAATAAACCATACTAATCCTGTGCAAAACAAAAAGACAACAATTATACTAAATGACTCATCAATCCAGAGCACCTGCTGTAATTTTTATACACCCTAGTTCTTATCTTTTTCAATCACTTGAGATAAACTTTTTTGGCTGCAACTCTTTCATGATGACCACTTCTCTGGACAGTAAACAGGTGTACCGGTGTCTGAGCCTATTGGATAGCTGAACATCTACCATTTTCAAAGCATAATAAGCTTGAAGTTTTTGTGTTGATAGGTAAGTTTTTGTAAGTTTTCTATGATCCTATCATCTATTATATTAACATTGATTGATATTATGTGGATATTCAAAAGAGCTTCAAGAGCATACCTTGAATCTTTGTCTGGGAGAGACCTTGTTGATGCAGTATTACTACCTTGTATCTTGTTGCTGTGTTCAATCTTGCCTTGACAAGAATCTGTCTCAACCTCACCTTGGTGGCAAATCTGGGTGTTCCTCATCAAGTTTGAAGCCTCATACACAGCTGTTTCTGTTTCTAATTGGTATATCATACGCCTGATTTTAACCCTACAAAATCCCCAACTTTTTTAAGTGTTCAATAAGTACCAAAGCTGCTTTTAAAGTAAAACAAATTCACTGTAAACATTGATTTGGTTTAGATTTTTCTAAAAACCTTATTGAAGGAGTTATCCTCGACTGTTTTTAAAAGTGTTGTCTCTTTGTTTGCATGTGTGTTGTTTAAGTGTAAAAATGTCTAATTTGAGATATATGAAGTTTTTTCCACAACACCATAACGTCTAGGTTACTTGCGTAACCCCACGTTCCCTGAATAGGGAACGGAGACGTTTAGTCGATGACCGACTGAATGGGAGCTGATCTCCCATGGAGATGAGCTCCCATTCAGTCGGTTATCGACTAAACGTCTCCGGTACCGACTGAAATATTTTTTCTGGTGCTTTTTTCACAAAGCGCTATAAATCCAATGCATCAACATAGTTTTTATTTTTTATTTTTTATGAAATCATTCAAAATATAACATCAGATATTACGGTGAAATTGAAGTGGCCAGTTCCAGAAAAGATTGGTAAAATAATGCCAGAACCCACATGCAGAACTCATATTGAACTCATTTGAGTTCTGCATCTCGTAGTCTCTCCTTTCACCTGTTGGTGAATGCTGGTCATCTCAGCTGGACTTTATTCACTTTGATCAGCTGGAAAATGGTCTGATTATGTTCCGTCTTTGTGAATATCACAATTCAGAACTTTTGCTGCATATGACAAGCAGTATGAGAAGCACCTCATGTTCTTTGAACTTGTGGCAGTTTTAGGAAAAACCTGAGTGGTGTTTATCGTGGTTTGGGAAAAAACAGACAGACCAAGACTGCATTACACTAACAGTTTTGTGTTTTTTTGGAAAAGCGCTTTTTAATTGTGAAAATAATACACTTCAGATTTTATTTTAAACTTTTTTATTAAATGGCGTTTTTGAACTTAATGTGTTTTGCTCCCATGACACTTATTGTCTGTGCCTAATGGTTCGCCTCTATGAACCCTCCATTTTTTAAGTTAAATTTATTCTATCTATCTACTATCCACTGAATATGTGCTGGTGCCCAGAGTTGTCATAACAACGTCTCTTACAGTTAGAAATGTGATATAGTTACAATGTAAGAAGACTTTTTTTTTCTTTTTAGTGGCACCAGTCAGGCTTTGAGGTTGGAGTTCAGATGGTGCATGACCTATTATTGCCACTCCCCAATTAAACAAATTAAGCTTCTTGGAAGGCTCCGATTGGAAAGAAACACAATGAGATTGGAGACCAATGCTGAGGAATACACTTCCATGGATACAGGCTTTCAGTGGAAGGAATGATAATGAGCTATAAAATAACTCTTTAAAGAACTTCAGACATATTTCCACTCATTTTGCCATTATCTTTAAGCTGTAGCATTGCTTTTACCATTTCAGAAAATGGTAAAATTACTTCTTACTAAAAAAAAAAATCCAAAGACAAACTATGATTAGAAGTTAATATGCCCTTCAGTGTCATATGGTGTTTTTAGCTTTTAGTTAAGTAGAAATTTACACAAATTTGCCACAAGTCACAATAATTTTAATGGAAATGATTAGAAAAAAAGACTTATTCGTGATTCAAAGAAATTCACTGAAGGCAGAGCATCCTGGGAAATTAAGTCTTCTTATCCCCCGGTTCATAACCCTAAGTATAAAGTATTTGCGAGTGCTATATATATGTGGGTAAAATATTTTTATTATTTGCTAGTAAAGGCAGAGCATTTTGTTTTCCAGATAAATGGGGCTCTCTGACTCAATGCACCAAAGACACAAACACATATCCTGAAGGTTTAATGACCTTTATCGTGTCCATAGCATCAATACTGTAGACACAGAGAGCTTGGCTAACATGTATGATTCATGACACAGCTCAACCCCAGAGTCTCCAGGACACACTCAATAACCCAGTCAGTCCCACACAGTCTCCCTTCAGATAACAAGTCAACAAGGGCAACTAAGATTCCACAATGGATACAAGGTTTAACAATTGCAAATCAAAATAAATAATTAAATAAATGCATGCTTGAAATCATTCACGATGAGTTTCTTTAAATCATGTTGAATTAAAGTCTGATGTATGTTCTCTCTGCTAAGGCTCTCTGGGGCCATATTACAGAGTCGAAAGTACAAAACAAAGCAATTTATTTAAAACACAGTAAGAAAAACTGAAGAGAAATCAATGATAAGACCTCAGCATGGCAAAAACACATACCTTAACAATTTTAACTGCTGACAAATAACGGAATACACACGACTGTAAATACACAGTGCTCTTCAAATCACAAAAACTCTAATGTAGATAGAATAGAGTATCCATCTTTTCTTTTTTCGTACACAAGATAATCTCATAAAAAAACAGAATAAATAACAAATACAAATCTACTGAAAGGATCCAAAGCTTACAAGAATGTACTTTGGACAAGATTTCTCTGTGTTTGTGCTTTTCTTTGGTTGGTAAATAACAGACTGGAATGATTGTGCGGAATGTCAGAGTAGTGGCACAATTATGAAATATACTAACATCAGAGTAGTGGCACAATTATGAAATATACTAACATCAAGAAGCTGAAACAGGTCGACTTCAACACATTTTCATTGGATTGTAGGCAAAATTACCTAAAATGTGAAAATTCAAGAGCTTTAACCCTATGAAGAGGTTTAATGATCTTAAGGTGGCACTGTTGCCAGCTTACTTGTGTGGTCAACATTAAACACCCATGACTTACACAGATATTTGTCAATTGGAATTGCTACGAAACCCTGGACTAAAATTAAAGATGGCATTCAAAATGGCTGAAATTTTTTACTAAAAATGGAGACGGTCTGACTGACGGACTAAGCATGATGGTCAAAACATATTGAGACCAATATTATGATTATACGATGCAAAGATATAGAATTATAAGGTGAAGAAAAAAAAACATTTGTGCATTTCCTGACTTCTAGGGAGCACTGAAACTCTCCATGAAACCACAGATCCTGGTTGTTATATCATCCACCAACTTTGGTGTTGATAAACTAAAGCATTACTGAGATATAGCTTTACCACCATTTTGGGAAGAGTTACGTCATAATTGTTCACACCTATTCTTAAATGTTTTGTCGAATCAACTTCAGTTCCATAACTTTTAGTCAGCATAGTCAGAGGATCAAAATTTGGTGAAAATCGGTCTAGGAGGCACTCGCAAAAGTAAGTTTTGGTGATTATTCAAAATGTTACTTCATCTAACGAACAAAAACTTAATATAATCAATTGTAATTGGTCTGAGCCAAGGATTAAGCCGAATCAAGAATTTCTAGACCATACCCTTCAAAAGTTATAAGTATAACATAGTTACAAATTTGGACCAGTGGTGGCGCTATAGAGTATGAGTTGGAGGGTCCAGATTGGTTCAGATTTCTTATGGCCAACTGTATCAGTGTGCCAAACTTTCCTGCAAGATATTCATAGGGATGCCGTTGACTTCAATGGCAGAATCGGAATAATAATAGTGAGTAGAAATGGAACAAACACAATAGATGCCTGCACTGCTGCTTCGCTGTTTGGCCCCTACTAAGTAAGCTGAGCAATGAAGGTGCTTTTTTTTGAACGCATAAAAAGCAGAATACACCTACGAGTGGGAAACCTCACATAAATTAAAGACAAAACAGGAACATAAACTAGTAAACCAAAACAGACTCTAACAAAGTCCATGCTTAAAGAGCCGAAAATGAATCGAAATGAACCTGCAACCAGACACAGAAAACTAATGGAATACAGAAGGAAAGAAATTAACAGACAGAACAATATACAGGTGTGCAGCCAATTAGGAAAGCAACAGGACAGGAGGGGCAGAGAGATATGAGGAGAAGCAAAAACACATCTAATAAAGTCAAAAGTGTATAGGTGTTGAAGACCTTTCCACGAGAACTGTATATAATTAATAAAGGCTACAGACATTACATTTTTACATTTATTTCTGGTGGTGTTTTTTTAATGAAAAAAGTTTGCCTTGGCTCGATAAAAAAGGTTGAAAAACACTGCCTTAACCTTGAGGAACATTTTGGCTCGAGAAAAAAAATGTTCATATTTCTCTTAATTTGGGGTAATTCACAATTGAAAAGGTTCCAAATTGGTACAGAAACAAAGCAGACGAGCTAAACTAGCAAAACATTAACAGATCTCCAGAATGCATCAACATGTTTTGGTTATCATCGGTGTTGCAGGATCCACAGTCCTGTTTTAATAGATGAAGTACAAAGAGTGCTGGACTCTGGAGGCTCTGTCTCGCAGGTCAAGTTCAAAGAGGAAATTCTCTTTTTTAACAGTGCCCTTTGCATCTTCCTCTCTGTCAGTCTTTGTTTCTCTCTCTCTCGGCTATCCACATGCTTTAGCATGTGTCTCTTATCACATTAGTGGCCTCAGAACGAGACAGAGAGCAGGCCAGGGAAGGCAGAACGTGGGAGCTCCTGATAGCACTCTCTTTGTTGTTCTGTCTCTCCTCCTAAGCAACAATGGCTTCAACATTGCGATGCCAGAAGCTACCGAAAGATGTGAACACCTATGTGTGTGTGCACTGTTTCATTTCCATCATAGCATTATTTCCTTTCCCACTCTTCCCTGCAAGCTGCTAGAGCCGACTTCCTTTGAAGACGCACTTAGTAGAAAAGGATGAAACATTACATAGCCAAAGGCTTGGCAGAGTATGATGGTGCATGCAGTCTACTCAAACACAGCATTTTCTTCAGGGAAAACATCTTTCAACCAAATACATATATACACACAGATGAGCTCATAGCAGGAGAATTTTCTGCCCTGAGAAAAACAACTCGAAAAAAAAAAAAAACACAGAGATGCTCCACTCCTGTGGTTAGAAGACACGTCTTTGTCCAATTTTTAACAAAAAAAAAAATGAACCTGGTTTCTCACTCCAATCAAATCCAGACTTGCTGCACATAAAAAACGTACTTCTAACAATACTGTAGTTTGCTGTAGAGACTTTTGTTGCATATTTACGTATAAATACTTAAGATAATTTTTAGGTCCACAAGCCTTGCACACTGGATATTTTAACTCGGTATGTAAAATTCGCAAAAAAGACACAAATTGCTAAAGAAAATGTCTTCAAGCAGTGATGATGGATTTCTGATCATTTCTCTTTTACAAAAAAAAAATGATCCTCGTAATAATAGAGCAATGTAAATTAGGAACGTTTATTTCAGGATGTCGTCCTTTATTTTGATGCCTTGCTGACAGTTTTGGAAACGCATGATAATAATAGCATGAAAATCTGTGCTTTGTTTATCATATAAAGCTCTGTATTTGGACACATATCAGATCTGAAGCCAAAAACAATTGCCTAGCTATGGAACCACAGAAGGACCAAACCTGTTTGAAATTGCTTCCAGGAAATGCAAAAAATTTGAACCTGTTTTTTATATCATCCAAATTATTCAAAGGCATTGTGTTTGTGTAATAGAGTTTGGACCTATTTCAATTTTATACAACAAAAATTTCGCATTTCAGTGTGCAAAGATCTTAAGGATATCACTTCTACTGCATTTTTTGAGAAGAGAGGGAATGTGATTCTAAAGGAATTATTTATTTTTATTAAAAGCTTAATATAAAAAATATATATATATATTGTTTAGGCATTTGCCGGTGAACTGTCTATTTGTGGCATCGAAAGTGAACAAATTAAATTCCAAAGGTGAAATCACTTTTGTTTAGGGTAGTACCAATCACTGAGGGGAAATGAAATAGCTAAATAGAATAACAAACAATTCCTTAACCCTCTGAGAATAATTTGTTGCAAACGTTCTAATCTTTCAAGCTGAATGTCTGGATTTCTTAAGAAAACATATTGTAGTTTTAATCAGAAACACAGCAAACATTCACAGTTGGAATGGTGACAGCAAATGAGTTATTGAAAACACACATTCTAAACAGTATTTACTAGAAAAAAAAACGCAATTAATAAAACCTTAAGTGTCACACCGTGCTGGAGGAAGGACAAAGGAACACCGGATCAGGAACTATTTACACTGTTTATTTATAATTTACACTATATACGTATCTAGAGACACATTTAGGATAGAACAACTCCCATAGAGCTATGGACCAAGAACTCATCATGACCCAGGAGATGATGACAGGAGTGGAGGTGAGAGGGAGGAAGCCGAATACTTTACTGAAGAAGATGGAGAGATAGATGAACACAGAAAAGATACAGAGTAGATGTGGCGATCCAAGAAGGCAAGGAGCTATCGTGGAGAGTCAGTTTGCGTAAACTGTAGATTTGACAACTGAGGAGGTGTGTGGATGAGCCTTTTGACAGAGAAAGATGGAATGGAGGAGTGCTCTGATTGCATTACTGGTGCAATGGGTTCAATGAAGTGCCCTGGATTGCTGGCTGTGTCTCTTGTGGGGACAGTGGATCCTTGACATTGAGGCTACATTCACACTGCAGGTAGTAATCTGCTCAATTTAGATTTGTTGACGCTCACTCACATTACTGATAAAATGCAACTCAAATATTGACCCGTCTGAACAAATGCATGCATGCACAGATTAGAAGATGACCTCATGACGCAAGGCGCTGTTTTCCGACATTTACATGAAAGCTCTACTAATAAATAATGGTCTTGAAATAATTGGAATTGAGATGTTTAGACCAAATCGGGCAATTTTGGGTTGCATTAGGTCACAATCTGAATGTTGCCTCAGTGTACTGTTTTCAACTCTAAAGGTTCACCAAATTGGACAATAGAAGATTCTGAGAAAACTTCTGAGGAGTCTCGATTTTTGCTGTGATATTAGCGTGGTAGGGTCACCATTTGGCCTCAACAATATAAAAGCAAGGATCCATTCTTCTTTGCATAAATGGTTCAGGCTCGTGCTGGTGGTCTAAGTGATATTTTGTGTGGCAAGTGGCGAGTTGGTTGGAGTGGTGGAGTTGGTTTTTCTATAACCGAAGGGTTGGCGATTTGATCCCGGCCCAGTCCATTCTTGGCCCATTAATACCAATCAAGCTTCATGCAAACCCTATAGAGTAACTGAGTATTGTTGCTGACCATGTCCATCCCTTTATGACCATCCCTTTATACCGATCCCTGTAGACCCCACAGTTAGCTCTAGTTCGTTTTTGCAATGGTGAACTTTCTAGATTCACTGAACTAGGATTACTGGGAATTAGGATTTGCATTTGCGTATACATTATCTCTTATATAAAAACTTGATTTATGGAGCACTTTGTCCAGGCCTCCACCCCATGCTGTTGAAAGGGTCGAATAACGACTGACTGTTGATGAAATTAAACCTTGACCCTAGTGATTACCGTATTTTTCGCCGTATAAGACGCACTTTTTCTTCCCCAAAACTGAGGGGGAAAAGTTGGTGCGTCTTATACGGCACCGCGGAGAGGAGGGCTGTCACGGCCGTAGGAGAGGCGTAAGAGAGGCCACGGCTTCAGCCTAGCTCCTGTTATGGTAAAAAATATACCTTCTCAATTGATAATAAACACTGGAGACCGTTTGAGAGAGAACACAGCAAATGCAGCTATTTATTGTAAAGATTTAGCAATCTCAACGCATTTCCTACACATGTGTTATCCGCATTGGAAAAGAACCTCGAGCCTCTCAATGTAAGACAAGCGTTGGAAGAAGGGCGGGACTGAAGTATGACGTGTCTCTTAAAAGTTTTTCAAATTACATTTCTCTAAATGACCACTAGATGGTAGTATTATATAGGAAAATTCCCATCACACTCCGGAGCCATCGGTGCACGCTGAAGTCATCGCCCATCTCTGCTCGGATTGTAAGGAGCAGGTATGAAACATTACAGCCTTTTTTGTTAATTTTACTGTTTACTGACTGTTCATGTTACATGTTTGGAATATAATTGTTCTTAAACTGCTGTTAACTTTTACACAGTTGATATTAAATATTTTACTACAGTATTTGGTTCAGAATCTTTTTTTTCTAGATCTTCCACATTTAAAATTGGGTGCATCTTATACGGCGAAAAATACGGTAAATGGTTAACAATTCTATCATATGACTAACTAATGTTCTTAAGCAGGGTTAATGCTTCCTAAATGTTATGCAATAAATGGTTTTGTCCTTTTTTGAACCACCGAGTAATATTCATTCACTCATCCATCAATGTCAAAATCCAAACAGCCAATGCAAAATCCATTTCACACTCGCATGTGCAACACAATACAGTAAGAAAATGGCATCTGTTGCTTTTGTACTCATCACATTCTGTTCCTCTGTTGCTTTCTGTTTTGTTTCCGCCACCAAGAAAACCAGAAGAAGAGACACTGGCGGCACGGCAGCGTGAATCTCTTCAGTAAAGTTAATAAATCAATCAATCAGTGCGGCTGACACAGACAGCAGCAGGACAGACTCATTAGAGGCTGCTGTGCATGTGCGACCTGCAGGATGGAGATAAATGGAGGAGGCTCTGGCGTGGAGGACTGGAGGAGGACTAGGTGTGGGTCGAAAGCAGGATAGATGAAGTCTACCAAGCATGAAGAGCTGTCACCATGCATTCGAGCCCGGGCCGTGCTGATTTTACACCTGGTTGACTGCGTCTGCTCCAGTCAAGGGCTCTAACATGCCATGTGCATGCTGGGATGTGGCCCAGGCCGAGATACTGTAATACTGGAGTGCTGGCGAGCATGTTCAGCATCACATTCAGGCAGCTCTTGGATTAATCACCAAGTGTTTAGGACAGTCTACAGCACTCTGGAGACAAAAGGAAAGGCTGAGCGCACATGGAAGAAAAAAAAATATCAATGCTCATTTATTAATCTCTTGTGCCTTTCATTAAAGGGCAAAATGTGAAACGCAGAATATGAGGTCTCAAGAGTAGGACTATTAACGGTGATTCATGTGGTGTGATTCCGGAGCTGAGAAATGATTCAGTGCACCTTACAAAAACAGCTGCAGTTTGCAGTGTTTCTGACTTTTAACAGCCTGTGATTTAATGCTTGTGGATGTCACAATTTATATGTCTTTTTTTCCGGAACACAAGTGAAATGCAGTGTTAACAAATGTGCTTTTTTTGCTCTTATTAAAGGGTAAATTATTGTAATATTATAGTGTATTATACTGAAAAAAAGGAGTAAAATTTTGACTTAATCTTGAAATTCTTATTATTAGTAGTAGTCGTCTTTATGTCAAATTTATGACGTGATCTGATCACGTCAAGTCAAGAGTATCAAAAAATTAACCTTATCTTTCATATTTTTAGTAATAAAAATGTTTGTGGAAAAGTAAGTGAACATTAGAATTAATTCAGAGGTGTGTGGACTACAATGACTTTGACTGATAAAAACCCCTCAAGCTTTTGGAGTTTGCCCTGGCCAAGAAGGAAGCTCTTTCTACTTTCAGAGCGTGCTTGCTTCACTCTATTAAAGACACTTTAGAACTGTTGCTACTCAGTCAAAATAGCACCAAGGGCACAACAAAGGCTCGTCTATGAGGTTAAAAAACATCCCAGAATGGCAGGCAAAGATTTGAAGGGAGCATTGGAACTTGTTAACATCTCTTTTTGTGAGTCTATAATACATTTCTATACCGATACTTTATTTATCTAGAATACATTAGAACAAGCAGCCGATCCGTGGTAGGACTCTACAAACGAAACCACTGCTTACTAGACAAAAATATTCCTGAACTTTGCTCATATGTAGACATTTGCAAAAAGCATTACACCAGGCCATACACCGGCTCAGTCATACGAATTGCAAAGTGTGGTTGAAGAAAAAGAGTGAATTGGGTCTTCGCTGCTACATCAGAACCTGGCCAGCATCCAATCAATAGCTGCACATACATTTTGAGCATGTGCATCAAAGAAATTCTGCACACAACTGAGTAGGAAAAACTTTTTTATTTGATAACAAAAAATGTGCATGAACTTCGATGGAAATGAATAAATCCCAATGCAATGTGTTTGTTATTCTTTTGATATTTGGAGCCAATTTAAACTGTGATTTATTTGCAAATATTTAATGCAATATTCCAGTTTTGCGCATAGATTTACTTTGCATCTTTGAATGGAAACATGGCTATTGAGTGGAAGATGAATTCAGCTGAATCTGTGACCCATGACCCGTGACCCAAATGACCCAAAACACCAAAGCAAGCGCACAACAGAATGGTATCAGAATGACAAACTCTGCCTTTTGGAGAAGATAAAATTCCCTCTTTGGGTGGGTTTGAAGAGGGTTTGGTTATTCTCAGTAAAGACATTTTAATAAAATTATTATTATTATTTTTTTTGTTGTCAATGACCTTGATCACATTTTGACAAAGTAATTCAGAAATTTCACAAGGGTGACATATATATTTTTTCACTACATGTTATATGATTTCCAATTTTAGTTGACGAATGCTCTGCAGTAGTTTATTATTTTTTCATTCATTTTCCGCTAATTCCCTTTTAGGGGTCACGGGGGTCTGCTGGTCCCTATCGCAGTTTTATTATTTTTTGTGACTAAAAAAGTCCCAATGAGACGATTTTTTTGCCCAACAATCTAATTTGATCATTAGAGTCTAAACAGCTCAAAACAGCTCAATGTAGTCCAGGCTGCTTTCATATCTGGTCCTAGATTGGATACGTATTTGATTATTTCAAAAGCAACCTGTGTCTGATTGGTCAAGTCGGATGTATTCAAATTTTCCCTCAATCTGCATTCATATGCGCTTTCTCATAGGTAAAAGTTGCTGGAGAAGACTGTTTTCTAGTGATTTCGGTACAGGAGGCGCATTTAAAAAAGTACATTGAAGACTCCATGAACTCACAGCTTTGTTTAAGAGAGAGACGGCAGCAGCAGATTCACTGAACTAGTATTACTGGATTTTTTTTATCGTTTTCATAGACATATACCATCATTTATTATGCACAATCCTGATTTGAAGTGTACAGCTGTTGGTCTCTCACTAAAGCTGGTTTGAGACACACAAACTGAGCCACACGGGTCTCTGTGCATGGTTTTGAATTGAAGTAGTGATGTTAAAAGGTCTAGGATGAAGTTTTTAGCCTAGAAAAACCATCTTTGGAAATGGTTAACGACACACCTACTGCTTTCATTTTTTCAGCCATGTATTCAAACCAGATTTTATTCATAACTTTACTATGTTTACAGTGACAAGTGAGAGTTGGCAATAACAGACCCAAAAAAATGGATTTTGGCAATAGTATTTTTCCAGTGTTTCTCCTCAATCAGAAAGTATTTGTTTGGTCTGAAAAATACAACCAAAATAGAAATTGAGAGAGCATTTGAAAGTTTATGCTATATGTTTTGCATGCATCAATTTGAAACGTGTTCCCGGATTGAGACCACACCTCGAGCCCTTTGCCCAGACAAAAAGAAATGTGAACATGACCTTATCACATGAGGATTTAAATATTCTCCAGATATCCGTAGAGGAAGGGGAGGCTCATTTCACACGTACGGGTGCTGCAAATGTACCAGACCACATACTGGGCTACCTTCTAGAGAAGTGACGTTTACTTTACAGCAGAACTTGGTCTTTTCAATTCTATTTCTGAGCACTCTGATCATTTGCCAGTCCACCATTAATGGTGAAGAAGTGTTTTACTGCAAGAAAAGATTTCCTTTATTTAAAACTTCTATTTGAGTGCTAAAGCTACATTCTGGTCACTCAAAGACAATTAACACATATGAATGACATGCAATAATAATCCACAGCTCCACACTGCCATTATCTTTTCAGTTAAACTGAAAAAAAGCTCTTAAACATGAAATGCACTGTATGCTTAAAAGAAATGAATTAACATAATAAAGTTCTGCAACTGCGTAGGAGCTGGAAATGTAACAAATAACTCGTCCATCCTTTCATTGTTAAATACATATTTAATTTAGTGTCGTAACCTTTCTTGAAACTTTCAAGATCTTTGCCTCCATAGCTTTTATTTTGCATGTTAAGCAAATCAAAATGGATTCTTTTTAAAAAGCCAATTTGTTGAACAGAAAAACACTTTTGTCATGAGACAAATAACTTAGAGCCGAATCCTCACGAAGGTAAAAGTACTATAATATTTCTGAATATAGGCTATAAGTGCACGCACACAAAAAGAGACAATATTACGGCAGAAAGATGCAGGTGAATCGAAGGGCTTTGTAATATTCTTCTGCTTTAATGAGAGTCCCCCGTCGTTCACAAGGGCTCATCTTCTGGCTCTTAATAAGGGCTTTATTTCTTTCAGAGTGCATCATTTCCCATGAGCAAACAACATGAGGGAAGACGGCCAGAGGTTTACCTGACAGCTACATTAATACCAACTCTGAGTTAATAAAGGAATGATGATCATTTAAATGAGACGGGCCGGGATGATCTGCTTCGGGCACTATGAATGATACAGAGAAAATCAATACCGACTGGTGAATCAATACTCTTATAATTCATGCTGCTTGCCACTATTGTTGCTTGTGTTGCTGTGTGGAGCCTCGTATGATGGTGGTTTGGTCACAGACTGTGAAGTTAGGAGGCCAATGAAGAATCACATTTGCAACAGCACTGGATAAACTGGGAGTTCAGTTTTGAGATCATGAATCAATTTGTAAAAGTCATTGTGGTGTGTTGAGGTTGGGGTTCAAGAAGTTTCGTTTCGATTCATCCATTTATTCTTTAGTCATCTTCTAATCCGCTTATTCCCTTTTCGGAGTCTGGACAGGTCACCAGTCCATCACAGGGCATATTTATTTATTTTTTTGCTGTCCAAATGTACAGAACTGTAGGGCAAGTTTTACAGTTT
This sequence comes from Danionella cerebrum, assembly GCA_007224835.1. NCBI lineage: Eukaryota > Metazoa > Chordata > Actinopteri > Cypriniformes > Danionidae > Danionella > Danionella cerebrum. The sequence continues at coordinate 86,999 of SRMA01025998.1, read as the reverse complement.
CAATCAATCACGCTTTTAGTTTCACTGTTAAATGCAGTGACATTTAATAACACCAAAACACAGATGTAGCATGTCCTTGAGTAGAAATTCAGAGCTTCTCGTTATCTTGTTCTTCAAGGGAGTTGTTTTGTCTTCAACAATGGCCTTGTCTGAGGCCATCTTGAAGAAGTGAGGGAAAACATGGAGAGGAGATATTTTAACAGTTTTTGGTCCATGTCTGCCAATTTTCAAAAATATCTAATGTCCACCTCCAGTCTGCATTCTGCATCTCCACTATGTTATCCAATTTGCAATCTAAAATCACAGTCTGAGTCCCAATAGCTCTGCCCAGCACAATATTGTATTCATTTTAAAAAGAGAGATTTAAAAAGGAAGATCCTTTTAGAGAGATTTAAAAAGGATGAAAAATGGGGCAACGCAGCTTCAAACTGAGTCAATATGAGAAGGATTGAATCTGCTTATAAATACATGGGTTACTGGGATTAGTAATGTGCGCGTTACGATATAGATTGCCTTCCCGAAATATGTTTTAGAAACAATGCTTTTCTATTTGACTTTTGACAGCTCTGAAGTGCAATTATATGACTGAAAAGATGGCTTCATGAATACCTGACAGATGAATAAAATTTAATTGAAACTATTTGAGAAAGTAGACACGTCTGTTGGGTAGGAACATTACAGGAATTTAAACCGTTTCGAAACAATCTTTTTCCAGCTCTATAATGTAACTAATTTGTACCACATTCACAGTATGTTATATTTAGATATAAAAATTCTTTTGAAAGACATTTTATCATTTGCAGAAAAGGAACTGGCAGTAAAGGAAAGCTGTCCCTCGTCACTCTTCGGAGTTCTCTTTCATCAGAGCCCTGTTCCAGAGCCCAGCGCTGATTAAAAGAGTTCTGAGGAAAGCCCGTGAGGCATTTTACGCTTCCATTTACAAAACTTAATGCTCTTTGATGATAAAAATCTAATGTAACCTTTTTAATTTGTCTGTGTGGAAACGAGAGACATGGGGGCTCTGATTCCTCACTTCACACATGGCTCACTGTGCATTTCCTATATGCTCTGCAACAGCACTGATGTCAAGGTGAGAAATGTGAAGCAATTCACGTCTCCCTAAAGCAAAGAAAGCTATTTTATACAGAAACATACCTGGAACCCAATACGTAGTGGGCTTCACCGTCAAATATGTCAGCCTGCATATTTTTTATGGTATTTTCATATTGCAAAAGCTATACATCGGGGCCTGAAGCTACTGATGCAACATCACACAGTTCAAGGAGCAGATTAATTCAAACTCTTTAAAAATGCAGCACGCCATTTCAGGTTGAGAATCAAGTATAGCATTGGGAGCCTTGTATTTGACCATAAAGAAAGTAATTGAGTTGCTACAAGCTCCAGTAAGCCTTCTACTATTACATTTTCTTAAGTTACAGGCCAGAAAATCCTGCATTTTTGATGGAAAAGCATTTAAGCTAGATACAGTTAATATGAAAATATAAAAATCAAAAGTTTATACACCCCTACTCTTAACCCTTTGAAACCTCTGCTTACATCGCTACAATCACAGCCTCAGGTTTTTAGTTTTTATATTTTGTGTTTAAACAAATATTACAAGAGATACGACATAATTTGCAAGGTACTTCAAATTGAAATGTGAGAAAATGCACAAACGTCTTTCAGTTTCGTTTTACAGACCCCAAGTAGGTGTCAGTGCCATCTTGTGCCAAAAGAAGGGATAACCCTTGAAAGTACAATATCTGTGATATGACTATGTTTTTCAAAATTCTGGCACAAATCAAAGCCCAATGGAACAAAAAGTACCTGGAACAGTTTTTAAGGTTTAGGAGAGGTTCACCTTTTTTTTCATCTCTGACATTATTTGGACCTTTTCTTTTTTTGGCGATTTATGATTTTTTTTTTTTTTTTTTTTTGTTATAAAACATAAAAACTGTTAATTTTTTGCAAAAAAAAAAGAAGAAGGATAAAATGTACTTTTTGTACAATTTCAAGATTGTTGTGTATTTATTGTGTAATGTTTGTAAAAAAAAAAGAAGCTGGGGTTGCACTAAAATAAATGATATCAAGCACTGCCACGAAAACTGTTTAAAGATTATTTATTAGAGCAAATTGTAAAGTAGTAAAAAATGCTCAAAAAGGCCCTGGACTTGTAAGGGTTAATCAAATTTTGCATTATAGATTTCTATACCCTGTCTGATGCCATTTATATGCCACTCAATTCTATACTGAGAGCAACATCCTGAGAAAAGTTCACGGCGCTGCTCACTTTCCCTGTTTGACCTCTCCAGTCGTCTAACATTTACCCAGGGTGCTCCTTAACCTTCATTCTTCTAGACTCCAAAGAACCAGCCTGCTTTTTCTCTTTACAGAAAACTTCCAACTCACACCATGCTCTGATTGGTTCTCTGAGTGGCATGTGTCTAGCCTGAAAGAAACTCCACTTAGCTGAACTTTCATCTCAATTCCTCCAGATTAATTCTGATTGGAGCCAGATTCGCTCAGTGCTAAACCTCCATGCCGCCTGCATAATAATGCGGTTGAAAAAATGTGATTCGTTCCTAAAAGAGATAATAATGTAATGTCAGAATAATGGTTATATTGGATGACAAGCAACTGTTTCGCCAAACCACACTCTAATGGGCGTCTACAAAGGTTAATTTGATTTACAAACGCACACTCTCCCAGTGACAAAATGAAACCAGACAGGCACACATTGAGAAGTAATTTCGCTGTGTAGCAATTCTCATAAAACACAATTCTTCGTCTTCTCTCTCAATCAGTTTATAACAATATTATCAATAAAGACAAGTGTGCATTATTAACACATTCAGACTTCTATCGTGATGCATTTGCATGTTCTTATTTTCTTTAGCACTGCAAGCCGAGAGATAAAATTGCCTCTAAAGTCACAGCATCTTTCCTCATCAAACCAAGTCTAGCAGGAGAGGCAAGCTTCAACAAGAGAGAAACAAGCAAAATCAATTTAAAGTCGCTGTACACTTTCACAAATCTGCTGGAGCTCATGAGTGCTCATCTGTCAGGCAAAATTACATCCATCCCCAGACTTCTGCATGTAATTTATGGAAATGGAGGAGACGTTCTCCCATAGTCAACGCAGTGCACTTATGCATGTGAATACATCCATTAAGCAAAGTCACCATTTTATTATGAAGAGCAAAACCATAGACCTCACAATGAGGAAGCCTGTTTAAGTGATGGGAAGAAAACCATTATAACGAGGGAAGGAATCCATTAACATTCCACACCTTCAAAGAAACACCAAGTCAGTTTCACACCAACATAGATCTGTGTTTGCGAAGAATCTCTCATTTCTCTCAGAAGTCTGACGATGGCATTTGTTTTAATATAGCTCATAATCAGCTTCTACAACTGACAAAAAGACTTTCCGCCATCGCCATCACAACCTGGACAAGTCCTGACAAGCCAAACAGTGCTGGTGGCAGGAAAATAATGACTTGCTCTATTTTGGTGATGATTTGACTGGTGCTTTTTCACAGGAAGGAGAAGCGCAGCATTTGCATGCAATTAGCTGCTTTCTCCCGTCCGGTTCTCTTTTTGAGAGTAGATGGATTATTATTTTGACCAGGGGGAAAAAAATTTAAATTGTCACCAACCTGTTCCATGACAAGGTTTAGTGACAATTGTTAAACTCACCTCCTTTTGTTACATAATAATACTGAAAGCCGAGACTAAAACATAACATGTTTATAATTACACAAACTTTGATGTTTGCTTGTAAAAGTTCCGTTTATAAGCAAAATTAATTAGTTGCCAGGGTAGAATTTTTGGAGTCAGTGACATCTTAAAAATTTCCCCATGCCAATATGAGTAATATTAACCAACCCCTGAGATAGTGATATGCCAAATCGGTTGTTGTGGTGAACAATCTGGTTTCTATGGAGGGGTCAGTGTCATAATATAATATTCCCTTCATCAATATTTACAATATTTTAATACAGTTATTTAAACCGACCCCTGTGTCTTTATTATTTCAGAAGAATTGGTTGCTAGGGTAAGCAGTTTGGTTGCTAGGAAGCTGTCAGTGATCTCCTAAAAATGTAATTGTAACTAAGATGAACAGGAACAAATTTAAACGTTTGCTTTTCGCATTTTTTTTCAATGGGCATTATAGTCCATGGATAAAAATGTGACCCATTCTATAGCACAGGATTGAACTACTTCTGCACAGTGATCGGTATGTTCTTGCACAGACTGATGACATCCACAAGTGTGGTCCGTTTGAAGTTTCTCTGAAAACTTCCATGACAAGTCAATGAGATTCCCCAGCATTCTCAGAGATTTCCCAGAATGAGTCGCAAGATAAGATATGATAAAATAATTGTACTGTTAGAGCTAGCAATGAGTTTGATCGCAAAGATATATTTTCTTCAAACAAAGCAGAGGTTTGGTGGGTTTATTTTGTGATGAGGATATTTCATCCCGCCAGACTGCAGGAATTCTCTCTGTTTCTCAAGACAATATGATGAAATTTCATTCCCATGTTCCGAGAATATCTCCCACAAGATGGATTGGCTTGATGGTCCTTTCTCTAATACCCAACCATTCTTGCAACAGCTAAGTGATATTAAGATACAGAAGCATCTATTGTAGTCAGGCAGTCAGAATCCCCACTGTTCCAGAACTTCTTATATCTTGGGACATTATCCTGATGTTGTAGAAAACAGGCAAGACATTGCAAAGAATTTGCAAAAAGCTTTGACTAGAGTCTATTAAACATTTATAAACTCACTATCATCTATCTTTTACATCTAGAACGCATCTATATCAATCAAAGTTATACCTGCAAGCAGGGATGAAGGGCCCAAGCCAGGCAGATGCCCTATATCTGCGACGTACATTAGCAACCTTAGCCAGTGTGAGCTGAGTGTATTTGAAGGTTATGTCGATACTCTTGAGACCATTTACTAGCTGTGTTTCCATTCACCTCTTTTAATGCAGATTCTGGAATATCGCTTAAAAACCCTGCATGAAAACACCAAGATGCACATACATTTTGAAAATGTGCATTTAAGGATTAAATAAAGGAGTAGGATGAACTTTTTATCCAATAAGAAAACGCATTTACCGAATAAATCCCAAATGGCAATGCGTTTTGCTGTCAGAACTGATGTGCAATGAGGCGGCATTAATGGACTAACTAACGGATGCACAACATCTGAAATGTTGATTTGGTCATTGTAAAATACCATCTGTCATCAAGAACAGTCTTGACCGGCTGCTTTGCCAAAGAGCAGTCGCCCACCATTAAAAACAAGCTGTCATGACTGCGTTTATTGTGCTTTGTCTACGTTTTCTTTGACGCAAGTAGGTTATTATATACAAAAGAGGCCTTCTTCTAATGCAGCAACTTCCATTTTCTGAAAGTGCTGATTTTGTTTTCTTATTCGCAATTGTTTTATGTGATATTCCTGTTTTGTGCATAAATTTAATTTGCATCTTTGAATGAAAACATGGCCACTGTCTCAAACACCATTAAAAAAACCTGTTACAATGTCAGGATCGTGTTAAGGGCATGAAAAGCTCATATTGTGGTTTGTGGCTGTCCCCAAGAACAGGTTTAAATACAGGAAAGGCCAAAAATAACTTTATTCTCTTGTAATACCTATTTGTTTTTATATTATATCCCCGTTTGTGATTGTTTCGTGTGTGTTCATATGCATGAAATTACAAAAAGCTACAGATTAATTTTAATAGTGAGAGTTGTGTAATATATACATTTATTCCACACAGACTGATAAAGTTCAATTTTTATAGATGAATTCTGACAATTTATAACAGTTAATGAAAACCCTACAATGAACTGGCGACCTGTCCAGGGTGTAACTCTCCCCCCACTGGAGTTCACTGGCAGACCCCCGTGACCCCAAAATGAATGAATGAAAACCCAAAATTCAATATTAAAAAAAATAATAATTATGAAAAGATTCCAATTTTGGTGCTACACTCTAATCCGTTAATAATCTCAAACCAGGTGGCAAAGGCCTTTACATCTTCTTTCAGTCCCATTCTGTACATTAAAAACCATTGACTGCTGACATGCTGGTTGTCTAAAAGATGACTAGTGATACCCTGCACAAGTAGAGCAAGACATAAAAAATAATTCACAAAGAAGTTTGCTTTTCAGAGAGCTCTCAGGATTTTAATAAAGAGAAGAAAGGAAAGACAAGATTGGAGAGGACACTGGAGAGTATTGTGAAACCAAACCCATTAAAATATGTTCGGGCGATTCCAGAGTGGATTTAATCTGGATCCAGTAATTCAAGAACCACAATGCCCAGAAGTATGCAAGAAACAGGTTTCAGTCACTCTTGAACAAGAGACAGTATCAGGAGTGTGTTGTCTGAGCGAGAGAAAAAAGATAATGTTCTCTGATGAAAGAAAATTGAGCATTTTCTTTGGAAATCAATGTTCCAGATTCTGGAGGGATAGATGAGAGGAACAGAATTCACATTCCCACAGTCAGTGATGCTCTAGGGTCATCTGCTGGTGTTGGTCCACTGTGTTTTCTGCGATTCAAGGTCAATTTAGCCATCCACCAGAAGTTTTAGAGCATTTCATGATTCCTGCTCCCGACAAACTCTATGGAGTTGCAGATTTTGTTTTCCAACTTTACACCTGAACACAGGTCAATGCTATCCCTGGTACTCTAATGGGTATCCCTGTTCTTAATTGGCCAACAAACTTAACCCTGTGGAAAATCAATGGAGCATTGTAAAGATGAAGATGCGATAGACCAGACCCAACAATGCAGAAGAGCCGAAAGGCCACTTTCAAAGCAACTTGGGTTTTCACCTGCCACAGGCTAATCGACTTCTCCTGCATTTCTGCAGTAATCCAGAGTTTAGTTTGAAGTTCTGCATGTTCTCATACATTCATGTTACATTGTATCGGTCTTATAGTAATACCAATAAAACGTATTAATAAAGTAAATATTAAAATTCCCTGAGACACGGATGTTGATATTTTCATTAATTATCAGTAATAATAATGAAAATTCAAGAAAATAAAGACTTGAAATATATCACTGTGTGAAGAATGAATGTCTAAATAATGCAAGTTTCACTTTTTGATTGGAATTACTGAAAAAAGTTTTTATGTACTTTCTTTTGAGTAACTTAGAGACACACAGTACAAACTAGTGATGCGCGGGTCGTCTCTTAACCAGCGGGTCGGATTGGGGCGGGTAAAGAAATAGTCACTTTATTTGTGGGTCGGTTGGGGTGGGTTAAACACAAAATCAAATAAAAAAAATCCACATATGTTGCGTGCATTTATATGATTGCGAAGACGTGGTTGAGACGAGATTCTTCTGGGACGGCGAGGACATTCTAAGCTTCCGGCAGTCAATCACTTTTCCTGCACTTGCAGAGTTGTTAAAAACGGATTCTTTGTGTCCCAACCACGAGCGCATCGAGTGAGCGCAGATTCAGCTCTGCTAGCCTGTCACTGGAGTCCAGGAGAAAGAGAAAAAATGTTTAGCCTAGATTACAAATGCTGCTTTGTAAATGTTTAAAACGTATTTTATTATCTTGTAATCAATATGACCTTGTGTCAGTCATAAACAAATGTTGTTGTCAGTTTACGTGGCGATGTCTCCAAGCGCTTTCAGGCTGAAATAAACTCTGTTTTAATTTGAATTACAATGCCTGCTATGTCTATTTAATGATCGCGGGAGCGGGTTCTCAAATAGATACAGTGGTACAGGGCCCGCCGGTTGGAATAATACCTGACCTGCCCATCACTAGTACACACCATTTGAATTTTCAAAAGACCCACATCCAAGCCTTGACATACTGCCACCTTTTTCGGTCAAGTTAGCAAAAAGTTAGCAAAAAATTGGGAGATGGTCCAAAAGGACCTGTTTTGAGCCAATATATGTAGGATATATGAACATGTTTAATATTTGCTGGTTTCAAATTGTAATGTCACCCAAAACAGTATTTGTTGCAGAGTTTTAGACGTGAATGCACAACTTTTACTGTACACATGAGGAAATGGTGTGCGAGCTCGCTCTGTCCTCTTCCATGTACTCAACACATGAAAGCAGACACTGACTCTTTTTGTTGTCTCGTGAACAGGGCTGCAGAAAAAGGTGTTTTGTTGGCTCTGAGCAGTAGTAGAGCGTGTTGTGGGAAGAGAATTGCTCGTGGCTAAAGAGAGGAAGTGATGCGGTAGACAGTGGAGTGGGCTGAAGCATGCTGGGAATGCCAGCTTTCTTCAAATCCACCGAGATTCCGATTCCTTGAGATTCTCTAGTTTTGTGTCTATGAAGCACACAGAACACAATGTGTTTGATGGACTGCTGTGCTCATGTGTGAAAAAAAAGATGGATGATAAACAGCATCCAATAGGGATAATTTCAAATGTGCTTAGGGACTGCTGATCAACATTAAGTCTGAAAATGTCACTCTGTTGCATAAGGTAACTAATTGTATTAAATTATTGCTTTTCCCCAAGAAACTCACAAGATTCTTATGCATTACTTTTCACCACAATCAGCAAAAATCATTATTTTTTTTCTCAAGATACTTAACATAGAATTTATTTTGCTCTAGGTGGATGGTAGAGAATGTGAGGTATACAAATGAGTTACTGTTTTAGGCGCTCTTAAAAATGTCTCGGTTAGGGATAATTGGAAGAATGCAACACATAATGGCTGAGTTTTCATTTGTGGGGGTTGATTTATTTCAAATCCATTTCTAAAGTCTGATAAAAATTGACAATTTAGAGAAAAGAAAGTTTAAAAGCTAAGTAAAAACGAAATTAATATTGGGATGCTTTTAAATGTGTGGGCTGAGTATTTGTTCTGGACCAAGGGAGCAATTGATGCATCAGTGAAGAAAAAACAAGTAAAATGTATGTAAAATGTGCATTATTTCAGATTACGTACTAGGCTAATCATTAGGCTAATAACAGATAGCCTAATAACTGATATGAACTAGTTGAAACAGCCAAATGCTGCCCTGAAACAAAAAAAACCTTATGCAGTCAGATCATTTTTTTTACATGTTTTAGTCTGAATCATACAGTGACTCATTGCTGCCACACACAAAACTTTTTTCCACTGAATTTTGTACTTTAAACAACATAATAAGTAGTAAAAACAATATAATAAAATGTAAAAAAGGCATAATATTAAAAAAATTAAATTTGTTTAAGGGTGCTCCAATACTACCATATCAATACCGCTCCAATACCCAGTTCATCAGTTTGGTTCACATTTTTACCACGAAAACACTGCAGCGTTCACATAAAGGTAGGTGTGCTTTTTGGTATACATATTGCACTAAAGACAAACTAAGAATGGCATGCATCTTTAAAGTACATAAAATACTATAATTATGTATTTTTTAGTAATAGTTTGTTTACACATTACGGAAATCAAATTAATGGAACTATTTGACACAATAAACAGAGCCGATAAAAGCTCTATGTTCCTCCTGCGTCTGTGTGTCCAAGCTATATGCAGATCACTTCAGCAGACAGGAAGTACTTTATTATGTGGTAGAGCTGGGCTATTTTATGGTAATTAATTTGCACTGCAGATCAGCATTCATCAGCGACACACAGCTCTGTTTTAATGGATGGGCGCATCCTCAGATCACCGTCCCCTACACAGGCAAAGGGCAAGGAACACTTTTCTAAATAGAGCTTCAGTCTTGTAGCAAATTAAGGTCTATTTTTGTAGGAAAATTCCATTAAGAAACATTAAATCTTTAACTAATTTGCTTCCACATATACAACCACTTATTACACCATGAAGAAAAACAATCTAATGTAACCAAATTGTTAAATCACAATAAATATTTCTGTCTAAAGGGTATGATAAAGGCTGCCTAAAACAGGAACATCCCATAATGCGTGTGAACGTAGGATTTGGGTTTGGGTTGTTATTTGGGTTGTTTAATCATATTTTACAGTTAATTAATAATAGGACTTTAGTTATTTACAGTAGGTGAATTTGTGGCTGCTCTGCTAGAGACTTTAGAACCAGCCGGGTGGCTACGACAGTGTTGGTTTCTGTTTGTTACGTGACAATATATAGCTTTTAAAACAATAAATAAATGTTTTTGTCCTCTGCACTCACCTCTTCTTTTTGTGTTTATAATGTCCGCTATAACCTCCCTCTATCTCGACTGACACAGAAGCATTATGCCCCGGACACATATGCACAGTCCGCACAGAGTACAGTTTAATTATTGCTATAAATTGTGTTTTTATCAAGTCTTTCCTAGTTAAAGTAGTCAAGTCAGAGTCAAGTCGTGAGTCATTGTGATTCAAGTCCGAGTCAAGTCGTGAGTCATTGTGATTCAAGTCCGAGTCAAGTCATGAGTTATTGGAGTTCAAATCTGAGTCAAGTCATGAGTTATTGGAGTTCAAGTCCAAGTCGAGTCGTGAGTCATTGGGGTACAAGTCCGAGTCAAGTTGTGAGTCATTGGGGTTCAAGTCCAGGTCAAGCTGGCAGTCATTGTGATTCAAGTCCGAGTCAAGTCGTGAGTCATTGGGGTTCAAGTCTGAGTCAAGTCGTGAGTCATCAGAGTTTAAGTCCAAGTCGAGCTGTGAGTCATTGGGGTTCAAGTCCAAGTCAAGTTGTGAGTAAGGGGTTCAAGTCTGAGTTAAGTCATGAGTCATTGGAGTTCAAGTCTGAGTCAAGTCATGAGTCTTTTGTGATGTCAAGTCGAGTCTCAAAACTCAAAGTAATGACTCGTGTCAGCCCCGATTCCAAGTCATATGAGTCATGTCCACATCTCTGACACCAACTCTAAATGCCCCTGCACGATAACCACAGTCTTGCTACAGAAGCTGAGGGTAAAAGTTATGGGCTGGACAAGCTTGTCTCAAGACATCCTTAAATAGGAAGTGGAGGAAAACATGGCATGAAATCCAAGAGGGTTAAGGCAACGCTGCTAGAGGACAAACAAATAATATCATGGGCCCTTTTTCTATATTTTCTTTTTGAAGTGTACTTGCTGTTTTATAGAATTGAGATTTTAATTTAGTTTTTTAAAAATAGGATTGCGTCGCCACGTTGACGCAGTGGGTAGCAGTGTTGACTTGCAGTAGGAAGGTTGTCGGTTTGAGGCTTGCAGGTGACCTTCCTGGTAGGAGTTTGCATGTTCTCTCTGTGGTTGTGTGGGTTTCCTCTGGGTACTCCAGTTTACCCCACTATCCCAAAAACATGTGGTTAGACTAACTGAACAATCTAAATTCCCCTTATGTGTGAATGTGTGAGCAAATGTTGCCCTGTGATGGGCTGGCAATCTGTCCAGGGTCTTCCCCTGCCTCTCGCCTGAAGTGCGCTGAAAAATGCCCCCCAAAAGGGAATAAGTGGGTTGGAAAATTAATGAATGAATGAATGAAAATGGGATTGCAATTTTTGCAAAAAAACTCATGACTTTACATTGAAGGAGAGTTTTATTTGATTTTAGTGAGGAATTGTAAATAATAAAGGTGAACCTCTCTGGGTTCCATTCAGTGTTCATTATAAAATGATCAAAACAGATCACACTACTACCTACACAACAAATATTTCTCTACATCTACTGGAGCATAATCATGCGTTACGATTTTTTATTCTGAAGGTGTTTCTGCACTTTGGATTTTTGCCACCATATCTGACGAAACCATATCTGATGAACCAGCGATGGCAAAGAAAATCGAGTCTGATAATGGCAAGACAGCTTGTTCCCAAGCCCATTAATTTTCCAAGACGAATTAGACAGTGTACCATCAGGCCCAGCGGTGTCAGTGTGCAATGTAGTCGTCTTGATGGACATGTGATTATGAAGCCCTGCAGTTCCTTAGATTGTAATCATAGGTCGCTCTTGGACGGCTGTGATGTGCTGCCGGTCATTACATGCGCTGTCAAGGTGAGCGCTGAGAGATAAGTGCATGTACCCTTTTTGCAGAATTCATTTCACATTATCATGCATGTGTTTAAATCAAATTTTGATGCTACGTTTCCAAATCAAAAGCTGATTGACCCGCCACTCTTCAACCAAAATCTGCAATCAATTATTTAGGTCTTCATTTTTAACATTTCTGATTTGAGTCTGAATTGAGATATCCGAGCCTCAAGGGTGAGGAAGTTAACAGCACGTCGGCCTCTGTGAACATTAGCAGCTCTGAAATTTTGCACAACCATAGATTTATTGGAATTCTGTTACAAAGCCAGCAATAGCCTGCGTAAGTGGAGCATCTGCTCCAGCTGATGTGATATAGAAAAGAAACTGAGAGCATAGACTACTGGGATAAACAATACACAATGTAAGCTAAGAATGGGGAGGAGAGAAGTGGCTTTTCTCAGTTGCAGACTTTAAGCTGTTTAAATTAAGATCTTTAGGCTCAAAAATTACAATTAATTGAGTGTTTGCTCATCAGTGTATGAATTGAATAAAGCTTTTGGAAAAAGATAGAAAGCTATGAGGAAAATAAAAAAAATATTTTAAAATCTAGCCTAAAGTACTAGAAGAGTTCACTAAAGTGTGTTGGTGAAACAGTTTTAAGGATATCTTAAATGTAATTCAAACATTAAACTATTTTGTTTAAACACACACACACACTCCGAACCGATATTTACCAAAACTTGATACTGTAACATTTGGATATTTGAGTTTGTTAAATTTTTGATTCTGAACTGAAACTAAGGTGTTGTTTGGAAATAAATAAAAATGTGCAAATCTTACTGCGCTAAATTCACTGCATTTCTATCACGTCACTATAGTGTTATGTCGTAACGAAGGAAAGGATCACTACATGCTTTCTCTGGAAACAAGTAGTGACAGCGAGAGAAGAAGGTAGTGTTTCTTTACTAAGGAATACAAAGGGAGTTAACTCTAATAACTTAATTATTGCTCAACTTAACAATATCACAGAGCATTTTGTGTTTTTTTTATATATATAATTACTGCACACTTTTGGAATAAACACATATTTAAAAATGCGAAAACACAACATCTTCTCTTTTTCTGTGTATTAAAAATGAAAATATGTGTGTTTTCACATTGCTTTGCATTAAACATAGCATAAAAACAACAATATTGGGTCAAACTTAGATTTTCAATTCAGAATCAGAAATGTTCATCGAACACAGACCTTTAATATTTCTAGATATTTGTAGATGTATATTCTATGATTAACACAGATTACATTTTTTGTTTGTTTTTTACTGCAGGTTTAATTTGATCAATTTGATTTAATTTTTTTAATTTGTACACTTACCATTCCATCCAACATTTATGAAGATGCCATTTAAAAAAATATATAAATAACTAAAATCCCAATTTAATAGTACAAAAAATTAATGTGAAAAGTTAGTAGAGTGAACTAGAAGTTTTACCTGACCAGAATGTTCTGAGAATGTCAAAACTATTATTGGGTATGTGGACAAATTGTTTTTTTTTTTTTTTTTTTTTTATTGTCACATGTCACAATGTTTTAAAGGGATTGATGGACATTATTCTCAGCACCATATGGAACATTCAGAGTCAAAGACTAAAAAAAAAATAAAAAATCTTTAAAATTGTAAATAGAAAGAAAAAGCTGGGCAAACCTTTTTATAGTCTAACTTTACTGATTTTAATTCATAAATTCGACCAACTCTTTATTTTTTCATAAGCTCTTTATTTTTCCATAAGTTCAAATTCTTTTGAATTAAGTAGGAATAACACAATTCATCAGTCTGCCATTAAAATCTGATTTCTGAAACGGCAAGCATTGCTACAGAAAGTGTTTTAAAGATAATTCATTAGAGGAAATTGTAAAGTAATACAAACAATGCTCAAACAAGGCCCTGGACTTCTAAGGGTTAGAACATTGAGTAAACATTGTGAACATTTATGAGAATGGCTTCTATCTGGGAAATTTATATTAAAAATCTCAAAATGCATCCCTTTCGTTTTGTAACGAGATATTATTATGTCTATCCATGGGTTACACTGAGGTGTCCATCTCTATCATGGTAAAAGAGAGCAGCCCAAGTATGTCGCTGTGCAGCCGAAGCCTCCACCGTGCGTGTGTTAAATGGGAACTGCTGTGTCAGTAGGTGACTAGCCCCGGCTGCTACTGATAGTATTAGCATTTCTCAGTGGATCCCAGAGCTTATTAAGATGGTGACTGTCAGCTTATAATTAGCACTGGCATGAATGGTTATTCATGAAGAAAGAGTTAGACACCTGCCATTTTCTGAACAATGCGGAAACTCAAACGAGCTTTTTAAATCCACACACTCCTGCCATTTACTGACGCAAATTAGTCCTTTGTTAAACCCATGTAGAATTTTGTTTAGCACAAATCTCACCCTCCTCGGGGTTCAGGAATAGTTGCGGCAGGACTAATTCCATGTTGCACAGACCCGGATCAGATGCAAACATGTGGAACAGCAGCGCTCAAACGCAGCCGAGAGCTGTTTAATGCTGATTGTACAGTTGTAATTATAATCAAGATCACCCCACACTCTCGCCAACACCGTCTGCGGCTTCCCAGGTGCTTTCCTCAGTTTACCAAGATTAAAAAGAGACCAACTTGAAGAAAAACACCTCCAAGAAAACTATTGACCTTGAGACCAAAAATTGTTTAAAACAGAAAAGATTTTCAATATTTGGCAACAACAGGTTGCCAATTTATTGATTGATTGAATATTTGGGGTTGACTGGTTGATTGATTGATTAATTGATTGGTTGGTTGATTGATTGAATATTTGGGGTTGACTGGTTGATTGATTGATTGATTGATTGGTTGATTGATTGATTAGGTTGAATGGTTGGTTGCTTGATTGATCAATTATTTTGATTGGTTGGGTGATTGATTTTTTGGGGTGGGTGGTTGGGTGGGAGGATTGATTGATTATTTGGGTTGACTGGTTGATTGATTGATCAATTATTTTGGTTGGTTGGGTGACTGATTTTTTGGGTTCGCTGGTTAGTTGGTGGGTTGGTTGGATGATTGATTATTTGGATTGGTTGATTACATGGTTGCTT
>SRMA01025998.1:5888-71945 GCA_007224835.1 Danionella cerebrum | reverse complement strand
ATATATATATATATATATATATATATATATATATATACTTTGCACCCAATACTTGCATTTCCAGAAACATTTCTGGCTTTGATTTAGTTGTTATTTTAGTGCAAACATGTTTCTTGATAATGGGATTAATCTGCTGGGGCTAATTCCCTGGCATCAGCAGTAGAACGAGAGCTTTTTTTTATGTGGACACGATTTCTTTCATTGTGCTGTGCATTATGTGGCACTGAGAGGTTTCTCCATTGCTCTGATTGAGGCTTCATCTCATTGGGGTAAACACAGTTAATGCATTCCACCCGTGCCTATTCTCTGGAGCATCTGCGTAGGGGACACACAGGATGTGATTTGCTTCTGCCAGATAACAGTTGGTGAATACATGGGAGATTAATGTGTGGGGGAATTGGCTAATGATGAAGTGTGCCATTGTATAGCGGAGCTTCTTCAGTCTGCTCTGATTTAGCACCTGAGTTAATAAAGGAATAGCACAACACATATATGAGCATTGCAAAAAATCAGCATTTTCATTTTTTAAGTTTAAACAATATATTTTAATACCAAATTTCTTTAAAAATAAACTTATAACAATATAATAACTTATAATATAATAATAACTTATAGTATAATAACAATATAACGTATAACTCATAACAATAATAATTACAATATCACCTTCTATACACACCATATTTGTTGTTTATAGATTCACCAAATGCACCAAAATTAACATTCATTGTTTGCAGTTCCAGCCATACCATGTGATCCTAATTTGTAGAAATGGGAAAATAAAAATTGATGGCTGGATTTTAAACAACTAATATGATTTTGAAATCAAACTTTTTGGACTGTGGGACAAATGAAGCATGTGAATGTGATCATTGGGAAAAAGTCCACAGTTAATTTGGAAAAGAATGCAAACCGAACCTTCCTTGTAGAGATGTAGTAGCCTGGTGCCCAGTTTACAATAGAATTGGTAAAATTGTAACTATTTGTCCTAAATGTAATAGTTGCACCACATATTTGGGAAACTAATAGTAAAACCATGATAAAAGTGCAGGTTTGGATTTACTGGAAAAGCATTTTTATACAAATCTACACTTTTTTCACCACATTTGACACATAAATGCAGACTTGATGTTCATTAAAATTGCAAAACCACCTACGAAGTAAACAAAGTTGATTAAAATCATCTGTAATTGCATGCATTTTAAAAGATTTAATGTAGCACATGATCAATTTCAATCAAATGTTGCACATATTGTACTTCAGCTTTTTAAATACCTGTTAAAACGAAGTGTAACGGACTAAGCTAGCAATAGTTTAGAACATTTTATAAACAAAAACCATAAATGTGTTTATAAATGGAGTATAAAACGACTAATTTATAATCACAGCATGAATAATAATCTGGAAACACTCATTTATCAGCCTGTTTCATCACAGCTGCACAATCAGTGAAAACACTTGCATCTCATAGATGACTTCTCTCTAAGTAGATTAACTGGATGATTGTCTGTTCTCTTGGCATGGAAGTTAGACCCGAATGCAGCAGATTCTTCCAGGATTTATAGATGTCCTGGTTTACCACAGTACGTCAGAGTGAATTCTTTCAATCTGGGCTGAAAAAAGTAAGCCAGTGTTCCGCTGACTCCATGGTTCAGGTAGAAAGTCAGAGCTTTAGACTGATGTGGCAAATAAAATTGGCAGAAATGTAAAGTAGACAAGAAAAGCTCCTGTGAACCTCTCATGGAATATTAAAATTAAAAAAGTGTAAATATAATGGTCAAAAAAATGTTTTTCTTCATTTGCATGACTATTTACAATGTAGATTCTCAAAACTATTAATTATTTTAAAGCGTTTTATCATTTTGCATTTGAATTGTTTAAAGTAGTCACCATTTACTGACCATTTCCTTGTTGATTGCTTTGCCATTAGCTGCATTTCTAGCCACCTATTTTATGTACATTTTGCAACATATCCACAATTGAGTAGAAAGAAAGTAGAAACTTTTATCTGTTAAGAGGAAATGCTCATAAACTACGAAGAAAAGGCATTTACTGAATAAATCCTAAAGCAATGACAATGCGCCTTTCTGTCGGAACTATGGAGCGATGGAGCAGCATTAATGGGCTAACCAGCAGAGTAATATCATTGCACAACATCTGAAATGTTGCTTTGGGCATTGTAAAATTCCTAAAGTTTGTAATCATAGTGGTACGGGATCATCTCCTCGCAGAACAGTCTTGACTGCCTGCGTTCCCAATGAGCAATTTCCCACCTCCAAAAGCAAGATCACGTGACTGCGCATATTTCGTTTTGTCTACGTGTTCTCAGACCCGAGAAAGATATTATGTACCGTATATACGAAAAAAGGCTTCTCCTGATACAGCAACTTTCATTTTTTTTATATTTGGTGCCAGTTTATCAGGAAGTGATGAATTTGTTCTCTTGGACTAT
The DNA here is from genome assembly GCA_007224835.1 of Danionella cerebrum. Lineage (NCBI taxonomy): Eukaryota > Metazoa > Chordata > Actinopteri > Cypriniformes > Danionidae > Danionella > Danionella cerebrum. Next base: position 69,493 of record SRMA01025998.1, on the reverse strand, counting down.
TGGTATGGAAACGGTGCTTTATTCACAAATACTTTATGCAGAATTCTATTTTAATGTATAAGTCAAGTTGGCACAAAGCTGACAACTCTATTGACCAACGCAGTCAGAAATGATATACCACACAGCTGAGTAAAGAGAAACAACAGCCCATCATTTACTTTAACAAATGAAAGCCAGTTTGTTTGGAAAATAATTATGAAACTGGCCAACAGCTTTAAATACTACAATTTCGCTGGAGACTAATTGTGGATTTATTCCAAATTTAAAATATACCGATCAAGCTTCAACAGCATATTTCATTATTCTAGTTTGCATTGAGATTAATCTCAATTGCCTTTACAACAGGAAAAAAAGCCTCAAACACACCTTTTATGTGTAGAGTATGGTAACAAAAATGGCCTCCGCAGTGACCTGTTCAATCTAGATAGTAAAAGAAAATATTAGATTAAAGTTCTCTACAAACTATGAATTGAGATTTGCACAAATCTTTGGAACACTTCTCAGCAGAGTGCTCTTCATCGAGATGTAATGATGCTCCCAGCCTGAAGATGGTATTTGTGGTACAGCAGGGAAACAGGAAAGAAGATGACGACAACAGAGAAGAAATCAAAGAACACATAGAAGAAATCATGGATGGCGAGCAGTTTTTCTGCTGGTAGTTGATCACAGGGAGCTGTTTGACATAAATGTGTAGAAAAGAAAGGATTTGAGGTGTGCTATTTCTTTCCTGTGTGAAGTCACTATGAAAATGTGGGATGAGCGCCACCGAGCGGCTCTTTTATGTCCTGCTTACGTCATCAAAAGAGCCGGCTTTCATTGGTCGTTCTTGTGAAAAATCGATCTAATATGGCTGAGTGAAATTCTTTTTAGTTGGCACCACTCGTTCGGTCAGATTTGTGAGCGCATTGTGGCACAAAAAATTTAGATCAATGTGTAGAGGCCTTACCTGCAAACGATGGCACAACGATCAACGAGAGCTCGACATAGCTGGCAAATTCAGTGGATATCTTTTTCATGTATATAATGATACAGAAAATGTTTTAAATTGCTGTAAAAATTGGAGTGAGGCACGGCAGCCACTATATGAAAAATGTATGGAGGCATCAGAGCCAGCAAAGAGAATTTTGGCAGAGAAACGATCAAGATGGGTCTCATCTCCATTTCCTCTCTCCTCAACTGAATTTATGCCATCTAGTTCTCCCTCTCCTTTTCTATCGCTCGCAAATGGATCCACACATACACGTGACCCCTTTCTGCAACATACAGTCTTCCCATTGCAGGTCTTGTGAAATCCTGTTATCGCTCACCCTCTCCATGCTTGCTGTTTCCATTAATCCTTGTCCCGGGGACACAGGTCTAAACTTTCCTTTGATCCTCATTTGCGTTAGCACAGAGACACCGTGGTAACACATCTCAGCCCCCCAGCAGAGAAAGTCCCAGGGTCTGAACAAACAGGCAAACCTGGCAACCACTGCCAGCAACACAAAGTTAACACGATTAAAACAGAGGGCGCGAACCTCAGATGCCACTGCAGCACAGAAAACGGAAAGCAAGCCAAGCAGATAGACATGCCTTGGTTGTGTTTTGAGTCGAGTATGGCAGGAGAAGGAAGGGCGAAGACATTAATGGATCGCTTCTGTTCCTCTTGAAAGTCAATTATGTTCCCAGTGAAGTGTTCAATAGCTCGTACTATTCAGCACGGATGCTGGACAGTTAATCAAAATGTATAGTGGAGGATTTATGAAAGAGCAAGACTTTCTAAAGACAGATAAAAGCAGATAATTTGTGTAGAGAATGAGCTCAGAACAGCTGCTTTTCACATTAAAGAGATGCATGTGAATGGGAATTCTTCCGTATTGTCAGTAAGTGTGTTAAACTTCTTTCTTTTATCGGAATTATAATGACCCTCAATTATTGCAATTATGATTCAAAGTTTCTGCCAAAGCCGATAAGAAGGGAGCAGCTACATTCGTCTGCAAAGGAGCAGCCGAGTGTTAATTAATTAAACTTCAACTGCTAACAAAGTGCCTCAAAGCAAGGCAGACACTGAACTGAACAGCCGCCATCACAGACAGTCAAGCTCTGGGCCGTTTGCCTGTTCAAAGGCCTGTTCAATCCATTGTATTTCAAGAATCGTGCTGTAAAAAGTTAGAAATAGATTTATCTACAATTGCTTTTGACTTATTTTCTAAAGAGTTTTTTTTCTTTTAGTATTATTTTGTCAGAGTAACTCTGCAAACTTTTATAGTCTTACCAGATTTTACCCACATAGCAGCCAGTTTTACTACTTTTATATAGTATTAAATATATTTACTTTTATAAAGTTCCCAATATAAAATATTGCAATGCACAATACATATCAATGAGTTGCTGGGATATTTCGTCTAGGAGCGGAAGTGTATTTGCATGGATTGATGTTGCTTCTAGTCACTTCTGAAACTTCTTTAAGTTGTCTTTTTGTTTCAACTAATACTTACTAGGAGATAATCATACATTACTCAAAACATTTTTTGTGGAAATATTTGTTTATCGGAATCTCTTACAACTTTCAGAATATGGTTCTTTGCTAAAAGAAAATTAGTAAGCATAAAAAGATCTATTAATGAATTAATTAATTAAGGTAATCAATGAATTATTCTATGCGATTTGTCTGTTCTGGCCCCTAGAATCACAAATTGTGCACCATGCGGCCCGCGAGCTCAAAGGATTTTGACACCCCTGACTTAGATTAAAGGAGCTGCCTTTGGATGGATAAATCAAAGCAAACTAGACTGTAGCCTTCTCAGCTTTGTAGTCTCAAAGTTTTTAAATTTATTATTTGTTTTGCAATGATAGTTTGCCATTTAAACAATAAAAAAAAACAATTAAAAATAGCGTTGTAAAATATCATACATTTTTTGGAAGTAATATCATATAAAAACATGAGCAGAGTATATTGTGCTGTAAAAATAAGCGAGTTAACATCTGCAATTTATTTTAAATATTAAATAAAAAAAATAAATATATAAATAAATGCAATTAGCACCGTTGTGGGGTTTTTTGTATTTCCGTCTGCTCAACATGCTAGAAGTATGGATAAGACCAAGAAAGGACTTTTTGTCACAATCTGTTAAATTCATGCTTTTAATTTTTGCCTTCTTGCCCATTTCATAGTTTTTCCGGTGTATTTACTTCTGCCCATGTCATGTGATCGGAGTTCCGTCACATGATCACTCATTCTGTTTCCCCGCAACGCAAGCCTGGTCCAAAATGACCAAAACCTGGTCATTCGTTCATTTAGAAGAAGACTTTTGGAGAAGTCTTATGTTATTCAGGTTTCCTTTTGTGTTTATATTACTTGTTTTTGTGATCAATAAACTCTGATTGCTAAATATGCAATATGCAAGTTTATATGATAACATCTGTGTTTCAAATTAAACAAAAACATCAATAAACAACAACAATTTGAATTGACAGTTTCGTTTTCTTGATTTTATATTATTATTTACATTTACCTATCCAAAACGTTTCAGTCTAATGAATTAGTCATTTCTTTAATCGATTGACAGCATGTATTAGTTAGTACTAGTTACTGAATACTGAATCACCCCATGCATTATTTTACGTTGACTGCACCCTTAACTTTATTAAGCTTCCTTTATTTGGTTATAATGCATTTTTACGCTTCATTGTGATTCCATTTCAGTCCCCACGAGCCAAATTCTGCAATACACATTTGTTTGCAAATATTTATCTGCACATCAGTGGACAATTTCAGGGCTATTTACATCTCTTCCACAGACACAGCTACACTATCACCTGTGCACACACTCACATGGCAAACAAGTGTTGGAAAATCCACTCAGTTCTGCCTGTCATGCTCTCGTCTCATGCTTGTGGGGCTTTACAGAGAAAGTGCCAGCTTAGCAGAGCTTCCTCTAGAGTCTTCACCTGGTTGCTTCTTTCCCTGTCATTACTGTGCACATCTCCTCTATACAGTATCTAACTCTCCAGACGACTTCCGACAGCCCGAGAGCCTTTAACTTACACCTCTGGACCGCAGGCTATATGTCCAAGCAAATAGAAATCTAACCGCTGAGCAAGGCTGCAGAGTTTGTGGATCCAGCAGAGCAGAGGTCTCGAAGCTATGTGGGGAATGGCTAAATAAACTGATAAATAAATGATGGCAGAACTAATGATGTAGAGACTTAATCCAGAGATCCTGCTTACATGTGTAAACACAGGGAATGAGAGAGTGTATGTGTTGGAGTGCTTTTCATCTCTATCTGGCGTGGCGTTGAGTCCCAGGGGCCCTCGCTGAGAGAGGAGGAAGAGACTACGAGAGGCTTGTTCCACCAAGGCTTTCACACTGGCCGTACCACAGAAGATTTCAGACCTGATGTCTGGAGAACACTGAGAAACTTAGGTCTAGTGGATCAGAATGTAGGCTGTAATAAAAGTGTTAACAGTTTATAATTACAAAAGTCACATATTTTGTCTGTTTAGCTATGTTCTAAGTAGGTATTATTATTATTATTATTATTATTATTATTATTATTATTATTATTATTATTATTATTATTATTATTAATAATAATAATAATAATGTTTTATATTTCTTGTTTGAACTTTACAACATTATTTATTTAATATTTTATCAAGTAGAAAAAAAAAACTACGGCATCATATCAATAAGAGCTCAACTAAATATGTTATTTTTAATAATAATATGTTATTATGTTATTATTGGTATAATAATAATAATAATAATAATAATAATAATAATAATAATAATAATAATAATAATAATAATTATTATTATTATTATTATTATTATTATTATTATTTATTTTTTTACATATGTTTTAAAATCTAAGTTTGAACTAATAAATTACACAAAATTATTTATTGGAATATTTTTCATATTTTTCTAAATTAAATAAAATAAAAAGAGCTAAAGAGTAGTTTTATACATTTGTCCTTAACAAAATGTATACTTTTATAAAGAAAAATTACAGATTTAATTAGTTAAAGGCATTTGTAAATGTGTCCGATGAACACCTTCTACACCCACTCTCAACTTAGCAGAGAAATTGAGCTAAAAATAAATGTCTACGGGTAAAGAAAACACACGGCGTGAGCAGAATAAATGCGATTTGTAAGTACAAAGCCGCTGAGGTGAGAAAAGCCACTCTGCTACAGTCCAAAGAAATGCCTTACTGCAATCAAATTTTTTTCTTAATGAGCTAACAGCTTGAAGGCTGAATTAAGACTGCTATTCCCCATTGCCATGTACAGAGAGAGTGCAAAGGTAAGCAGGATATTAATCGTTGCATTACCTCAGTGGTCCTTTGAATTTAGCGAGTACATGTCCCCAGTGCGTACATTTGGATAACACAAAGCAACCAATATCAACTTAATTTGAATATTTTGATTAGAAGAAAATGTGAAACTTCTTCATCTGCATCGTTTACATAGATTTACAACTTCAGTTGTTTATTCTTGTGGCAAATGTAGATATTTTTCTAAAACCACCAGTTAAGTAGAGTCCTAAAACATATTGACACAAAAAGCAATCACACTACAGAACACTTAGTGATGCTCGCTTTAGACTTTAATCGGGTAATTGCCTGAGTGCTTTGGGAGTGACAACATTGCTCTGCAACCACAAAACAGTCCAACACTTACCAGATCCAAAAGCCAAACTTATTATAGCTCCACAGATGCTCTATCGCCACTGACTTAATTAAACCGATACAAAGCTGGATAACTTTGATTGAGAGCCTCAGACACAATATTTCCCTTGGAAAATGAATCCCAATTAATCTGCATTCTAGCTATGGGATATAAAAAAAACCTCATAACTCACCATGTCCACTCCTGAGGAATGCCGGTGAGCGATAAATGGAGATGGGTGAGGACTGGTGCCGAGGGTTATGAACCGGGCGTTCAGAATGAGTGTATGAGGTTGCCACCCCTGGAGGTCCAGCAGCAACCACTGGGCTTTCCAAGCCAGATGATGAACTCCGCACTGAACTCACAATACATCCCAATGTCAAAGACCACATCCAGGGGCTCCATCCAAGCCACCTGTCTCGACCACCCCGAACCGCCACCTCCACCACTCTGCTGGGCCGCATGACACACAGCCGTCTCACACTTAGACACAAGGCGCAAAGAAGCGAGAGAAGAGAGTTCTCTCATGATGCAGAAAACCCCATGCTAGGAGTCCCCAGCTCCTGGTCCAGCACCCGCAGCTGGCTGTTTGAAAAACACACTCACTTAGGATGAGAGCCCTTGACTGCTGCTCAGCTAAAGGATGCCTGTAAGACCAGTCCCTTGCAAGACCTGAAGAGGCGACAATTGCCCAGCGGAAAATAGGGTCATGACCTGACCCTCCAACTCATTCACTGTCCATCCCGCACAAAGGGAGCGGCAGAAGAAAGGACTTTTTTTGTTTTCTTCTAAAGGATACACTGGAGTAAGAATGAGATTCCTGTCTTCTTCCTCAGCTCTGTCCACGCTTTGGCTCCAAAGATGTTGAAATGCAGAGCCTTGAACTGAATTGCACTCTCACAAACACAATCTATTCTGATTCTCGTCCTCCTGAGATTCGGATCGCACAGCCTGTCTGTATTTGGACAGAGGTTGACGCACTTTCAGCAGCTCCACTAAGCAATGAGAAAGCGAGAGGGAGGGAGAGGGAACCAAGCACATGAGAGACGGAACGAGAGAGAGAGAGAGAGAGAGAGAATGAGAGGGAGGAGGGAGAGAGATGGATCCATACAGGTGAAACAAAGCAAACACAACGGGATGAAGAGAATGTGTGCGTCTGTTCGTGTGTGTAGCGGTACAATTGAGAGGAAGATGGTATGCCGATATAAATCACAACGCTGCTCTCCTAAGTAGACGAGCTCTTCCACGTGTTATTGAAGAAACGGGAAATTAAGAGATGCAAGGATTGAGAGAGAGAAAAATTCAGACAGTTGAGGGAATTGAAGTAGAAACATAGCAGCAACACACTGCTAAAAGTCTGGGGTGGTTTTGTTTGGGTGGTAAGTGCTTCCACAAGCTTTAAAAGAAAGAAAAATACCAGACGATGTATAAAACTATGGGGAGAGGTTTCTAAAAAGGCACATTTAAGCAAAAATTGGTTGCAACATAATACCCATGTATTATCTGAGTCACACCCAGATGGGAAATGGGCAAAAATGGCAGGGGTTGTAGGGGAAGTGCAGAGATGTGAAACCAAATCTCTAGATAAGCTTGTCAAGTGGCCACACTGCAAACCCCAAAAGTTCACAGAATGTAAAAAAAAGCTAGTGGAAACCAACTGCCTAAAACATTTAAGTTGACAAACTATTTTAAGTAAAAAGACTAAAAAGACAAAACAACATCTGCTCTGGTGATGGAATGGCAAGCGACCATGAGAAGTATGCATAATTGACCAGGACAAGTTCATTTGCTGACCGCACCCCTCTATCTCTACTTATTTACTTCCTGTCAAAAGCTGCTGTAATATTAACCCTTAGAATTGTCGGCATGCACTGGTGCATGTGCCAAGCTCATCGGTTGTTTGAATTAAATAAGAATGATGCAACCCAGTTATATATAATATATTTAAAATATTATATATGTTTGGTTTTAAATGAACATTAAAAGAGTTATGCCACAAATTTTGGAAAGTAATTCAAACTAAAATGTGAGAAAATGCAAGATTGTCATTCAGTTTTATGTTAGACCCCACGTCAGTGCCATCTAGGGGTGAAAGAAGAGATGACCCTTGGAAGACCTGTGATATGGCTTGTGTTTTTCTAAGTTCTTGCACAAAAAAGTGTTTGGTACAGTGTAGAAGGTTTAGGAGGTTTGTCTGTTTGTTTTGACCTTGTCTTTGTTTTTCATGTAAAACATAAAAATGTTTGTTCTAAATTTTTGGAGATTTTTGTCCAATTTTAGGATTGTTCTGGAATTACTGTGTGATGTAGCAAAGAAAGAAGCTGGGGTTCTACAAAAAATATAAATATATATATATATATCAAGCATTGCCACAAAAACTGTTTTAAAGGTAATTTAACAAATTGTAAAGTAGTGAATACACTCAAAAAGGCCCCATTTTTAGCACTGTTTACTTGAAAAGTAAGGATTGCCAACTTAAATGTTCTACTAATTCATTTCCACTAGAGTTTTGAATATTATTATCTGTTTGAACACCTACAGTTTTGTGAAGATTAACATAGCAATACAAATCACAAGCTTTATGAAAAGTGATATGCATAACTACTGGGAGCAGGATTTTGACATTATGTATATTGTACATTTTTGCATTTGAAACGACACCAAATACTTTTCCAGATACTGGAAGAGTGGGAGGATGCTGCTTGAAAAATTCAAACCGCAACCTGACCTGTTTCAGATATTATCATACCATTGTTATTGGTGTAATTAGCTTTCAAATAATCCAGATGAGAATCTATGATACCGTCAGGAACTTCCAGTTCCACTCGCAGACACTGACTGAGCCACGGGAAAACATAGAAATTTGTGAGTCTGAACGAAAATCCCTGCAAAATGGTTTAACAAAAGTTTGGTAGTGTAAGACATATGCACAATATTATATTAGAAAGTATTCGCTTCCTTTATAGGGCACCAGCACCTCTGTAGTTTATAATAGAATTTACTAGTAATTACCTACTGGTACCTAAATATTATTATAGTCCAAAGCTCTGATCAAACACGGACAGTTAATCGCATTGTTCCGTGCTTGTTCTACTCTCTTCTAGACGTTTACTCTGTGTCCTTTGTGGAATAACCTGAAGAAGCATTGTTACCGGAATACTGTAATAATATTTTAATTTAAAGTAATAAACACTTAAAATGGTAAACAATGAACAAACTGCATACATAAAGAGATACAAAACAGAAAGGGGAGCAGGAGGAGAGGGGGGGGTTCCTGAGAAAGAACAGCCTGCTGCATGTCTCTCCATCATGAAAAGCAGAAGAAAACCAGATCTATGTCAGTCAATTTCATTGAAAGTGTCCTGGTTATGATGTAACTTCCTGTTTGTGATAATGTGGTTGCGATAATTATTTTCATATTAGGTATAAATAGTTTAACTGTTTTAAATCCTTAATATTTCAGTATTTTTCCTGCTTGACTATTTCTAGTTTTTGTGTACAGAGCGACCTGACATTTGTCATGACATTACCTTTGAACATTTAAACTGCTAACTCTACGTGTTTCTGTAAACATGTGTTTATCATCTATTAATTTAATTTGTCAATGTCTGGGATTAGCCCATCTTAGTATTGTATTTAAGACTGATTGCCAAGCCCAAAGATTATGCAACCATCGCAACATCTTGGGCTTGATCTGTTTCTACAATCGTTGCATCCTAAATAAATACTTTCTGATTTTGTCATTTCATAATTCAACTCCATTAATTTTCCACCACAATGAAACTTCCTTTTGTGATGCAGCTTCCTGTTTTGTCTCAGTACAATATATTTTTACCAACCTACTTTAACTCCTGAGCTATATGAATGAGGTTCATGGTGAAAAACAATACCCAAACGGATGAGGCGATAACATCTGAAGCACTTCTTTGTGAATAATGAGGCTGATTTGCAAAAGAAATACAATCAAGAAGAGGACAGACAACACACAAGCCACTGACTATGACATTATAATTTAAGTCCAAGCTTTAAACAAACAAACAAACCAAAAGTCACAAAGAATCATGTTTGGTATTCATCCTGGCATTCAGAATGGGGGCCAATCAGGGCCTAACGTTGAAACAGAGGTAATTCATTGAGCTATGCAAAAGATCCAAATAGGCATCTCTTGAAGCATTTAAATGGTAAAGATTGTGACCGTAGAATATCATGATAATGTCCAACGAAACTCCTCAACAATTAGAAACTGTTATTTTTTTAATAGGTAGTACTGTATATTCAAAGTACTACTGAACTAAAGTACTGTATATACAAATAAATCTATATTGTACTATATTTTATGGTCTTTGACAAATTGTCCATTCCTCATTTTTTGCACTTTATAATGGACTGCACTATACGTGTTACTTCAATAACATGTTTCAATCTTTTACTGCATATGTTTTTTTTCTGCTTAAGCGGAAACAAATTAGCTTTGCTTGTTCTCCTGAGAGAAATGTTTGTGGTAAAACCAAAGAACGTTTAGTTTACAGCTCTGAAACTATAACCGGTTCACATGCCTTGCACAGACGGGTTCAGAGACAAATACATGAGGGTAATAGACATCATTAATGGAAAGGTACCCGTCTATCAAAAATGCTGCTATTTCTTTCACAGAATCTCTTCTGTTTCTGAAGACTGCACATACAATCTTTAGAGCAGGTGCTCTTAGGTGACGAAATTCAGCATCACCGAACAATCTGAACAAGTCTAAACAATCCTCATCTGCCCTAAAACTTTGCAAATGAAGGAATGCCGTGGCTGTATTTCACAGTGACATGCATGAAAGTCACTCAGTGAAATGAGCTTGGCAGGCCTGCTCTGGAGCCACCTGGAGGACACACAGCATCTTGGTCGACAGCTTTGGGATCAGCAGTCACAGTCGGGCACAAATTAGTGTGTTTAGCTCTTTCTGGCATCTGCTAAGCTGCCTGGAGCAGTTTTAGGAGACCTGGATCATCATCTTGGCTGAAACTTCATTACAGGAGGTTCTGCAAAAATGATGCACTTATTTTACAATTTACATCTGCTCGGTTTTGGATTACATAAACAGGGCATGACAAAACAAAAACCACAAAATAATATTTGGTGTTGTCAACACAATTTCACATTGTGTGCCTTTTAACGTATTGATCTGATCTCATTTGATTTTACTTTGATTTTACTGTTCCAAACTTCCAAGCACCCCAAAGTCAAACAAACATAACAAGTTAAAATGCAGAGTTTAGTTGATAAGATTTATTATAAAATAGTTTTTCCCAAAAATGTGATAATTTCATGTTTTTTTTTAATCAAAATGCTATAAATCCAAAGCATATAAGACGTAATTTAATTAAAAAAATGAACCTTTTTCTGAACACAACATCGATATTAAATCCAGCAGCTGGTTCTAGAAAAGATTGGTTAGACCGTGTCAGAACCCACACGCAGGTATTGGACTCAATGCTTCGAACCGCTCAAGGTTTGAGCTGCGTTCCGCAGTTTGTCCTTTAACCTGCCTATGACTTTAGGACGGCTCCGCTGGACTTTTTTGACTGTGATCAGCTGAAAAATGAAAAATGATCCGTTCCGTCTTCGTGGAATGATTATAAAACACTTCAATGCTTCTACACCCTCTCCAGCTCCTGATTTTCTTTGCGCTGTGTTTGGTTTAATGGAGTTATGGTGTTTTGTGAAAAAACTAGACTAGTGTTTATCACATTTTGGAAAGAAATGGACAAAGCAGGACTGCATGATGTGGTGAAGTATTGTGGGGGTTTTTGATTATGGGTTTTTCAAATCTGAGAAAAAATACAGATTTTTTTTTTTTTAATGGTATTTATCATGTTATGGAACCAAATTCCTCATGTCAACAAGTAACTATTGATAAAACTTTACTCTTATAAAACTTAAATGATAGCCATCAATCAATGAACAACACATGGGGTCAGATAAACAGATAATATCAAAAAAGGCAACTTTTCCTGACACAAATCCACTCCAGAAAGACTACAGTGTACACTACCCTGTTTGCCATCTGCCGTAGGGTCTTGGCACATCTCACTTATAAACACAAACCCTCACACTTGCATCAGAAAGAAAAAAAAACTACCACCACCATTCCCTACAGTACACACCCTCACTTTGAGAAGTGTCTCACGAGGCTCCAGCAGAGCCCATCGTTATCAGCTAAATAAGTCAAGTTTGTGATGACTGTAAGTATTGCTTGGTATTCCTATGCATGTTCCTGCTTCAGCTGGCTGCTCTTTGGTGTTTTTCTATTGCCTCAGGGTAGCGTCCTCATCGAACGCTGACTGAATTCAGGATGACCAAGAGAAGAGCCATGTCCTTCCCTCTGTGCGCTCACCAACCCAACCCCCCTCCCCCCCACCACCCCAAAAAAAAACCGCTCTGGAAAGCTCATAATAAGCAAATCTAATAGGGCTCTAGAAATCGCTGTGGTGGCAAACACAGAAAATTAAACTGATATTTAGGATTATACCCAAGATATTTTTCAGTAAATAAAACATTGTTTCCTTATATTGCATCACCGCTGTCTGACACATCATCAGAACCATTTTGTGGATGAGATTTAGGGAAACCCAGCTGATCTGGGGGTAGTTTTATGTAGCAAATTGGAGGAATATGTTTAGATTTGTGTTACGGATATGTTTTAAAGAAATAAATCTAATTGTACCTCAGAAAAAATGAATGGGAAACATTGTGGAACATTAGTGGGCATTGTTATTTAAATTATTGTATGCGTTATGCATGCTAGAAGTGTCGGTGTATTACAGTTATTTCTTTTTAACCTAAATAATAAATATGGATTCGCACATGATTTTTATCTACAGTACTCATTCCAAAAAGTATAAAAATAACTCTTATGGATGGGAAAAAATAAATAAGTCAGCAAAAGCATCATAGTGCTTTAAGTGATGCATATAATTACTAGCTAAACAAACACAAAATTGTACTTAAAATGACCAATTTTCAAAGACAACTTTCTATTAGTTAATCTATAATTTAGATCTTAATTTACACATACATTTTCTTTACCTGGTGATTCCTGTTAACTCGCATTGGGCATAATGTGTGGTGCACCTGTTAAATCCCCAGTGCATCGGATTGCCAGTCATCAAAAATGTGCCTCAGAAATACTATCAGTGATTAATTTGCCCATGAGGAGGTCCTCGAGCTCCAAGAGGGTGCTGTTCCAGCAGTTTCAAAGGGAAAGAAAATGGCTGGGTCAGGAATGTTTTTCACCACTTTGAAATGAGATTCAAGAAAACATTCATTTTTTTGGAAAATGGTTCTTGTGAGGGAATGGTTCACCGTAGCGCAGTGGGTACCACTTTTAAAATAAAACAACAAGTCAGTCTTGGACATTCCCAAAATTAATTTGGCTTATTTTAAGGGTCCTAGGATCCTTGTGTAAATTGTCAGGTTAAATACGTTAATTTAAGGCCTTTTTGGTTTAAAAATGTTGATCCAGGGGGAAATTTTAGAAGTTTTATTTTTTTAAAAGCATAACATTGTCAGGTTTTAGAATGGAAGTTTGGTTTAATATTGTGTTATTAAACAGCACTGGTGTGTGGCTTGATTTTGGTCATAATGCAGCATTTTAGGTTGAAGTCGTTAACCATTTTCTGATCAAAACATAATTTGGGTTTGGCACTTTGCAGATAGTCGGCAAGCGATCCTGTATATGTTCGCTTTCTGTCAACTGAACAGTTTCCGGGCATTTGAAAAGGCTCCAGGATTTCTATCTGTGAGAAATCTTCATCTTTTTCATTTTTTGCATTGTCACTACACCTAAATCTTGTATGCTGAGTATAGTTTTGTCTCTTATCAGAGTCCACAAAGAGTCCACAAAGGTTCAATCACGTCTAACGAAAATGATAATTTTGAAGTCTGTTAATGTTTTTAATAATTTCCTCAGTTTTTATTTCTTTGCCTATAAGTAGAACTCAATGAATAGAACAAAGAAGCACTTCGGTTTAGCATTGGTGCTCCAAAGTTGTTTAATTAAGGTGAGTTACTTGTGTGGTGGAATGTGGTAACTTAGAATCTGGTAACGTAGTATCCGGACACCTTTGTAGACTTACAAATTCATAGGAACCCTGACATGACAGTCAAATACTCAAACATCACAAATTACGATACCTAAATAACCATTAAAAGAATACTGCAAACAAATCAATATGATAGACGTAAGCCCACACATCTGAGATTAAAACAAGAGGGGAGATACACTGAAGAAGAGCAGGTTTGTCGGTTCTGTGATGTTGGGTTGTCTAAAGCTCATGGAATTCCCAGTAGTAGCACAAACCTTTTCTATACGATCGCTTTTGAACAGAGCTGCCACGTCATGCTTTTAGAACGGAATGATCTTAGGAGGGTTTAGACAGCGAGAGATAAGAGTAAGCGTTCATCGGCTCTCTTACTTGAAAAAAACGAAAGAGAGAATTTGAGAAGGAAAGCAAGATGAGAGCTCAAACTTTCATCAAACTGTAGACATGCCACTGCAAGGACGGAGCCCGGCAGCATCCAGCACTCAGCAGGCTAGTCAGCTAATTATACCGCTCTGCTATCTCTCAGCCAGACACCTCTGACAGTGGGACAGTTCCCATCATGCACAGCACTGCCTTGACAGACTGTCTTAATCTGCTATCAACCAGGTCTTACATGCTCACTGAGACCATACAGTGAAACCTCAACTTTAACATGATCCCATGCACCCAATCAAAGCCACCACTACAGCACTGTGCTACATATAAAACATTCAAACTATGATGAGGAAACTATGTTGTTAAACTATTCCTCATCGCAGCTATTAGCATAGATTCTAGGTTTCTGACTAGAGAGGGCACTGAGAGACTTTTGGCAAACATTTCATTGTCATATCTAAATATTCAAGAATGTATGAATTACCGATATCTGCACAGCAACAATCATTCAGCTGTTTTTCTCTGTACTGCCAAAGAGCATTTAGCATTTGAGAGGTCAGACCCTGATGTGGGATGAGAAGGCCTGGATTACATTCAGTTGTCCAAAGAAATTCCTTTCAGTGAAACTAAGGAGTGAATAACAACCTCAGATCATAATGCCCCTTTAACAAAACAACACAGTTGGTTCAATGCAGTCAGAAAAGTATTGTTCTCTTGGCCACAACCAAACCCAGATATCTTCCATTAAATTGAAATTCATAATTCCATTCACTGCTCTAGAGTATATGCATTGCATTTAAATAAGTAAATAAATATGAAAATTTTATCTAAAGGACAAATCATTTAAAAAGCATTCTGAATTTTTGGGTCAATGGCACGTCTAATAATGAATAATGGCAATTTAGTACAAAACTGTCTTATCTTCCTTCCTACCTACATACTGTTAAAAATGTCCCTTTTTTTTCCTCCCAAGTTCAATAATTATTAATTGAACACAGATAAAATAAACATTAATAAGTTATATCACCAGCGCACCTACTTACCTACCTACCTACATACATAATGTTGGAAAATTTCCCTCATATTTCCTCCACAGTTAAATAATAGGTCTAAAATGGATTCCAAGTAACAATTATTTGAACACTGATAAATCAAACATTAATGAGTTATATTATCAGGGCACCAGCATACCTACCAACCTATCCAGCCTACCTACATTCTTACTGTTGGAGAAGTTCCCTTATTTTTCCTCTCAAGTTCAATTATCGGCCTTGGACAGAATCCAAGTTAGCAATTTATTGAACACAAGATAAATTAGACATTATTAATTCATATCATCAGCACACCTACCAACCCACTAACCTACCTACCTTTCCTTATTTCCCTCTTATGTTCAATAATCTGTCTCAGAGGGAATCCAAATGAATCATTTATTTGAACACATATTAAACATTGATGAGTTATATCATCCATCCTCCATCCATCCATTCGTCCATCCATCTATCCATCCGTCCATTCATCCATCCATCCATACATTCATCTGTCCGTCCGTCCGTTCAACCATCCATCCGTCCATTCATCCATCCATCCATTTGTCCATCTATCCATTCGTCCGTCCATTTGTCCATCCATCCATCCATCTATATTTTCATCAGTCCATCCATCCATCCGTCCATACATCCATCAGTCCATCCGTCCGTCCATCTATCCATCCGTCCATTCATCCATCCATCCATACATTCATCCGTCCAACCATTCATCCGTCCATTCATCCATCCATCCATCCATCCATCCATTTGTCCATCCATCCATCTATATGTCCATCAGTCCATCCATCCATCCATCCGTCCATACATTCATCCGTCCACTCAACCGTCCATCCATCTCTCTACTGTTGAGAGATTATATGCTATTTTTTTTATAAATAGCTTGTTTTCCCTCATTTGTCAGTTGCATTGGCTGATGGTGCTTGATTAAACAAGATGTTGAAGTAGTTATAGAACAGACCGGCTCAAATGTTCTGGTGTTATTCAATTTATTTACTTATATTACAGTGCAGAATAAAACTGGATACACACAAGACTTGTAGTTTCATCTCTGCTGTATCGATTTCACTCATGTTCTTAATTTCTAGCATTGATCACAGTGTATCATCCCTAAAGACTTCGCGGGAATGTGATTTATATTACAAATTAGAAGTATAAAAGGTATAAACTGCTGCACATTTATTACTGGGTAACAACTTAAAAAGTTACTGAACTTACACAAAGATGCACAGGCAACACAAACAAATCAACTTTTATCTATTTTCAGCTTCTCTGCAGGTGACTGTGACAGACATATTTTCTCCTTCATGGATCCCTGCTTCTTGTCCATTCAGTTTCTTTCATTTCATTCCCCTCAAAATGTCAAAATATCATGGAGTAAAACTTTCAAAGTCTGTGTTGGTAAACTAAGAGTAGAGGAACTGGAGGGAACTGGGACCAATTGGGGGTTTTCAGCCTTTTTCTCTGTTCCAATCCAAAAGCTTTTTTTATAAACAACATTTTAACAAGACTCACATTTACGATTTTAAAAAATAACAATAGAAATGTATCTTTTTTATTGCTTTTTTGTATAGTTTCCATCCCATTAATGATTAATGCATGACACTGTAAATAAAAAAAAAAAAATATATATATATATATATATATAATGTAAATGAGCCACCCTTTACTTAAATTGAATGTAAATGACCTCACTACTGCCTTCTATTTCCGTTGCATTTCTCAATTGCATCCGTGCTGTGCACTAATGGGTCACTAAACATTAAGGTAACGCCCATCAGGACATTTCATGAAAAGACGGACATTGTCTCTTTCACGGCCTATTACTGGTTATCTAGATTTGAACATATTTTTTTTTTAATTTGTGGATGTAAAAAAAAGTCATAATGGTTCAATTCAGATGAGAACACAGTACCTGATGAATAGCAATTATTAAAATTGAAGATTTCTTTAAGTCAGTGCTTTATAGACGTATTTGATTGAAGTTTTTCAATGCTATTATAAATCTCACTTTGCCATGAAAACATTAACCCCCCCTCCCCCTTGATTTCACATAAACAACAGTAGGTTGAACCAAAGGCTCAGATACAATTATCAGCTCTACACATGCTAAGAAGCCCCTGATGGCATGAAGCCTCATTAGCATGCTATTTATGAGTGTCATTTGGCTTCCTCGCAGTTTGTAATCAAAAACTAAATGATCATTATTAATTTGGGTCTAATTACAGATGTAATGTATTGATTTAGTTGAAATCTTTGAATAGCCGGTGGTGCGCATGTGGCTCGTTCAAGTGAGTGCCAGATGCCTGCTGAATTCAGACATCATTCTGTCATCGGCAACCATTGATTCAAACCATTCAGGCTGTTTTTTTCATGTTGCTCATAAAGGCGGCATTAGTGTTAGAATTTTGGATCAAATTCCTACGTAAACGGAAATGATCTAACAAACTGAGATGATTGGTAACTCAATTACAGTCACAGCACAAACTGGAAAGAAATTGTGCAGAGCATGGATAAATGAAGCGATTGCAACACATCCTGAGAAAACATATATTGCCTTTATTTATTTATGTTTGTTGATTTCTATGCCTTGTGGTAAACATATGTCAACATCTGAGCACACAAACGTGATTTAATTCATGTTTCACATATAAACTTGTCTAGTGAATTATATTTGTGATTAGAAAAACGTAAAAATTTAACTATAAAATATCAATGTGTTGCAGACGGCATGGTGGTGCAGTGGGTTGCACTGTAGCCTTCCAGTTCAACGCTTACCGGTTCAAGGCTCACCGGTGACCTTTTTGGATGGAGTTTGCATGTTCTCCTTGTGCTTGCGTGGGTTTCCTCCAGGAACTCTAGTTTCCCACACAATCCCAAAAACATGTAGTTAGGTTCATTGTAATAATCTAAATTCCCCTTAGGTGTGAATGTGTGAGTGTGTGATGGACTGGCGACCTGTCCAGAGTGTACCCCTGCCTCTCACCCAATGTGCACTGGAAGACCCCCGTGACCCCTAAAAAAGGGAATAAGTGGGTTGAAAAATGAAGGAATGAATGAATTTATATATTATATGTGATACATGAAAATTGAAAAATAACATCACAAAAAAACATCTATTTATATATTTTTGTTGTTGGTTGTTTTCGCCGCTGGGTCAATAAAAAAGCTGACGTTCTCAGCCCGAACCCTACAGATCCCGATTTGGCTCTTTGGTGCGTGGCAGGCTTAGATTGCAGTGAGAAACACGAAAATGGAGGCAGAGGAGTTGAAATAGAAGTTTATCTCTGAAGATTACCTGTTGTATAAGTATGTTTACCCCTGTAATGTCTAAATACTAGATTCTTATTGCTGGCAGGTGTTGATTTTATTTGTTCACAACTTTTCGAGATTCAGCACTTAATTATTTTACAGTTTTCATAGTTCTGGCAGAAAATACATCGTTATTGCGTTTCATTGTGATTTATTCTGTAAATGCATTTCGATCGTAGTTTATGCACATTTTTATAAGACAAAAAGTTTGTCTACTCAGTTTCAAAATGTATGTGCATCTTGGCCTTTCCAAATAGTCCAAAATGCTCATAAAATGGATCTATAAACTTATAAAACAAACAAACTACAATTAAGATCAGTATTCGCTGAGTTAAACATACATTTAACAGCAACTAGGTTCATGTGTGTTTTTGCTGGTACTAATCAGTGGCTTAGCAAATGTGCATGCAATCAAATCCTTAACACAAACTCATACTTAAATTAGCATTTTTCTTTAGCTCCGTCTGGAAAATAACGAGGGAGTGCAGACATTCTGATTACACACACACATGGCCTTCTTTGTTTTTGTTTTCTATAAATTCAGTCTACAATGAAAAGCAATTAAGTTTTCCATCCCAGACAGTTGTTTGAGTGATTTTTTGTATCCGTTTTGAATGAAATCATTTTTAAATTGCATGTAATAACAAACTAAATGCCCTATGGTTCATCTCTTTCTAGGTCTACAGACAGATTCTTCATGATGTGAAACAAGCCTCTGATAATCTGAGAAATGCTAAACGCTAAAAACTCGCAATATGAGAGAAGAAAATTGTACAACAAATTCCAAACTAAACAGCAGCTTGCAAAGAATTCCCAACTCTTTTGGATAAACAAATATTAATCATATCAAACTAGTTTTTTTTTTTGGTGTCGTGCAAACTTCAACAACTGAGTGGGAGTTAATAAATTTTGTTAGTTAATATTTTCAATTATATAGACCTTTTTTTAGCATCTTCCTTTACATTAATGTAACCTGACACCAAAAATTGTTTCTTTAACATCATTCAGGAGAAGGCATAGGGAGTTTCCTTTATAATAACCCGTTGTGATGGTGGCGGTCACACTTTAAAAAAGATTCTATTTACCTGAATGGGATCGCTTGCGGGAAAGCTAAAGCAGACGTTCTCGCCTATGCGGTCCGACGGAAAGTTCACCTGGGAGGAACTTTGATCTATGATGTATTTTTATCCACCACATTGGCGAGGTCAGGTCAGTGAGAATGTCTGTATTGCTTTCAATTACATTAGAGAGCATTAAGTAGATTAGACCGTTATAATTTAGATGAGTTATATGGTGAATTGTTTCTTTTTTAACGAAGCTGTTGTGTAGGCATAACAAACGCATTGACACGCAGTGAAATTCCACGATGATCTACGTTGACATAGAGCCTGCAAGTCTTATCAAGATCACTTGCCACCACTTACTTCATCAAACTCCCTACAGTTCCCGACCCCAGTTCTTAACTCTCTGGCCCCAGAAGACCGCTGTCAGATTTTGATCAAATTTATAGGAATAAAGAAATAGTCAACTTCCACAAATGTATCTTGTGGACTGTGTTAGATTTGGGGAAGACAAGAGAAGATGGATGTCCAGTGATGTTTTTAAAGACCCCGGAAGTAACCCAAGAATAAGAAGGGGGGGGGGGGGTTATACATGTAAGAGCCTGTTACTGTGCTCACAACTCCAATCAGGATCATCCAATCACCGTTACCCAAATTCCCTATAAATAGTCCAACTCCCAAAAGTGCTGTGTCCGTCGTCAATGTCGTTCCACCATTGTTTCTTCCTGGACTCCCTTGCTGGCTTTCTTCGCCATCTGCTTTATGCATTACATACCTCTACCTACTAAAATGTGCTGTGCCTACTTTCCAGACCAAAAAGGTTTCTTCTTGAGTGCTCCTGTTGGTGCACAATATCCATCTTTGGCTTGATCCACAAGTTCTGTTCACCTGTTCTCTCCCTAGCCAGTGTGCTCCCTCGCTCAGGCCTGGTGGTGCATGCATACCTATGGATACTCACTCATAGTGTGCTACTCTTCTCTTGACTCTCCATCAGCTCGCCCTGAGGGACCCTACTGCCTCTGGTTGTCCAAGTCTTGTTGAGTTAATCAAGAACCCCTATATTGTCTCCTCTGCTGTAAATACCTTGGCTTGTGTCATTAAACACTGTGAATACTACGTCTGTCTCAAGCCTGCTTTGTACAGTCACTCTGATGTGTGACACCTATGTCCATAAGCAGGTTCAATCTTTCTCCAATATGACTCCGTCCGAACCTGTCTTGTCCTGCCTCCCAACTCTTCCACCACATGGCGGGTCAACTCGGATACATATGTGCAGAAAGCTAGGAATTCAAACCAGCCATACACTCAAGATAACAAACTACTTAATAAGCAATTTAAACATTTGGTATAGTGCCAATAGAATGCTTAAGACATAGATGACTGAAATATTATAGCTTGATAATTCCATTTAAAAGTCGTTTGAAATGATTCCTACTAACTCATCAATGATGCTTAAAGGCAGCTCTTCTCAAAACCAGTTCCACGATTGCAAAGCAAAAGATAAAACAGTTAATTTCATCTCTAGCCCATTGATTTTGATTGTATTACAGCTTCAGCTTCTTCTCAGTGGGAAGCCTGATTTAGTTATTAAATATATTACACTGCTTCTCCACAACAGATATTAAGAGCAGACAGAGAGAAAATGCTCAGCAGGAACCGATAAAAGCTAACAAATAGAAACACATGTAAACACTTTAAAGGATTCTCATTGGTTGGTCATTGTGACAAAAAGATCTCCTAACATATATTAGGTCAATTTATGTCATCAAAGTGGTTCATGGCATAGGAACATATGTTTACAGTGTGTGCGTCCCTGAGACATCTCATGAATTATTGTTTTTGTTGTCAGCAAGACATTTACAGATTGAAAAATGCTGCAAGGGAAACAAACTGGACCATGATTTCAAATGCGACTCTACCCTGTTTTCACTGAATGCATGCATTATAAATGAGCCAAGATACATGCTGTGTATCTGCTTGCTACTAAAACTTTATTGAAGGAAACAGTGAAAGTCAATTAACCACATGTAAAAAAAAAGCCTATTTCATAACAACAATACTGCATTTGCTACGCATTTTTACATTTTCTCAGATGCTTTTGAAGCTTTTTAAATTATCTGCTTTTCATTTCAGTCTACTATTCTATATCTAGATTCTAATTTCAGTACTTTGTGTTTAGGGACACACCCCTATAACGTTAAGATAAACTAGAAGTTTGCACTATGAGTAAAACTCACCAACTGTCATGTCTCCATTATTTTCCAAAACTGTTTGCCATGGAAAAAAAGTTTGGTTGCTTTGGAGGTGTCAGTGACATGATATAATGTTCCCTGTGCCCCTATGTGTCTACCATTGTCCTAAGCCTGAGACATATGCCAAATTGGTTGCTATGGATAACAGGCTGGTTGCTATAGAGGGTTCCGTGACAATGGAATGTATCTAATAGTTTTATAAACCAACCACTATGTCTCTATCATTTAGAGATTTCAGATACTTTGGTTGTTCAGGTAAACTCTTTGGTTGCTAGGGAGCTTTAAGTGATAAAATTGTTATTATGATTAACACAAATATAATGTTAATGTTTTTTCTTGCAGATATTTTCTTTGCTTTTTCCTGTGTATTTTCAATGGCCATTATAACTAAGTGTTTAAGTATTTAACCACTTATAGATGGGGTTCAAAAACTTTTAAACAGGGCTTTGTATGTTCTTGCACAGACTGATAACCTCCAAAAGACTGGTCAGTTTTAACTTTCTGAGGTTCTCAGTTTGAGTCACAGCTTTATGAAGTTTGAGCCCGTTAAGTCAATGGAAAATTTCCAGTAATTCTCAGTGAATTCCTAGAATTCCTTTAGAGGTACTAGTGGGAAAAGATACAGCAACTTGAGTCTCACCAGTGTGAATGTCCTGGAAAAGTTTGGTGGTTGTAGCTTGAAAGGTCTAGGAGGAGATACATTTTGCACTTTTAAATTAACCTAACATAATTTAACTGGTCATAAACTGTATTTAAAAAGCGTGTTTAAATAAATCCAACAAGACAAAAATGAATAGATCAAGAAAGTTCCATTTGCTCTACAGTTGCCTCACCTTCTGTAATCGCAGACAAAAATCCGACAAATGTGGCATGTACTTGGACGTGACATGACACCATTATATCTTCATTCACACCATCTCTAAGACTTCACAGCAAGTCTTCACGAGTTACTAAATGACAAGTCACACTCTTGCTGATTAACAGCATACATTTTTTCGAGCACACTTCTAAGGTTGCTCTTAATCATTGATATTTGATGAAAAGAGTGAAGTTTGGTTGTCAGGGGGCTATGACTCAAACATCAGGCTCATTCAAAACGACTCTCTGTGTCTTTGACAATTCATCTGGGTATGTTGGACAGGATCCAGTAGAGTGCACTGGGAATTAAGGAAGATGGATGCTTGTGATAGCAGGCTATCAGTTGGCCGACCCATTACCTTCCTCCTGACATTCATCATCCGCATGGCCTGTTTGTTCAGCTCCACATTAGGCCTTCACATTTGAATCTGCTTGATCTAAATAGAAATTGATTTATAGTCGCAGGGTGTCAGGCTTCTGTGCTTTTGTCTGACTTTGAAAATAGAGTCTGCGTCTCTTTAAGCAGCCAGGGAGTTTACACATGTGTCTTTCTCCAGTGCACTCTTGAAACGCCCATAACAGGGGTTAAACTACAAAGTTAATTGAATAATCGGAGTGTGAGATTTTGGAACAAAATACAGAGGTTATAAGTGTAATCCGATAATGTTTCTTTTTAGCTGTTAACCTAAGTCTGGGCATTTTTTTTAAGCAATTTGACATTTTTTTTGTGGCAATGCTTGATAGAGCTCCTGCTTTTTTCATTCCATTACACAAAAATTCCACAACTAACTTTTGTACAAAATTGTACAAGAAAATGCAATTCTGAGTATTACATTTATTTTTATAACAAAAATCAAAAGTGTTGAGACAAAATAAAAATGAATAAATCCCAAAAAGGTCAAAACAATGTGAGAATTGTATAAAACAGCAGGCAATGTTTGTGCCATCGTGCTTTTTTGTGCCAAAACTTTACAAAACACAAGCCATATCACAGGGCATGTTAATTGCCACTACATGGCACCGTTTTGGTTTCTATCAAACCAAACTGAAAGACAATCACACATTTTTAAGTGATTTCCTAAAATCAGATGTTCAAAATATTCTTGAAAGAATATGTTGTCAAAATTTAACAGATTCTAGCTTTAAATTCATTCGCAAAATCTTGTTTTCCAAAGTTTATTAATTCAAGCAAATAATTGTTTCTTGAAATGATTTTCTCCAAAAAAGTGAAATAACCTGTACCCTAAAAACTAGAAAATTCTTCTAGAAAATAAAAACTAGAAAATAAGAACATCAAGATTTTGAATCTAATTGTCATCTTTTTTCAGCTTTGCTTAGACTTCTGTGTTGATTATTTGATTATAAAATAAAGGCATGATGGTTTGTTTATGTGTGGTGTAAGATTATTCGTGAAGACCTTGAAATGCAGGGGATATAACAAACTTTCTCTTTAACTCTCAAAACTATGGTGTATGCAACACACACACACACACACACACACGCACACGCACGCAAGCCCACACACACACAGTAGTTGTACTGACTTTATTGTTGTCCTCCTCTGATGTAGAAGTGATTTGTTGACTGAGAATTACTCCATTGTGTTGTCAGATTAAAAGGTTAATTTTCCAGCTATATCCTTCTTTAAGTTTTAGCATTGTTTACAGTACAAAAGCCAGAACTGTGAATTGCCCAGCTCCTTTGACTTCACTGAGAGCTCTTTCTGTGGCCAATGAATCATTCAGCATGAGGTAAACACTTCACTTAGCATTGATGTGCTCCATTTTCAATGACACTTCTATTTACAGCCTATTCATTTGCTTTGACTTTACGTGCTTATCACAGACTCCACAAATGGACTGCATGCACGCTTATGAGTAGGGATGACATCATGAAATGTGATAAAACAATTACATTACTCCTACAAAGCTGACCTTTAAAAAGAGGTTAACTAGAATTTTGCGTGAATGGAGAAAAGCATGCCTATGAATATATATATATATATTCAGTCTTTGAACGCTTCCATAGCGGCAACAAACCAGGAGGTTTAACTCCCAGATGCAATGATATACATGAGTCACTTAACCTGTGGTTTCTCTTGTGGCTTGATCTCAGAATGCTCCTTTTTAGTGCTATGCTATTAAATCAGAATGTTACAAAGGCCCCACTTAAAGATGGTATAAAACAAGGTTAATCAGGATTTTTTTGAGCATCATAAGCTTCTCTTCCTGAGAAAGTCAAAGACAAAAAGCTAGGTATGTGTATTTCTCTCTCGCTAGTTGAAATACTAGAAAAGCTTGTTGTTTATTACATCCATCCTCCTTTACATGTTTTCATTCAGACTGGTAGGGTACACTTTGGACCAGATTACTGGGTTGATACGTTCTGTTTGGTGGAACCTTACATGAACCCCTTTTAAATACATTTAAATATGCAAAAATACGGGATAAAATCTGTAACGTGTAGAGTGTATTGTCCACCACACCACAGATCTCAACTGAGAGTTTAAAGGTTACAAAAACTTTTCAGTTGTAAGAAAAAGGTTTGTGTTTAGTAACAGGAAATATAGTCTTTAAATTACATGTTATAGCTTAAAATTAATGTGGTTTTCTTTTTGTAAGCACTAAATAATCTTATTTTTTAATGATAAAAAATATTGTTTTAGGACACACAGTGCCCCCAAAATTTTGTTAATAACATCCCTTGTTTAAGGACAGTCGTTCAAGGGATTCTTTAAATGCTGGTACAGATCGTAGCATTTTAACACATTTTGAAAATATGATATTAATATTGCTAGCATATAGCTAACTGAATGCTAACTGATTTTGTATGGAGCAAGGAGCAGATGGAGGAGCCTTTCGGGACACAGCTAGTGTTACAATTTGTTTATGAGGCTATTCATCCCAATTTACAGCAGTAGTGTTAATTCAACATTATGTAGGTTAACAGTAAGATTCAGAAAATAATACTGAATTTCAGGATGGGTGCAATGTGTCCCAGACAGTGCATTTTCATTATTTGTCTGCCGCAATAATTTGTGCGAGTTCAAGTTTCTACTGTAATTTGCAGTTTTGGGCAATGGTCGATGCAAGTCACTAAAGCGTGCTCTTATGTTCTCAATGTGGAAAAGTGGAAAATGTGATCAAAGATATTGGGAGACAAATGTAGTTGGGCAATGGTAAATTCATAGATTCTAAGCGTTATTTTCATGTGTTTGCTTCACCACACATCATGGAATTTTATTACCTTTTTCATGTTAAATTTTGTTATCAAAAACTGTATTTGGAAAAATAAAAATCCACAAAGAAGGAGAATGTGTTTGAAAGCAGAGTCTGATTAACTTTTTTTTTTTTGAGCAATTTATAAATGTTTTAAAACTTAACGTTACAGTTTGAAGCTGCAAAAAGTAGTCATTTGATTATGCCTTGCTTATATTAAAGAAATTGTTGTTTTATAATTTAATCACATGCATGTGAATACTGTGAGAACATACATTTTTAACCCTATTGGACGGTTCAAATGTACAACCATTTTGTGTTGTATGTGCTGATAACAGCCACTAAATTAAACTGCGGTAAAAATTGTTATTATTTTTTTTTTCATTTTCATTTCACTCGGACACTACGCTTTTTTGCATAGACGTATCTCAAGAGTTATTGGTTCCACATGGTGATCGACAGCACAAATCTCAAATTTTACCTCTTCCCAACTGGAAGGACCATCAGCAAACAAGAATGCATGATTATTTGGTGTCATGGCACTTCAATCAAGAAAAGTCTTTATAATGAAAGTCATGGGGCCACGACAATAAGTTTAATTTAGTGAGTGTTAACAAGAAAGGGTAGTGAATTTAAATTTTTAAAGAAAAAGCATTTTCTTAAAATATGTGTAAAAGTAAGATTTGTCATCAAAAATCATTCTATTTGATGAAACAGAGAAAAAGTTGTGGCTAAATTTACACTAAAATCCCCCTGAAGTGGCTGAAACATCCCCAACACATAAGGGTTAAATGATTTTGAGAGAAATGGCACAAAATGGTATGCATACTTTTTTAAAGGCATTCCACCTGTCTGTTTATCTTGCTCTAGTGCTCAAAAGAGAGAAAGGAGGAGGGACCTTTTTTTCCCCAAAAGCTTTTTCAATTAGACTGAAATGAGTGCAGCTATTATCAGAATCCGACAGGCCTTGCCACTTTCCAATAGGTCCTTTGATTGCCATGGAAACCAGCTATCATTGTCAGGACCACCTCTGGTGCTACATGTAATTTTCGGTGTGTGAGGGGCACTGATAATGCACAATCAACAGCTATGAGAAGAAGGCATCGTGGCCAATCTAGGAGAGTCTGGCACCAGAACTGCCAGTGAGAAAGTCTCTATG
Organism: Danionella cerebrum; assembly: GCA_007224835.1. NCBI lineage: Eukaryota > Metazoa > Chordata > Actinopteri > Cypriniformes > Danionidae > Danionella > Danionella cerebrum. The sequence continues at coordinate 42,467 of SRMA01025998.1, read as the reverse complement.
GGGGACAGATTGGACTTCTGCAGAATGAAGCGACTCTTCTTTATGCAGTCTATGAACTTGCTTCCGAATGCAATTTCACTGATGGAACGGAGATTTTCTTTACGTGAGAGTTTAAATGATGGAAAAGATCATAGCACGCTGATCGAGGCTGCTTTCTTTTAGAGATGTGTGTTGTGCAGTCGAGTACATCTTCTTCTCGTCCTCTCTTCTGTCTCTACTCACCAGTCGGTCGTGGATTTACCTATTGTGTTATTCTTTTTTAGATTCCCACACACTCTTCTATTTTATTTTTCCATAGCAAGCTGCCTTGAGGAAACTCCAATCTTAAGTCGTTCCATATCATCATCTATTCTTATCTTCTATTGTACAGCTTTACTGATTTCCATATTCGTTTAGATAAAGACGGTTGAACTGAAACCGACACCTCGCCATTCGAATTTCCAGAGGGAATTAAATGCATTCTAAATCTCACATCTATGTGAGAAAGTTTAGATAGTTACGATGGGTGTTGTGCTGGTGTGTGCTTTATGAAATGAAACTCAACAGATGGTTAACAAGGTGCACAGTTCAGCACGGATTGAAACACTCAACACTTTCAATTCTTTACACCAGAAAGATATAAATAGCCACTTCCAAATAGCTTCTTCCTTCTTTCCATTGTTCCTTTTTTTTTTATTCGTGTTTAAGTATTTACCTGAAATTGTTTGGCTGTTTCTTTATAACAAGTGTGAAAGTACGCCTGAGCTATTCCACCGAATGGCTGCCATTTTGGGCCTTTATATGCATAAATTAAAATTGAAATTGATTCATGAATACATTTTCTTACTAGGCAAAGTGTATTAAATACTTCGCTTCACAATAACAAATACATACATAATGTTTTTTTCAATTACTTTTATTTACACAAATATCTATTCTTTCTTAGTAAAAAAAAAAACAAAAAAACATTTTAGTCATGTCCCCATCTTTTTATTCATTCCTGTTACCATAACCCATCCCAGTAACATGAGGACATTAAATTATGTCACTGACTCCCACATACTTGGCATATCTCTGTCTCAGCTTAGGAAAAATGGTATTATTGGGAATCATAAACTTCAGATCATTAATAGAATAATATTACATATCTCGTTATTTTTAAAAGATAAAAAAAAATGATTCAATAATGAACACCCACCCTCAAAAAATTGCAGAAACACATCTACTAACAGATGATTCTTTCATCTATTTCTAAATCCTGAATTCGTTCTTTTTTCAGTGTGTCTTTGTCTCTTCTTTCTCCCCTTTCCTACAGCTCCTAACACCTGCACTTTCAAAAGTACAGTTGTTTTTAGCTAATTTACCATCTTTATACAGATGATGAGAGGTCAGTCCATGGGAACAGCTAAATTGTTCCCTGAGCACTGGTGTGAAAGCTTCAAACAGACCGCATGAATGTGGGAGCCATTGGTAATTATGTGGTTTATCTGCTCAAATCTTGGCTTCCCCCATGAGAAAGACAAATAACCCACTGGAGCAAACATCGGAAAGACAAAGCAGAGGCTGGTGCAAGAAGACATGCCATCCGTTATGTGCTAAGAGTCTAAATGGACGCTGCACAACTACAAAGAGAAAGATTGCTTTGGAATAATCTGCAATAATTAAATGTTTTGAAGCTTTGAAAAATAAACAAGATGCAATCAAATGTATAACTCTCAAAAAAGGAATATTGGATTATTAGATATGACATACACTGACTGGCCACTTTATCGGGTACAAAATTCTAATCAGCCAATCACATGACAGTAATTCAATGCATTTAAGCATGTAGAAATGGTCTGTTGCAGTTCAAACCCAGCATCAGAATGGGGAGGAAAGGTGGATTGAAGTGTTTTTGAATATGCAATGGTTGTTGGTGCCAGATGGGCTGATCTGAGTATTTCAGAAAAAGCTGATCTACTGGGATTTTCAAAGTGAAATATAGTGAGCAGCAGTTCTGTGGGAGCAAATGCCTTGTTGATGCCAGAGGACATAATGCCCAAACTGGTTCGAGCTGTGGTACCTCGAGATACAAATGCTTCGAGTTACGAAATGTTCAAGAAACGAAAAACACCAACAGTTCTGCTCTAGTATCCGCTTGTCTGACATTGCGCTGCGCTTCTGGGTCCTAGCGCTCTATTCTCTCATTGCAGACAGTGCTAAAAGGGGCTGATACTCTGTAAATCAGTTTTAAATCGAGCATAACATTATCTATAGATAACCAATAATGTACTATAACAAATGTTAGAGTCAAGGTGTCATAAAAGAAATAACGTTTAGTAAATGGAAAGTGCTGTTCTTTAGCGCAAGTTAGAGAAACCCTGTGACGCGCTCTCAGAAGCGTTTTCTGCCATACGATCGCTACTGTCTGCGCTTGAAACTGTTTTGCTGTTCGTAATTCGTGAAATATCTCGATAAAATTAACTTTCATACAATGTTTTCTGCCATCCGTTCCACCTCTGACGTCACTTCTATTCACTTGCGAGGTAAGGTTTCACATTTGTGTACGTATTACGTATTTTGAATGTGTTTTATTCTGTTTTATTATCATTTATTACATTAACAATGTGTAGATTTAAGGATTGAAGAAACGTTACTTGATTTTTCACTGGTTTTCCATTTTTGTAATCAACTTATACTGTTGTTTCTGAGATCCATTGCACTGATTAGGCGTTTTACATGTAAAGCTTGCTTCGAGATACGAAATGTCGGAGATACGAAAGCCACCCTGGAACAGATTCATTGTGTATTTTGAGGTACCAATGTGTGCAGAAGAGAATCACTGAATGCACAACACTTCAAACCTCGAGGTGGATGAGCTACAGCAGCAGCAGTGTCCAATCCAGTAGATAGTAAAGTAAATATATTTGTGAAGGCTTTCAAAGATAACTAGATGGCTTTGTAAATAAACTATTGGCTTGTAAAAGTGCCATTTAATTGAATTTTTTGAAGCAAAAGTGACTGGTTGCCAAGGTCGAATTTTTAAAAGCTATGGAGGAATTAGTGACATCATAAAAAGTTCCCCATGCCAATATGAGGAGGACTTTCTTTAGCTGAAACAATGATACACCAAAAGGGTTAAGTAAACATTCTGATTGCTATGGGGTCTGTGACATAACATAATCTTCCCTTTGTCACTATAAGTTACATAAACCAACCCTTATGTCTTTATCCTTTACCAAAGCTGAGATAGAATAAAATGCAAAAATTCCAATAAAATGTGGTTGCCAGGGTAAAGTTTCATTGGTAGGGAGCTGTCCGTAAATCCATCATTCTTTTTATTCTTATTATAATAAACATCAACAACCCCCAAATGTCTCTTTTGGTTTTTTGTTGCCTAATCTCTTTGTTCTTCAATGGCCCATTCTAGTGCTTGGCGTTCAAATGCTTTTGCACAGTGGTTGGTATGTTCTTGCACAGCCCGGTAACCTCCAAAAGTGTGGTCTGTTTGAAAGTTCTATGAGGTTCTCAGTCTGAGTTAACATGTTGTCAATGAAAAAATTCCCAACATTCTCAGGGATTTCCCAGAATTCCTTTAGAGGTACCAGTCAGATGCATTTAGAATTTATTTATTTTTTTTCTGAAGCAAAAGACGAATTACAATATGTTGGATTTGACAAAACATCCCCAGTTCAATTTGGACAGTATTGTTTGGTTGATCAATAAAAAAAACGAACATGCGTGTTATTTTTTTAATGAGTCACGTTCACAATGCACAAGTCAGAGAAAACGCTGGTGCACCCAGGATTCAATCAGATTTACTTTCAAATAGAGCACAGAAGAATGAGGGAGGTTAAGCGTTCGATAGAATGCCCAGAACCACTTATTTCAAGTGTGAGAAGGCACTACACAAGAAGACTTTGTTTGTGAACACAAATAAAAATTTGCGTAATAAAACATAAACTTTATTACACTCACAGGCTTCACAAGGATGACCCAGAGAAGATAACAGTGGCATGATAACAGTGGCATTAAAAAACAGTGGCATGTAAACAGTGGTGGATGGACGATGAACCTAAACCAGTTAAATGGGTACAGAACTTTGCAAGGCCTTTGCGAGTTCATAACTTTGGAGAGAGATGAAATGTGATAGGTCGTTCCACTGATTTAGCATTTGATTCCATTCCAGTTTGGTAAAATATTAATTAATTTATAACTTTTTCTGCTACATGAACAGCACAGGAATGCACCATTTCATTGTAATGAAATATACATTTGACATCCAGGAGTAAAAGCTGTCTGTGTTCTGTCCAGAAGCTAATTCCGGAAGCAAGCTAAGTTCTAACCTTCCCAACGTGATTTTCCAAATGGAAGTTTTTACCTCTTGCTCGAACGGAATCATCTCTAAGTGCAATTCCTAGTTAAGCTCTTCTGCCTAGATCAGACCTGGAACCCAAGCATCTGTGAAGCTTTCTAAATTTCATGAGCTGAAGACAAGTTTAGGCTTTTAAGATCTGTAATCCACTTCTGTTCTGCACACATTTCTTCACGCCGCCTGCTCAGAGGGAAAAAGCTTGCCTTAAAGATGCTATTGTTAACAATGAGTGAAGCACTACAAATGTGTGATGAATAAAGCATGCGGCTAATAATACCAAATGCCTGGCAGCTGCCAATGTCTTCTGTATCGAGCTGGTAAAAAGATCTCTTTGTTCCACAGAAATAATATTCTAAAAACACTGGAAACAAATATAGAACATACTTATATGTAAACTTAAAAGATTTTAAGTCCTTTAAATTTGCTCTCACATCATGCTCACTTTTATCAATAAAGAGCACACCAAAATAAATGAGGTTTAAAACTTCATTGGAAATACTGAGTAATACACCTGTGTGTGATTTGAGCCATTGGACGTGCCTAAAATGTGAGGGGGTCCTAACTATTTCCTATTAGCTAGAATATACATTTTGTAGAATTAAAGTTACAGAAGATCTGAAAAAGTCTGATTTCCTGGTTGCTTAATCTCTCATTAAATGTCCATATATTGCCAGATTTTCAATGGGTGTCCTAGCTTGACATCTAGGAGAATTGACTGAAATAGCTGTAGAAGCTGCAGCAACGAGGATGCCATCATGGTCACTGGGTTGACAATACCATGGATGACAAGGACACAGAAGGTCATGAAATAACCCTTATAACATCTACAGCTCTTCGGGGATTCCTCCAGCACTGCATTTATGTGGTCACTCACTGATGTTAGGTGAGATGCCCTGGCTTTCCAAATTAATCTCAAAGGTGTTCTATGAGGTTGAGGTCAGAACTGTGTGAACGCAAGTCAGGTTCTTCCAGTCCTGCCCATCCGTGTCTTTATGCACCTTGCCTTTTGCACTAGTGTGCAGCAATGTTAGAACAGAACGCGCCCAACCACAAACCAATCTAACAAAATTTGGAGAATAGTCCTTTTCCAAATGACTTGGAAACGCTGAAGCACTCAGAGTTCCTTTTGCTGGAAGTGTCAAGCTCCCAATAAAAACAACCCAACAACATAATCACTCCAAAGCCAGGATTCATTCCATCAGAAAACAAATCTCTGTTCTAGAGTACTTTGGATTGCACTTGGTGGAGTGGAACTGCTGTGTTAATTACTCTGGGTGCACCATATTTTATTTGTTTTAACCCTGCTTATCCTGGGAGTCATGGAAGGCGCTTAAAATAAAATGTATTAATTAAAAGAATCTTGTAATTATTTTTATTTTATTTTGTGGTTGGGTTCAATGTGCAAAGTAATATCGATAAGGAATTACTTTTTGTCACAGTCTGTTATATTAAAGCCTTTATTGTCATAGTTTTACTCGTGTATTTAATTCCGCCTTGGTCATGTGATTAGAGTTCCGTCACATGAACGCTGATGTTTTTTTTTTTTTTTAGTAAATATAGGAAATAATGATACAGCATGTATAAACATGAAAACAAAAGCACACTGTTAAATGATGTAATATAAGAGATCTAACTGCAGATTGATTCGGAAACAGGAAATTAATGAAGTCAAAGAGAGAAAAAAGAGGAAGGAAATGGAGAGGGCATTTATGATAAAAAAATAAATAAATAAATGGTGATTTTACACATATTCATGAATGAAGGTTTTCATAGCCTTCCCATTATAAGAAGTTGTAATATATTTATAATATAGTTAGAAAATGTGAAACGGGCTTGCTTTTAGTATACCTGACCATGAGGATTTATCAAGAAACAGTAAAACATTGACACAAAAGGTAACATCAGAAAATGTTCTGTATCCAAGACCCCCAAAAAAGTGGAAAAAAATATGTAGGAAATAAAATTTTCTTTTACAGTCTGGTCATTTATTCATTTAGTTTAGTTTATTCCTCCTCCTTTGAAGAAGTCTTATGTTATTCAAGTTTTCAATACGAGAATCTTTTATGTTTCTTTTTGTGTTTATATTACTTGTCAATTCAAGTCAATGGTTAATTTAGAGGCGATTGATGATTTAATGCAGGAGTATATTTAATTAACATGAGAAAATCGGTCACAAGTTAAAGGAAATTTTTAATAAACAATCAAATTTTAAATTTAAATTGTTTCTTTGTCTTCTGAGTTTACATTAATTATTTATATTTTATATTTACATGTCCTAAAAGTTTCACTCTTTTAATTGTGACTAATTCAAAAAAATTGTGTGATTAATTAGCTCTTTTTATTTTATCGATTGACATAACTAATTATTATTAATAATAATAATTCCACTAATCCGAAGGTCACAAAGGGTTCAATATCTGAAAACCCTGCTCTGTCTGGCTACTTTGTTCTAATACCGCTAATGTCTGACTGTGGAAAATTAGTAGTGAGGAACTTCACTGAGGGACCAATTGTTACCCTATCACAATACCACACTGGAAATCGCTGAGCTCCTTAGAGGAGCCCATTCTTTAAAAAATGTTGCCTCCATGGTAGGGTGCAGGGTTTTATACAACTGTGGTCATGGAAGTATTTGGAACTGCAGAATCTGTTTACTTGGATGGATCAGTAACCTACAATATACAAGAACATAGTATCAGTAAGTTTGTGATGTTGAAAATGTGTCAACATCGATATGTGAAGAGACATTTGCAAGAAACAGAAGAAGGAAAAAAAAACTTGAGGAATAATAACGCAGCTGTGTGGGCATCTGTAACAATTTGACCTCTATTGAAAGGAGCATCCTGTTGTTCACTAACCACTCAGCATCCAGATAAAACTTGACAAACACTACAAGCTCCACTGCACAGAAGCTCTAACAAAGCTCTACTTTCACAACCACTGCCCCATACTTCATTTACAGGCCTACAGTGACTCTTTACTCTAAATTTACCCAGATAGATTTTCTGTCACTCTTTCCCTTTTTTTATTTACAGTATTTTCCATTTCATATAATGCTCAGCTCTTACCAGTGCACAACCATTTCTCTTCCAGTGTGTCAGCCATAATGTGTCGCACCATATTTTCTCTGAGTTGTGGTGGCCAAATTAGCACCCAATAATTCTTCATCATTTCAATAATACCATGTAAGCAGTTGAATTGCCACATTAGAATCATAAAAACTAAACTAAAACGCCCCAGGGCTCAAGCTCCAATTCATTTTCTCCCTCCACGAGGCTGACAATGATTCATTATTGGGCTTAATGCAGTGCGAGAAGAAATGGAAGCACACACTCAAGTTAATTGGAACCTTTGTTACAATGATAAGGATTGCATGAAAAGCATTTAATATCAAAATCTGAAATCTGTAAACAAAGGCCCAGGAGCTGCACAAGAAACGCATAATGAATCGATGCAAATTTGTGTTTATTAACTTTGATACACTGTTTTAGCCTGTTGAATGAGAATTAAATCACCTTGTTTGGCCAGATCTCTTTCAAGCAGCCTTGGTTTCCATAGCAACAGCATTAGAAATGCCCCAAGCAACTATGTAGTTTTATTTGTCACCTGTTCAGGTCCCTTTCGTGTCAGGAGAGACAACTATAAATGCAATATTTATATATGTACTTTTCCAACCTCAAAATGATCCAAAACCCACAACTAAAGCTACTGTTGCATTACTGAAGAAGAACAGGGTGAAAGTGATTGAATGGTCAGGTGTTTCGTGATCTGAACCCAATGGAACACCTGCAGGGAATTCTGAAGCTACAAGTTGAGCATCGCTCCACAGTCAGCATGAAATGTGTTCCAGCATAAACAATTGAGAAAGACAGATGATGTCACCAACTTGTTCATTCCATGCCTAAAAGGCATAGTGTTGCCCCTAAAAATCATGGTGCTCGTACAAAATACTAGATGTAGAAGATTTGGTTGCGAGGTGTATATTTTTTCAACCATTTTGAGAAAAACTGAAGATTTTGAAGATCAGAGAAACTCATTTCAATGAAAAGTTTGAAAATCGTTCTTTATCACTATACTAATTAAATCTGTACTTTTTAAAGGGAGTACGCTCTGCACAGTGTTGTAAATGAGGTTAATGACTATTCTAGCCGCAAATGTCTGGTTTTTGGTGTAATATCTCCATAGGTTTATAGAGGCCCATTTCCAGCAGCTTTCACTTCAGTGTCTAATGATGCAATGTGTTGCTCATTGTGGCAGAAGCTAACGGATGATTAGAAAACCCTTGTGCTTCATGTAAGCACAGATGAATAGAGTTCAGAGAGAAGCAATAAAACTGACCTTCCTTTGAGCAGGTTGAGTATCTGGAGCATCACACAGCCAGAAACAGCCAGAAAAAGAGAACTTTCATGTGAAACCCGGCAGTCTATTCTTGTTCTTAGAAATGAAGGCTCTTCCTTGTGAGAAATTGCGAAGAAACTGAAGATTTCCTAAAACTACCCCTACCCCAGCAAAAACAGGCTCAAACCAAAGTAGAAAGAGAAGTGTGAGGCCCCTGCCACACAACTGAGCAATAAGTTTTTAGTTGAATTGTGTCTATCTTGTTGACTTACCAAAAATTGCATTTAATTTATTGCTAATCTGTGGTTAAACAATCTAGCATTAGCATTCCATGCTAGCACAATCAACAGTTATGTCTCTCTAAGTATGTAGTTCAACTTTCAAACTATTATAAACAATGCAAAAATAAAGCAATAAAATCTATCCCTGTGAACAGTGTTGATCCTGAATATTATCACCTGCAACAGTTTCACCTAGTTCAATATTTTCTGTTTGGGTTGATACCATTAAACATGTACCTGTAACATATTAAGCATATTTTTACATTTTAAACCATCTTGAAACCATGAACTTGCTAATATTTGCTGTTTATTCCCACTGAATTGCAACAGTCATTTCTGGTTGTCAATAAGAGCCTTCCCTGGAAAAATAATTTTGAAATGCATTTCATTTCCATGACACGCCTATCATTAATTCACGTGAGTCATTAACTTGAAGGATGTTATAAAAGTGATATAAAGTCAGACCATCACCAGCCAAAGACTCTGCACATCAGAGCTGGCAGCTCAGGCAATCAGAGGCTCCATTGTTCCAGCTTCATTAACAATGAAAACCCACGGTCTGTGAGGCTGAACTTCACCAGAGGAAAAGAGAGAAAGATGGGAGTCTTTCTTTTCACACCAGACCAATCCAGATGGCCTCCCAAGCTCAGTGACCTGAGTGGCCAGGGAGCAGTAGAGGGAGATTAAAGCTGATCACCCTGATGACTGGCTCAAGGGCAGCCATATACCAGGCCTGAGACTGAACATCAGTCACTGATTAGATAGCTACAGGCTCAGACTGCAGGTATGCGTTTTACATATGGTCACATGGCAGTGTTATAATGTAAATAATTAAAGATAATTGGAAAAGGACATTCGTGTTAACTGGGTCACAATGATTTATTTTTCCTTTATTTTTGACGAAAATAAGTGAAGTAATGTATATCCATCTCTTTCTTTTTTTACTGCTTTTCACTGGTAAATCTCTGGTTCTCATTGGAGGGAGACATGGTACAACCTGTATGGACCACCAGTTCACTGCATGGTTGTAATAATTACTGGCAAAGATTTCATAAAAGAATATCAAATATAAGATAAGCTGAAGCTTAATAAAGTAGTAACTACGTAAAACATTTTTTTTCTTCTTTTGGAGAATTTTGTGCAAAAAATTACATTTTTTATCTAAAACATCACTAACAATATCTATCAGTTTTAATAGGTATCCATGTGTTTTTTGTTAGGCAACCAACACAGAAATACACACATTTAAAAAGCCAGATTTAATAATTCATACCTGCTGTCAATAATGAATAGCAGCAGAACTGTAAATCATGAATCATGCAATTCATCCATCCACACTCACACACATGCATATACAGAAGATTCTATTGTTGAGCAGCAGCATGCACGGCACACAACGAGCATCCGCTGTCTCATAAGAGCTGTCCCACAATGCCTGAGGGCCTCCACGCTCTCGTGTGCCCTTTGCACTCCAGGAGGATCACACAGATTAAAATGCAGCCACTCAGGCCTGTATGAATATTACATTTTGTGCCTGTAATTCAGTGTTTCAGTGCCCAACAGCTGGGGATGTAAACCCTGATTTTTAATGTCAGATCTCTGAAAGTGTGCAAAGTACCACGTGCATACTCTCAAAAAAGTAGAGAAAATTAACATTTTCAAGGCCACCAACTGCAATGGGTTTTCGAGTTTGAGTTGTAAAAGACTGTAAAAGAGACACGCAGATATTAAATAAATAATTGAATGTCGTATGAAATATGACAGGAAACCTAATCCATAAGCGGCAAGCAGCAAACCAATGTTCCATGTGTCACATCAGACCCAGGTCTGATGTGAGCTCCACTCCAAACCAGGCCCCACAAACAGCCAGAAACTAACTCTTGACATGTCTTGTCAAGTTGTACAACCACACAGTAGTTTGGAGCTCAGAATGATTCGCAAGTGTTTTTTTTTTCTGTAGTTTAAAGGTGCTGAGGTGATACAAGGCTTTCCCTGTGATGAAGGTGGTGCCACACTCTGGCTTCGAGTGGTTGGTTGGCCAACACCAACACATCAAAACTATTGCCATGTAGCAAGAATTTTGCTTGAGAAAGTTTGTGTTTGTCTGACTATACGGTTTCAATCCGGGAGAACTTCTATCCCACTTCAGTACAGGTATGTGTGCGTTTTATCGGCTATTATGAAGCACTTATCTTTGATATTTGTTATCAAAAGCCAAACCACACCCCAAACTATTCTGCACAGCAGTACACACCCATTTTTTGAAGGAGGTATTTTTTTTAAAAGGATCTCGGGCAGATGAGACCTGAAATAGGCGTTGCTCATGGCCTTTTAATATGGGATAAGTGACGTCTCCAATGGCCAATGGAGGCTGAGATCTAGCAAGAATTAAAATCACCATAAAGGACACTGATCCAAATTGAGATTCACACAAGTCTTTGTATAACTTCTCAGCAGATTGCTCTTCGTCTCGGTCAAGGAAATGATGTCTGCGGTACAACAGATTTGGTTTGTTTTCAAACGAGGCTTGTTGTTGCACAAAACTTTGTTTGGAATATTCGGATTGGTGTGTAGTGGCCTTAACCCTTCAATTGATTTACATTTTTTTGTTATAATTGTTACATTTTTTATAATATTATTTATATAATATACACTTACACAAACTTAGGAAAAACACCCACATGCATACATATATTGAATATAATCTACAATATTGCAACTTATAGTGTTGCTGCTGATAGTGATATGAAAACTGATGAATAATATAAAATGTTAAAAAAATAGCATTGTTAAATACAACAACAAATCATCATCCTTATCTTATATCATTGTCCAAACAACAAATTCAAAAACCAAAACGTTACTAAAATATTTATTTATTTTTTTATTTTTTTATTTTTTGTTTTAAACGCAATATGCTGCAAATGCAGTTTTGTTTAACACTTAAACAGAACAAAAAACATGATAATTACAAGGAATTTATTCATGAGATTATTTAAAGTATTATTTGTTTGAAAAGGACACACATATCTGTATTTTCTAAATGAACACAGAATAATTGCACCAACAAAATCCTCCAAGCTAGATAATTGATTAAAAAATGTAGCACGTTAATTTATGAGGGGAAAAAGAACAATTAAAGTCACAAATTGTTTAAAAAAAAGTTGCATTTAATTTATTTAATGGCACTGAAACAGATGGAATTATTTTTTTTTACCAGAATTGAGACAGGAATATGGCCAACCTTGTATCATCCAACAGTCATCTGAGAAAATCAACAAAGAAGGTTCAATATCAGCAGATGGAGTGGACCCTGCCACACAGCACCTGAGGAGCATGGAAAAGCAACAGATTCTGTGTCCTCTCATGGCTTATTGCTTCAATCCCACTCTAGCTGTGCGGTATAAAAGAATCACTGAAAACATTCACACCATATCGGATCGCTCTTCATCTTCACAAGTCTTCCAGTGTAAATGCGTGAACTGTGACAAAACACCTTTCTGTTGGTGCATGTGTGCTCACCCTTCTGAACGAATACTTTCAAACACATGACCTCCTGAGCCCTCTCCTGCCTCTATCCCTCAGCTGAAATCTTGCATTCTGAGCTCAAACACATTTGGCCAAATTATGCTATTCTCCTGGCTCATCTGGCTTTGGTAAATGACCCGAATTTAGCAGAAGTGATACCATCTTTTAATTCAGCTCTCAAGACCTGCGTAAGAAATAACTGTTACCCCTTATCATGGTCAAGATGTGACCTTTGCTTGGAATTCAAACTTTGTCCCTCGGAATGTTCAGTTATGTTTTTTGTGGTATATGCACGCCATAAAAGGCTGTTGTGTGTGGCAGAATTGTGCCAGCTAACCTGGTCACGTTGTTAAATCTTCTCAGGTTATCAGTAAAACACAATCTCTAATTGTGAAACTGTTATCTTTAATGTGGATTTCAGACGGTTAGTTTCATAATTAATGTTATATTTAAATATTACAGCACGCAGGATTTAACAGAAACTTTAACAGAAATTGTTCAAAAGAACAAGGCATTTAAACAGCTTACAATAAGCATTTAAATGAAAAACGTTATTTCACGCTGCCGCCATTTTAAGGATGACATAGAGGCTCCTGTGGCAAGAAACCCAGAAACAGTATGAAGAAAATTATGAAAAATGATGTCATTCTGTTGTGTAAGTTCCTACTTCAATGCTGTAAAGGTATGTTGTAGCCTTTATCTGCCCAGTATAGTAATATATTCAACATTCTATATTCAACATTTCTATATTGATGATGAAGTCTTCAATAAAGACTACAACGGTAATTTTCAACACAAATGGTTAAATATCTTAGCAATAGTCCCAGGTTTGTTATCAATGTCATTGTTGTTGTTCCCACCAACTCGTCTCAAAATGGCAGCCACATAAAATAAGCGAATTTGGAAGATCATCCCACCACAATTGAACAAATCTTAACAAAATACTCTAATTACAAATTGCTGTCGAAATTTGTTAATAATCAAAGGTTTTTGTTTTTTTTTACAAGAATTGGCTCATTATATTGCCAAAAGCTTTTGTAACAATGTTTCGGTGAAGTATTGTAACATTCACAGCTTGGTAACATCAACATCCATTGTCTAAAATTCCAAGAAACCTTAGCTACTTCTAATATTCAAAACCATAAAAGAGGCCAAATTCTGCAGCAGGATGGTGCTCCTTTGCATACTTCCATTTCCATATCAAAGGCAAGTTTAGGCAAGACAGGGTAATTCAAAATGCTTTACAATTGAAACAAAGTATAAAAAGAAAGTATTAAAATTAAGCATAATATGAAACATGATGATTATGAATGGAAAATGAAGACATAGATTACAACAGTGAAATGAAGAGATAAAATAGTTGTTCAGATTTTGGTGCTCAGTCGACAAAAGCGCAACTAAACTGGTGAGTCTTTTGCCTGGATTTAAATCTTGGCACCCTTGATCTCTTCTGGAAAATGGTTCCATCTGTGGGATGCATGGTAACTAAAAGATTATTTGCCCTGTTTGGCAAAATTCTCAAAGTCCTCAGGATGAAGAAGCTCAAGATGCTCAAGGATTGGCCAGTCCGATCACCAGACATGGAAATCACTGATTGAACTCTCGAAGGCATTCAAGCCTGCTTTCTTTGCTATTCCCAATGACTTCATAAATAAATGTGGATGCAATCCTTCAAGCTCATGGAAGACATAAATGTTAATATAAGTGGAACTCACTACTTCATTTGTCGACATATTTTTGTATTTGCAGTACTTTTTTTCATTTCTATTGGACAAAACTTTTGTCTTGCCAAAGTTTGACCTTCCTGCCTGGAAAAATCTTTTTTTGGCCGAAACAAATTTGTTTAATTTATTACACATAATTTGTGATGGTTATAGCTTTTCATAGCTACAAGGTTAACAGCGGGTGTTTCTACAAAAAGCGACAAGATTTTTGTCCGAGACATAATTATATGGTTAAAGGAATACAATTAATAAAGGCACATTCCTCAACTCCACTAGGATTAACAACCTCAGTTAAACCATTTCAGAAACTATTCAGCTGTTATCACTTTTGGCATAGTTGACATAGTTGAAGTGGTTTAACTGAAAGTAATTTTTCTTTAATGGAAACTATATTTTTTTTTAGCTAAACAATCTTGAAAAATGTTCCTCTTTATTCAGTTCAGCTCACTGGCAGAAAACCATACTCTGCTATTGGTAGAGTTGACACCTGAATAAGAATCCTCAAGGACAAAAGGCTCAGGGTGCTCCTGTTAGCAGCTTGGTATGACCCACATTGTAAGTGCTTTTCAGCCATGCATGAAGAGTGCAGACGACAACTAGCACAGTGAGCTTCCTTGGAAATACACTGCTGTTCACACCTTAGTAGCCAGACCCCTACTCTGAACAAAATAATAAACAACTTATACGTTTGATAAACCATATTGTCTGGTATTATTCAAGAAACAGTAAAGACTCATAAATGAGAGCTACACTTTTGTTAAAATTATAATTGGTGAGCAGGTAGTAATCAGTGCCATCTAGTGGTGAAAAGAAAGGACAGCTCTTGGAAGTACAAGACCTGTGGTATGGTTTGTGTTTTTCAAAGTTCTGGCACAAAAAAAAAACACAATGGCACAAAAAGTGTTTGGAATATCATAAAACGAAATGTTTACAGTTTAAAGTTATCACATTGTTTTGACCTATCATATTGATATTTTTGCTTCAACACTATTGATTCATTTTTTTTAGATTTTTTGTAGTAAACAAATGACAATATTTCACACTGGAAATGGTATTTTTAGTGCAATTTCAGTTTTTTTTTATTTGTGAAACTTGGGTTTAACTAAAAAAATAATAACAAGTATTGCCACAAAAACAATTTTTAGAACAAATTTCAAATGCTCAAAAAAGGCCCAGGACTTATAAGGTTTAATCCGAAAAGTATCCCAAGTGCACATTTGGTGGAAAGCAGGCTACAAACTGAACCAGGAACCAGTCCAATGCTGGGAAACACTATCACTCCTAAGGTTAACCAGAGGATACTCATGGAAACAAACCTACGGACAGGCAACACTGTGCTGCACATCTTGTTATTTTTTACATATTTACATTTACTTTCAGAAACCAAATATGGATAGGGTGACAAACACATATTTTCTCCATGTATTCTTTAAGTGTGGTGCTATTTGTAATCTTTCAGATAGTTTAATGTGTTTGCAGATTGTTAAACTGCGTATGAATTTCTTCACTACATTAGAAGAGCACAGACCCAGGGTGCATGTGAAAACGAGTTTTCCATTTATTTCAATTAAACTGCTAAATTGGGTTCACTGGCTAATGAAATAGTCCTGGCGTGAGTGACCTTTCACGGCTTGCTTTCCAGAGAGGAAGTGTACGGGAAAATGTGTGTGCATGTAGGGGTGTACCCTACAAGCTTATTTCAAGAAAATTGTGGTGAAAAATCAGTGTTTAATAACATACAAACAAACTACAAGATATGTTTTGGAAATAATGGCTCAATCGCTCATTAACGCTCTGTATTTTTTTTTACCCTTTTTTGGTTTAATTATTTTGGCAATTCAAAGAACAATCAATGAATCCTTCTCCTACCATTTATTGATTAATAATTAAGACAGAGTTTGAAATGATTCAAACAGAGTTTTAGATTATTGTTAACAGATTTTACTGAATCCAGCATTTTTTTTTCAGTATATTACACAATGATACCACAACAAACCTGAAATTGTACAAAAAATAAAATTCCACTGCATTTTTTCAATGCAAAAATCTTGAAAATTGAGAAAGAACAGTTCTTATGTTTTATAACAAAATAAAAATTCCAAAATCATCCCCAAAAGCCAAAGACATGGTCAAAAAGATGTGAAAATTGCACTTTTTATCCCATTTTTTTGTGCCTGAAATTTGAAAAATACAAGCCATTTCTCAGGCATTGTACTTCCAAGGGTTATTCTTTCTTTTCACCACTTGATGGAACTGATTTGGGGTCTCTAAAATGAAACTAGATGAGACAAGCGTGCATTTTAACCTCGCAATTTACCTTGCAAAATTATGTAATAATTCTTACAATTCTGATAAACAACAGGTGTGAATTATTTCTTCTTAATTCAAAACAGCCAAAATACAAAATATAAAGAAATAAAAAACTTAAAATTCATGGCAAATCAATGTTTGTGTTGAATATTGAAAAAGATGTAGGTCCAGTAAGTGGGAAAAAAACAACTTAAATTATTACCAACAACATTAAACCATCCTTCACCTACATTAATTCATTTCTGAGTCTGAATACATCAGAATAACAGATTAGCAAACCACTCGTAAAAGGAATAAATCAATAGCATATTTTTAGATGAAAACCCCACTCGGCATCAATCCTGTCAGATCCCATTTAATGGCCTGAAACTCAAGTTTGTTATACACATTTTTTTAGTTCCTAACTTGTTTGGAGTGTCCTTCCTGATGTCCGTGGACACGAGATAAATCACAAGACGTCCTCTGCAATAAAGCCAGTTAATTCCAGGGGTTTAAATCTTAGGGTTTGCTGCAGATACTAACACAACAGTTCCATTAAAGCAAAATTAAGCGCCACAAAGGCACCGTCTCAGCAGAAATATACAGCGAGGCCTGCCACATTAACATAAAGCATGGCCCTCAAAAATTATTAGCCCGTCTAATCTTGAAACTCTCAGACGCTGCATTGCACTGTTCCAATGACCTGTCCATGATGATGCATGACTGTTTTTTTTTCCTTGCACCCCCCTCCCACCTTTCTCTTCCCCCAGCTCTGGATTTATGCTCACTGAAATAGAAATGCACAGACTCATTGGAGTCTGAAAACTCATTCTCACAGATGCACGAAAAACAAGGTGAAGGTCAACAAATACTTAATCCAATTCTTATCAACAGCACATTAGGAGATGAGATGATATCTACATTTTAATACTGTGCGCTTGCAAACATGAAATTAGTCCCCAGTTCCGAAAACAAAAGAACTGTTGCGGATTTTACATATAAACATTCACTTTCCGTCTTGTGTTGGTTAAATTGGTAAGATGTTTAAGACAGGTGTCAGAGAAATTAAAGATGGCATCAGTGAAGACAATTTCATTCACAAATGGGTGGGTAAGTGGAAATGTACTAAGGTGCCCCCAAAAGTTGCCCAAAACACAATTTCACTAAATGTGTTTAATGTGTTTATACTAGAATAAATCTATTAATAATAAATAGAGAGTTTCTGAACACACTCATAAGAGAAAATGACAAATGGAACCTGAAAATGTACCCAACACACACTTTTTGTGAGTACCCCAATGCTAAATGTATTTTTCACCAAAAAAAGCCAAGTTCAAGATGGAAAAACTCAAAAACACTACAGTAAAATATTCTTATATTTTGGACTCTGATAGTCAATATTACTTGCTATAATAAAATAGAGAGTTTTTGAACACACTCATAAGAATAAATGACAAATGGAACCTGAAATGTACCCAACACACAGTTTTTGTGAGTACCTCAATGCTAAATGTATTTTTCACCAAAAAAGCCAAGTTCAAGATGGAAAAACTCAAAAACGCTACAGTAAAATATTCTTATGTTTTGGACTCTGATAGTCAATATTACTTACTATAATAAAATAGAGAGTTTTTTTTAACACATTCGTAAGAGAAAATGACTAATGGAAGCTGAAAATGTACCCAACAAACACTTTTTGTGTGTCCCCAACACTAAATGTGTCCAGGGGGGGAAAGAATACATATTTTAGGCCCATTATGGAGGGCAGCGTAGTACATTTCTGCTTAGAGCACCCATTTAACCACTAGCAGCCCTGGTCATGTCATTTGTGCGTGACATAATGAATTGTATGTGTTTCTGAAGCTGACTTTGATTTAACACTTTTCCATTTCATCCAGAATTAAAAATTTGTTTGGAAAACGGTATTGATGCATGGGAATTCCGTAAATGATCAAAAGTGCATTTTTTACAATAGTAACACCATTCAGCACTGATCTAAAGCTCAAATTTCCATTTCATAAGTTCCAGCTCAAATTTCCATTTCCAGACTTAAATGGATTTTTCTTTATCGTCATAGTGTCTTCTTGTTTCCTGAAGGTTAACATCTTTTTATCTTCACATCACTCAAAAACAACTCTGGACAACCCTGATTTATTCTTGATCTTAACCAAACTCTGACAGCCAGCACACTTCACAGCCCGATGTCCAACTCTGGCCCAAAACCAAATGCAGTTTATTCCACTATGACTCCTTGGCCGCATATCCCCACCAGAAATAATGGATTAAGACACTTAGCTCTGATTAAAGATTGGAAGCTGTGCATAATCGCAGCGCTTTATGGTAGAGGAGAAAAATCAATCACTGTGATCTCGCTCACGGCAGGGTTGAAATAAAGCCCAGTCATGTAGAAAATAGACTCTCTGTCACCCCAGCGGTAGCCAGACGGGCTCCATCCTTGCACACAATAACCTGCAAGACTCCTGTTCATATTCAAACAGCATCTGAACCCCCTGGGAGCTCTCTGATGGACAGCCCTTCTCATCTGCCGCTCTTGTGTACTGACACTACTCGATGTGACACCGTTTGATCAGATTTAGGGGAAGCTTGAATGAGGCGAGAGTGTGTCATCTCTGGCCATCAGATCATGACATGCCTCTTTGTCTCATGAGTTTCTGTCCTGACATGGGGTTCATATTGCAAGACTTGCATTTTGGCACTAGCTGAAAGCCACTGAAAGGATGTTTTAGATCAGCTTTAGGATTTCATTGATAATGCCCTAAAACATTTTACTCATTTTATTCTTTCTTTTCTTGGGGGCCAGACTAATCTGTAACAGAAAATGACAGTAGGGCTGGGACATCTGGGCAAAAATCACAACCTTTTTTTCATACCAATCGATTTTGATAATTATTATGAAATTGGTCAAATCTTTATTTTGGTCAAATATAAAATATGTTCTTAAGTGAAAGTGGTGTAAACTACATTTTTATTGTCAGAACAGGACAAATTCCTCGGCAGACGGCTCAATTGAGGTAGAAAACAGATAAATCCAGAGTTAACACATAAATTATTAGCAGCACCTATGAATATATGAAAAATATGAACTCTTGAATAACAACAATTGAAACATAAGATTTGACTTTCAAACATTACTTTGTGTATATTTTGTAATAAGCAAAAACAACAGAAGAAAAATGTATTCGGTGTGCACATTGCTTTTTTTATAGTACAAACTCAAGTACAAAGTTGTATATAGAGCCAAATCTGGTTCTTTGGCTCGTAATCATAGAGGAACCATTTTTGGGGGCCTTTTAACATTTATCTATAAAGGTGCTATTTAGAACCAACCATAAATGACACTATTTAGAACCAATGGCATGGCAATAAACCATGGCATGAAATATATGACCATTATCTGTATATAGCGCATTAAAAACAACAAAGAACAACAAGTACTGAAAAGGCCATAACAGTTATTTTACGCAAACAAAGTGCTATAACAGTTTCTTAAAAAACACAACGAACCAGCGAATAACCAAAAAGAGCTTAGGTGGTTCTTTTCGGCAAAAAAACCTTCAAACCTGCAAAGAACCATTTATAAGAGTTATTGCTCATTTCTTGAATTAAGCACCCAATGAGATTCCTAAATCCCTCGTTTTCGAGGATGCTAGTTGGTAGCATGTCTTATAACTACACGTCTGTGGTGTTCAGAAATGCATCTGTGCCGTGTGCCGCACGCTGCACGACGTCATAAACACTTTCAATATCTTAGCCTGCCTATTTCATCTTTTTGAGAAAATGTATGTCATATAGCCTAGCACTACATAAGAGCTATTAGTAGAAAGTGACTATGCATTTTAAATAAGTACATTATAATAAATAGTTTTATTATATCTTTGTTCGTTCCTGAATCACTCATGAATGATATCTTATTCTGAAAATATAAATAAACTTTTTCATTGGTTAAAGCTCATTTAAATGCATTTCTTGGTATGGTGGAGTGGAGCTTAAAATCATCTTCTGAGCATGTGCAGACTCCAGCTCACTTGCCAATGGAGGCCGAAATCTACTTGATTTTGGAGCCGTTGACGTGTTGTCCATATGATTACAAAGAAAAGCATCTTTGACATTATTGTGATTGATTTATAGATGCAGGGAGTATGTGGCAGGCTAGTTGTAATTTGTAAAATCCTTGTGTTAACGTTTTATTGTTATTTAGAGTATCATTAGGAAAGATTTAGGCTTTTTTTGTCAGAAATCTGAATCTACTCATAAATAATGGGTCAAAATTATAGTGTAAATCACTTTATCCACTAATATTAATTGTAGTTGAATTCAGTAAAAGGTGATAAATTGTGGCTGTACATTAAGATGTATGCATTTAGCAGATGTTCTTATCCAAAACAACATGCTATTTGTAACAAATCTGAAAGAAGTGTTCATTAAAGATGATTAAGATTACCAGAACAATGAAGTACATAAGGGCTACGAAAAAACAGAAGGGATGATTTTACGCAGACAAAGACCATGAATGAGAACGTTCTGAAGAGAGATGTAGGACTGCTTAAGCTTGTAAAGGTAGGAAGGTGCTGATCCTGTGTCATCTATATTATTATATAGTTATAAATATATTTATTGAATGTATTTCTACATATGTTTATGTCTGTTTTTGTTGTGTTCTGTTCCAAAGTTTCACCACTGAAAAAAATCCTTTAAGTATGTGAAGATAAGTGATCAATTTTTTCATTTTGCAATTTGATTGCACAGTTGTAAATTGTTTATTTTAATGTTATGGTATGTTTTCTGCAAAATGTGCATGTTTTTAATTTTTTGTCTTACTTTAGAAGTTTGAGTGTATCTCAAAAACTAAGCAATGAATTCACTCAGAATAAATTCACTGTGGTTCAAAAGCATTTTGTGCAACTTTTTTACAATTACTTTAATTTTGAGGGATAAAGCTATGAAATTTTTGTATTTGTGGAGAAAAAAAAACAAAACGATTATTTATTTTTTGCGGTTTATTGTAGTTGTGACACTTTCTTCATTTAAGATTGACCTAACTCTATATATATTATTAAAATCTAGGATACAAGGGTTATATTGATGTATGGCAAATTAAAATACTCCAAAAAAAAGGCACCATGTACAAAATGTAAATAGTTGTAGATAGTTATAAAATGTAAACTATGCTCTGGCGGACTTGGTTCTATGACAGGTCATAAAGGGTTAAACTATACTGTTGGTTCATCTCAGAAAGAGAGGACCAGCATTATTTATTAATTTTTGAAGGGATTAGCCCCTGGTCTACCAAGCTTGACTTCTCTTGTAGCGTGAAGGCCACCTGGACTCAGCCACAAGTGCAACTCTCTCTGGGTGGAGTTTATTTATCTCGCCATGTGAACAGTCTTTGTGTTTGATGATGCATTAATATGTATAGTTTCTTTTTTTTTTTAAATAATGCTTCATAAGCAGTATGAGCTGTACATCATTCGTCTAGACGACTCTAGATATCTATATTAAAGTGACCCCAAGCATCTCCCAATGTTGGTTTCAACAGTAACTGGAATTGCCATTAATAAAAAGTGAATATGTGGAGTATTTGTCTGTATTATTCAATGTAAAGCATATATTGTTTTTGCACTGTACTTTATGACCTTTCTGAATATTCTTACTAGCAGCCTAGCAGTTCCTTTTTCCATTTAGTGTTCTTATGGTGCCCGTTTTTTCTCCCCCTCTCCAAAATGCATGTATACTCTATCTTTATAATTTGGACTGGGAATGCTTTTGGGAAATTAACCCCATCAATTTGTGGTTAATAAATAAGAGAAGGCTTAAAAATGAAATTTGTGTTTGAATATTCAACCCCAACTGCCTTTAAAAGAAAGTTTAGTAATGAAATTAACGCAAGTGTCCTGAGAGTCACACTATAACAGCTGGAACCACATGTTTGTCTGCGATATGATGAAAACAGATTCAAGAGTCAACTTATGAGAACATTTAATATTCAAATGGCGACTAATAAAAGGCAGAGGTCAAACATGATCTCACCCATCCAGGAATGGCTCCCCAGATTGCAGTGATTCAATATTGCTAAGTCTTAAAACATTGTACTATTTATTATTCCATGTTCCAAAGGGACAATAGCTTCCTCATGCATAATGTATTATCTTTGGCCAGATTACAATATATTGCTTATTGGCAGAGTGCCTAAGCATTATAAAGCATAAAAGCCACAGCAACAACATTTTGTCATAGTTAAACCACAAGCACCTCTCAAAGTCCAGATATAAAATGTGAAAACAGACTAAATCACATATAAACTGCAGTTTACAAGATAAATGCACAATGCCATTTATTGTTTTTGATTCATGCCATCAATTTAGTTGTACGCTATGATCTGCAACAATTTTTACTAGAAAAAACTAGTATATAATTGTATTAAGGAGTAAAGAAAAAGAAAGAGAAATAAATAAATGGGGGTCTCCAGCGCACTTCAGGTACAGGTCACCAGTTTATCACAGGACAACATTGTGTATTGGTGTGCTCCTTTCTGCTTAATCCCTTTCAGGGTCACAGGGGTCAGTTGATGCCTATCTCCCTGGATATGAATAGTACAGGTTGCCAGTCAACACACATTCACACGTAAGGGGAAGTTAGATTATTCAATTAACCTAACTGCATGTTTTGGCGATTTTGGGGTAAAACAGATACAGGCATGAGAACATACAAACTTCTTCTAAGAAGGTCACCGGTGAGCCTTGAACCAACAACCTTCTAACTGGAAGGTAACAGTGCTACCCACTGCACCACCATGCTGCACTGCTCATTTATGGTACTTATAATATGAGATGTTATATTATACGGCATTACTCCGATGTGGCACATATGCGCAGAAGGAGAGCCAACGTCATGACACAATGCGTTAGTAATGGATGCAAATACTGATGTGACTGCAGACAACTTTATTATTATCGTATAACATTAAGAAAGAAGACTATGATGAAATAAACTGAATATTTTCAGAATAATGGTGAAAGATGTTGGTGTAATCGCCAGCAAAGCTGAAATTTCCCCAAACCGCAGGTTTAAACGATGCCTCCTTACATCGCTGACTGAGGGAGGTCCTCTCTGGCCATGCTTAGAATGACACACGGGAAGTCCCACCAACTTCTAACTTTAGCCCTCACTGATTGGATTACACACAAGCCAACAAACGTGTTGTAATAATAATACACACCGGAGATATTTAAATGAGTACCGTATTTTTCGCCGTATAAGACGCACTTTTTCTTCCCCAAAACTGAGGGGGAAAAGTTGGTGCGTCTGATACGGTGAATGCAGAGCGCCGTGGAGCGGAGGGTGGTCACGGCCGTAGGAGAGTCGTAAGAGAGGCTGCGGCTTCGGCCTAGGTCCTGTTATGGTAAAAACATACCTTCTCAATTGATAATAAACACTGGAGACCGTTTGAGAGAGAACACAGCAAATACTGCTATTTATTGTAAAGATTTAGCAGTCTCAACGCATTTCCTACACACGTGTTATCCGCATTGGAAGAAGAACCTCGAGCCTCTCAGGGCGGGACTGAAGTATGACGTGTGCTCTTAAAAGTTTCTCAAATTACATTTCTGTAAATGACCACCAGATGGTAGTATTATATAGGAAAATTCCCATCACACTCCCCGGCGGTGCACGCTGATGTCATCGCCCATCTCGTCGATCCTACCATAGCGCGTAGGATTCCGGGAAGGAGGACATTGTTATAATATCATTTAAGAAGTGTGGCATTAGTAAACCCTTGGATGGAATAGAAGACAACATCTTATTTGACACTAGTGAGGAAGAAAGTGATGACAATGACTGTGTGGATCTGTTCTTCCTTATTTCTGATAGCTGTGACGAAGAGGTATTATTGGGGTTTGAATAAAAACATTACAGCCTTTTTTGTTACTTTTACTGTTTACTGACTTTACTGACTGTTCATGTTTGGCATATAATAGTTCTTAAACTGCTGTTAACTTCTACACAGTTGAGATAAAATATTTTACTACAGTATTTAGTTCAGAATCTTTTTTTCTAGATCTTCCTCATTTAAAATTGGGTGCGTTCTACATGCTGGTGCGTCTTATACTGCGAAAAATATGGTAACTGAAAAAACACGGTTCACAAGTGGACTTTGTGATGAATGGCTTGGATGCAGCTGTTCAGCCATAGAACCCATCAAATGAAGCTTACTACAGACTATTCATGTGCAAATCTAAAGGACACATGATGTGTTGTGGTCTCTAGCGATTGATTCCAGAATGTCGGTGACCTCTGCGCACTACACACCTGGGCATCTGCTGTCATTGAAAATGGCTTATAACTTCCTGGCTGAGATGCTGTTGTCCCCAATTTGCTCCTACTTTTTACAAAACCACTGAAAGTTGACCTTGAAACATTTAACAACTTGTTGCTCAGGTGGTGCTTTCACAGTGCCATGGTGGAGTTTAGCAAGCAGTGCAGTGTATTTCAGCATGAATTTCATTCTCACTTAATTACTGTCATGCATACTATGGTTAGACAGGCTGATTTTATCAGTGTCCCTAAACAATAGTAAAAACACAAAAAAACATAAATCCATCCAAACAAGGACTGAACTCAGGCGATACGGTGATCCAAAAAGATGAGGATGATAACTCACAGATTTGACTAACCTTGGTATGCAGAAGATGAAGGTCAGTAATGAACAAATAGGTTTCTGGGCATTCTGTAAGATGTGCAGATCATGAACACTTTGGTAGACAGGGGGATACTGGCAAGGTGAAACAAAAACTGGAGAAAATAATGAGTAAACATGAGCTAACCATTCATATCTGTGATGGCTTGACTAGTACAACACCCCTGACAAGACCAGAGGTGATGGAACCTCTTCAGCATCTTCAACTGCTTAATTTTTTTTTTTTTGTATTTTGGATTTGCAGAATAATAATCAATGATGGCTGACTGGAGGTAGCTTAGTAATTCTCGCACAAAAGAGTAATTAATCATGCAAAACATGTCTAACCTGCTGAATAATTACGCAGCTCTGCTGATAAGACAGTTCAACAAGTTGCTCACACAAGGTCCTTGTAATCTCACTTTTTCCATTATCACACGATCAGATAAAACTGAAAAAAAGCTCAAAAGAAGCCAAACATGGAGCCTGGTGCTCATCCTCCTTTAAATTCATTCAGTTTTCTCAGTATTTGAAGAGTCAGAGAGAAATTGCATGTGGATGGTTTTGGGAACACATACTCGGAATACTTAATGATGTAAAGAAAGTGAAAGAACATTCCCAAGTCACTTCTTTGGAAAGAGGTGTGCAAAGGATCAGGGCAAGTTGACAAATGGTTCAAGGCAGCACTTCATAAATCTCTGAGTAGAAAAAAAGCTGAGGTCCCAATCTCATAATCCAGTTAATACAACTGATAAGTGTGTCAGACTCTTGAGTACACTCAGCTTGTGTTTAGCCTTTCACTTCTCTCGTTTCTTTACACTTTCATTTAGTGCATGTAATAGAATCTAGAGATAACAGGCTCAGATCTGATGAAGATTAATGGCGGGAATGTAATTAGAAGCTGTATGTTGGTAGATGTCTGTCGATGGTGGAGCAAGTGTGAAATGCATGGAAGCAGAAGATCAAGATGATGGGTAACGTAAACGTAACCTCCTCTTCCTGAACAACAGAAACTCAATGCTTTCACTGAACACTAGTGTAATGTAGTGGCAATCTACAATGAGTTGTATTGATTGGCATTTGCTGGCCATCATAAAATGGATTAGGCTAGGAAGAGGGCGAAACATTTGGAACCAGAGAGGAGGCAAACATGCCGTAACACGACCCCAAATCAAATAATAGCACCAAGGTTGGAATGAATTTAACAGCTCACTTATTCTAATGGAACATTGATCTTTAGTTGCAGGGAGCAGAAAACGCACTTGTGGTATATTTCTCCTCTGAGGTGTGAGTGTAAAACTAGGCTATTTTCCATTATGAAATAGTCCTTAAGAAATTTTTACCTCATTTACAACCCAGAGAGAAAAAGTTACATTTTAATGTAAATATAAAACAAATCAATATTTGGTGTGACCACACACACCCTTCATAACAGCAGCAATTATTTTATGCTTAAAGATATATTTTGAAGGAACTCAGGTAGTAGGTTTTACCAAATATCTCGGAGGCCTCTGATTTCATCGCTTATTCTTATTTTGGCTGTATGACTTTGGCTGTATTTGGTGTTGTCTTGCTGTAGATATCATTTGGATACAAATTCCCATTATTTAAAACAGATGGTAAGCTATTTTTTAAGTAAATGGTACTAAAAATGAGAAATTTTCTTTTTTAGCAATATTTAATTTAAACTAAAGTTTTTACAACTTTTTGGGTACTGCGAACTTTGTGGGTTTACAGTGTATCCTCCTGTATTTCTCAACATTGAGTCCTGACCAAACCTTCCCTGTTCCCTGCAGAAACTCATTATTGTACCGCTCTCCTGCTCTTTCACAAAGAAACAGCCAAATGATGACTTATGGCGTGTTGCAACTTTTCGACATCTCAATTCCTATATTTATGTGCATACTTGAATCGCTTTACATTGTTTCCAATCAGACGAATGGCTTTTGGGCCTCAACTCTTACACAAAGACCACTTTAGGTAAGGCTTCTCTGGACAGTAGAATGGTCTACTAGGGTCCCACCTGTTTCTGCCAGTTTTGTGCTGATAGCACTTCAATCATTTCCTTTTTTTGTAACTATTATATGTATCTTTCATCTGCTGTATAAGTTTCCTTGGCCGAAAACAGACTCTACGATCATCTAGGTTGCTTTTCTGTTTGTGCTTCTTCAAAAGAGCTTGGACAGCACATCTTAAAAGCCCAGCTTTGTGGGTGAGAATAAAATGATTAGATCCTTTCATTTAATTGTCCTAGAACAAGGGAAAGAATATTTTTTGGGGAAAAATCCAAAACTTACACTAATTAACTCTAAGTTAGCCTGGAATGATCTGATTGGATTAACCACGTACCATTTGTTGCACATATTCTAAGACGTGTGACTTAAATAAAAACTAAAAAACTTCTGTCATTTATTTCTGGCTTGACTATTTGGTTTTAAAATAAAACTTTCAACAACATAATTGGGTCACATCCAAAATATTGGGTTTTCCACGTTTGAATCCTGCCGACAACACCAATTATGTAGGATTAAAAAATGATTTTTAGGGAAACATGGTGGCATATTAGGGTATTCCTGAGAAGCCTAAGTCACCTTCTTGAATTGAACAGCAAGTGCTACTATGTATTTTCTCAAGGCATTTCATCAATCCATCCATCTTGTTTTGAATCTACCTCCAGTGCAAAAAGTGGGGGTAAATCCTGTGACGAGCCGGGGCGTGATCATCGTTTGCCAGGTGCAACTCATGCGGCCTGCACGCATTTGCCAGCTGCGCATCATCAATCGGCGCACATTAAATCGCTACAGCACCCGGTGAAGGTAGAATCGTACTGTTTAGTGGACTTTCCCTCCGCCGGGAGCAGCTGATGGAGATCACGGGAGCTACTGAGAGCCAAAAGAGCCAAGGAGATCCCACTGACTGGGTCTATAGGGTCGCCGCCGGACCAGTTGAGTCACTGGGCTCAGCTGGATGCCCGCTCACCAAGAAAAGGCATCTGGAGTGCTCTAGTTGTCCATGGCTCCAAATTCATCGGCCTATGGAGAAGCCCGGGGATCGCCACAGGAGGAGAGCAGCCACAGGAGATTCCATACCTCTGGCCTGGAGTTTGAATTTATTTAGAATATTTATTTATAACAGAAATCCATACAAGCAGAATATGCCAACCCTTCAATCTGGCCTCGAACTGCCGACCACCTTACTGAAAGGTCACAGTGCTCTTTAATAGGTTTTTATATTTACTTTTTTTATATTTATAATATTTTATCTATATTTTTTATTAATAGGTAGATGTTTTTACAAGAATACAATATTAAATGTGGGAAGGACAAGTTTATATAACCACTTTTTTAAATGTAGTTATTTGATTAGCTTGGGAGATGTGTAATTGAGAAGGCAGTTACTACAAATCTGATTCTTCAAGGCTCTCCTGCAACTTTCAACCACTCCAGCTGCAATGCTTTAATGTGATTTATTGATTAATGTCTGTGGGACTCACAGAGCCATCAACTCAAGAGCTGCCATCTAATCAACTACCGGGGTGAGAAATACATCAGCGATCTGCTAAACACGTGGCAGAGAAAATCATTGGAATAGCTCCTTTTAAGTGTAATTGAAACAAACGCTATTGACTGCTCAGGACATATTTGTCTCTTTTGCATGTAAATGTGCAGGATCTCAATAACATGATGGGCTTTGACAGCACATTTTCCCGGCACATTGATGCCTTCGAAGATTAATTGCAGGGAATTAGCTTAGTACTCGGTGTATAACTTGACAAATCTCTATTGATTATATTTCATGTATGGTCCATTAATTAGCAAAAAGCAAGCCTAACTGTAATAGTAATGCAATAAGACTAAGAAGTTACATAAAGACATGACTGTGATCATACAGAAAGAACAAATATGCATTTGTTCTATCGTATAACCAGAACGATTACAGATGTTTTATCCATAGTTTGCATCATCCACTATTCCACCCAAAGGAAACAAATAATTTTGAAATCTGCAAACAAAAACACTATAAAACGAAAAGCAGTCATGGTCTTCATGGAGAATCTAATCTTCCAAGCCTGCTTAACTCTACATTTCAGATGATATGTCACGCTAATGATACCAAAAAGGAGTTCAGCTCCTCACAAATGTGGCAAGATTATGTCAAAGGATTTATTGCCTGCAGCAAACCACCTCCCAGGCTGATCTTTTCAAACCTTAGGGAGCCTTGTGCAGACTTGCCTTTCTGATCTGAAAAGATGAGTACAATGGAAGCAGCTAGACCAGAAAGAAGCAAACTTCCTGCATAGCCTGGTTAAAATCAACACGATATCAGAACTCATCTTATTCACTCACAACAAATGTTGCCTGATCGTGTTACACATGAGTTTTGGTTAACATGTTATCTACCACATGATATAATGCATAAATGTTATTTTGCATGTAACATAGCACTTTTGATGCCTATTAAATGTTAAATGCATTGTCTAACTTACATTTGGAGATGCTAATCAAAAGGTGGGGAAAAGCATGCAATATAGATTCCATTGAGAAAAATATTACCGTTAAATAACACACAGTAGCGCTAAAAATAGGTGATGATGTAATCAGAATTCACTGTTCGAGATCACACCAAACTCATTAATCAACTTTACTTTGTGTGCTAGATCACAGTGGTGTTGAACCATGAACTTTCATAATGAATTTGGGTGAAATCAGTTCTCCGTTGTTACTTTAACTTCAATGAGTGTGCAATCCAGACCTGAAAAACAACTCCACATTATAGTACCTCCTCCAACGAATTATCGCAATCATGTTGTCATAGCAACCAGCCAGCCTAGACTTGGATAGAGATGATTTGTAACTGAAGGAATGCACCTCAAATTCTTTACTGTCCAGATTAAGATGCCTGGCTATGGAAACCAATATCATGAAGCTGCAATGAAAATTAAATAACTTGAAATAGAATTTAACAACAGACAAATACATGGTACTAAATTATTGCATAGAAAAAATAATGGGAAAAGGGCAAACACCAGCAATGCCATGTGCCCAGAACATCAAAGAAAGCATTTCAAAGCGTAGCAGCAGGTGAATTAAATCCAGACCTGAAAAACAACTCAACACCATAGTTCCCCCTCCACCAAACATTGGAATTCCAGTAATCTGATTGCCATAGCAACCAACAAGCCTAGCCTTGGAGACAGATGATTTGGAACTGAAGGAATGCATCTCCATTGCTGTACTGTCCAGAAGCAGTTTGGCCATTGAAACCAATACCGTGAAGCTGCGATGAAAACCAATAGATTAATTCAGACGATGTAATCAACGTCCAGGTCTGCATATTACAGTGCTTTTTAAAGAAGCAAAGCAAATGACATTTCATGATGACTTGAATTAGAATTTGACAACAAACAAAAACAATAAACTAAATGAATGCATAGAAACAATCATGGAAAAAAGCCAAATGCCAGCATTGCCATGTGCCCGGGACATCAAAGACAGCGTTTCAAAAGAGCAGCAGCAGGGGACTTAAATCCTACACGAAACCAAACACCTCTTTCTTGGATAAATCCTCAAAAAAGAGAGCCAATAAAAAAAATTCAGATTCTGATGTAATTTTCATTGATGGTGTTGAGTCTTTGCTCTTGATTAACTACAAAGGAAGGACAGAATCAAGTTTTCAGAGTTAAAGTCATGCACAAAGAGTGCTGGTGGTCTCATTTTAAGTAAAATGAGATTACTTTAAGACTTGAGATTCTTAAAGGAGGATTTAGTGTATTTACAAATAGTCTGTAACAAGCTAAGGTTACATTTCTCAAAGGTAATGTTTAAAAAGATTGTGCAAATTTCACCAAAATACTTTTCTTGTTAAAACATCCACTTTCCCTTACAAATGAATGCAGCTGTTCAGCCTTGCCACCCTCTCTAAGCCTAGCGATAGAAAAAAATCTAAAAACCATACTCTGGAGCTAACGCTGGAACTTTCTGAATCAAACTCTTGGCAAAGCTTACATTACACTTAAGCCCTCTACACACCGATCAGAATTTTTGTGCGATAACACAGCTTGACTGAAAACCAAGAGCGCCACAAGGAAATTGGGAGAGAAAACAATTGGGCAAACAACCAAAAAATAAAAATAAACAATTCTGTTGGGCACCAGCAGGTCCTTGAGG
Organism: Danionella cerebrum; assembly: GCA_007224835.1. NCBI lineage: Eukaryota > Metazoa > Chordata > Actinopteri > Cypriniformes > Danionidae > Danionella > Danionella cerebrum. Next base: position 11,112 of record SRMA01025998.1, on the reverse strand, counting down.
AGTTTATTTAAGATGTCCAATGTCAATAAATCAGGTGATAGGCAGATATGAGAACCTTTCTTTATACACATGGACACCACCATGACTTTAGAAGCCATGGCTTCTCACAGCTAAATGACAATTTACAAGGTGAGTCAGGTGAGACCATATTCAAGTAAGTGGTAATGGGCAAGCATTATAGACTTGTGGCTATAAACAATAACTCTTGGTTAATTCGAATAATTTTAGAACACTTGTGCACTCTTTTACTTAATGGGTTTTTTTAAATTAGAAAACATTTGCAATATACTGAATTTTGCTTGTTTTCTCTACTTTTTGGCTCCCAAGTAGCAGCATTCCATGGCCCTCATGACAATGCATGACATGATAACAATCATTAAAAGTTATCACACCAATAGGTAAGTACACAAAGGGGATGTGAACAATTTTCAGTGCAAATTGCACATCAGAAGCAATTCTTGGAGGATATACTGTGATGTCTTTTCTATCGAAGATTTGTTCCGTCCTGATTCGGCTCACACTAATAATTACTTCTTCAGACAACAGTTCATTTTCTCTTGTCATGTAAGGAGTGATCAAAATGAACAGCTTCTCTCTTTGTGATTGTGTGTGTGTCTGCTGTGATCATAATGCATAGTTTCCTCCAATTGCTAGATACTGAGACGCTGCTCTCTATGGCATTATATCCTGTCTGTCTTAATAGCTTGGTGCAACAATACATCATATGATGAGTGTGTTGTTTCTAAATATTATGGCTGAGTGCTCTCCCAGCAGACCATGAAAGAATTAACACCATCAGGATGACTTAAGTAGGAAAATTAGGCACAAGCTTCATCATTACAAAATGTGGAAACACTGAACGCCAAAGCTTGAAACACGAACACACTGACATTTACAGAGATGAAAGAAACAGAGGAAATGAGAACAAGAAGGCAATTATTACTCAAAGAGCTCTCGCTCTTTAAACTAAGCCCTGTGGGTTGGCACAATGATTTGTCTTTTTTTTTTTTTGGCTACAATGCAATTAACATTGGCAAATATTCAAGAATATAGGTTCTATTTACTTGAGTTGTAGAAAGTTGCCAATACTTTGTGGTGGGAAACTTATGATCTCTTAATCAAACACCAACCAGTACAACCTCAGACAACCATTTTAGTTGTTGTCACAGAATTCTGAATGGCATGATAACTATTTGTTCTTGGGTGGCCTTGACGTGGATCTTATCCGTGTTATAACCCGCTGTGAGGAGTTCTGGGGAGGAAGGTGGATGACACTCGGATGTCAACTTGTGATGAGGAAATATTGGTTTAACTATTGCCTTTGGCTTGACTATCAAATATCACATAATGATATCAAAACTTTTTGATAAAAATATGCCTATGTTTATGTTCCTACATTTATGCATTTGGCAGATGATTTTATCCACAGTGACTTTTGGAATGAACAAATTTTTTTTTCAGTTCCTGCTTTTCCTAAATAATGCACATAAAAATATAAATACCTCCCAACGTGTTGGATTAAAAATATGCGGTCTCTTTGCCTTTACATAATATATGTGTTAAATTGTATGGTTTTACATTTACACCCGAAAGTACAAAATGAAAGTGTGCCAGAATCATGACTCCACCCACAATTTCTGCCTCAAAAAGAGACAAAGCCATTTTGTCTGGTGATCGTGTTTTTTTTTTTTTTTTTGTAGCACTTTGAAGTGCACTCTAAATTTAACACTTGAACCAGTGTACACTTCACACCCGATTGATTGGGAACATAAATTATCTGAGTGATAAAATGAACACTTTAAGTGTGGAGTTCAAACTGCTAAATTTACTGTGTGGGATTGGAATAGGGGTTTGCTTAGAGTAGACGTTTACTGTTTCTTATGCTAAAGTATTTCTTAAGCACAACTTTTATATATATATATGAAGAAATAAGCCTTGACCAATTAAATCAATCCTTCAAGGTGTCAGGTCCCGCAGTCCTACCTTATAGCTATCACCTATGTATACTTAAGTCATTTGCCAATCACCTTCGCTGTTTCCACTATATATATCCCAGAAGCCTGTCGTCAATGTCAATCTCCCAGAGTTCCGTCTGCCATGTCGTTTCTGTGTTTCCTCTGTGTGTCTTGCTCCACATCTCCTACGTACCAGTGCTCCATGATCTCACCCGAACTGTGTGAATTTCAGACTAGTACTACAGGTGGTGCGTGATCACCACCGTTGCCTGGTTAGCCGACGTGTTTCCTACTTAGGCTGCAAGGTGATGGATACCACCTTCGTTACTCACTGTAGGAGTGGACTCCTTAAATGGTTCCAACCTATTACTACTGATGACACAGTCCTCCAGACTTATTCTATATCACGGACTCTAAGCCAGATACTAATGCACTACTGCTAGCGCTGTAGCTTTAGCTTTAGAGTGCTGGTTATCAATAAACCCTGTGAAGGTTCTTCTTTGCTCTTGTGTGATCTGTACCATCAAGGAAGTTTATTATCTCCTATTCTGAATGAGATGATTGGACCAACTGCATCAACTAAGGGTTGCAAGTATAGTGAGCACCAATTGAACCTGATGATATATAAAGGGAGTTTTTCCTTGCCACAGTCGCCCCAGGCTTGCTCATCAGGGACATATACACCACTTAGTAATTAATTTTTTCACTTTTGTTGAGTATAAACTTGTTGGTTTACTGTAAAGCTGCTTTGAGACAATGTCTGTTGTGAAAAGCACTGTATAAATTAAACGAACTTGAACTTGATAAATGTAAATATATGATAAAAATAAACATTTGTTTGGATTCAACTATACTGCATGCAAGATACAATGAGGCACATTGAGGATAACTTCCATGTTTTCGAAACCCACGTAACCTCTACACAACCAAACAGCTTTGTGCTTCTCATAACATATGCCAAATCACTAAAATTGTGTTATATAATAAGTCTAATAACTGTAAGAGTGCCCCACTTAATCAATGATGTTATGTATGAACAGGCAATTGTGTAATTTTTTGAGTTGTCCGCAGCATCCCACCTCCGCATTGTCATCGCACTAAACCACCACAAGCAATCATGTTCCAAGGCATTCTCAGGCTCGGTCCCCTGAGTCCAGAGCCCCCCTCTAGAGAACTCAAAAAGTTTGGTTGTCATACCTCAACATGTTTTATTCTAGGCAGGTCTATGTAAACGGTAACTCGTGATTTTTTTTACAAACATAGTCAGCCTCTCTTTCTCTAAGCTGGAGGATTTCAATGACTAATAGAGGTGATCTTTGTATTTTTGAGTAGATTTAATGCATTTACGAGACAAAGCACTATTGTTGGACATGAAGGTCCGGTTCACAGTCTTTAAACTAATTTATCCCCAAGGTGTTCTGCTGGATTGAGGTCAGAACGCTGTGCAGCAAAGCTCTTCTGTTCATTCATTTCTTTATTTATACACCTTTGAACGTACTTTTGGTCTCCACTTGGGGTGGAGGCAGTGTAGCCAAGTGAAACAGCTGTAATGAGAATATGCTGTTAGAAATAATGTCATATATTTATGTGGAATAAATATTAGAGTCTAGGTTTTAGAAGTAGGTCAGCGCTTCTGATGGACCGTCAATATAAATAACTGAAGTTGTTGGCATGATAAAGACTTTTATGTGACTAGCTCTCTTGATACTCAGTCAACTGAGGCCATATTTAACAGTGAAGTGAAATGAAGAACTCTTTCAAGCTTCCTTCAAAGAAGTCCCTCTGGTTGGAAACTGGTAAATTACGAAGTTGAAATAAAGTGGATTGGACCTAAAGCTCATCAACAAGGTAAAGGAGAACATTTTTATACACCATTTTCAGCATATTGTGAGAAATGTTTGTCCACAGTCTTCCACTGTTGATATTGTATGGGATGGCGGGATGAGAATAACCAGCTGGTCTTGGCTGGCTTGGGGACTTTGATGTGTGGAAAGCAAGGATCCTGAGTCTTGAGTATCAGAATCGATTATGCATGCGGCTCGCTCTGGCTGTGAATAGACACAATTAGGCTAAAACGATGAGGCAGAAAAGAGGAAAGCAGACATTCTGGCCGGCTTTGGGAATGAGTGCAAGTACGATGGGTGCCTATTAGAAGGGTAAGGTGATTTGAGCTCCTGCTGCTCCTTTTCTGATAACATTGACATATCTGCTGTGTGTGTTATGGATATGAGAGTATTCCTCTCCAGCCACTGTGCTCTCAATCCCTATGCTCTCTAAGGTGAGATTCAGGCACGAGAGTTTCCATGGATTTAAAAGCCCAGCATGGATTTTTATTGCTTCTGGAAATGTCTTGTCAAAAATGCCCCAACTCTTTATGTTGCAAAAAAAAATTTATTTTTTTTCCTTAAAAAAAAATCTAAAGCACACATATAATTATTACATGTCGATTTGAACAGAGTTGTACTGTGTTTAAAATCTGCAATGTTCTCCATGTTTTTTGTTGATCACCACAATTATTTAATATCAACTAAAGTCTCTGCATGCACTGATGCGTGTGAAAATCACAGCGGCTGTTTTTAATTACCGTATTTTTCGGCTCATAAGACGCACTTTTTCTTCCCCAAAACTGAGGGGGAAAAGTTGGTGCGTCTTATGAAGCGAATGCAAACCGCCGCGAAGTCCGGTAACGGCCGTATGAGAGGTGTAAGAGCTCCGGAGCTCCAGAGCTAGGCCGAAGCCGGCGGCCATATTTGTTTACCAAGCGCTGCGCGCTGACGTCATCGCCCATCTCTGCCATTGCGCGGACGTAACGAAAACGGGGGGGAAAACTACATTTCCCACAATGCCTTTGGCATCCGCATCCATACTTACGTCACGAGCGAAACTACAGAGATCAGCTGCTGTGTCTCACAACGTAAGTCTCTTGCACTTGAGTGATCTCTCACGCTACAAACCCGTTTTCTCACGCTAAAATACATTTCATGTTGTGAAATGGGCACAGCTCATAGTTTGTCTGCTATATTTTTTGAGCCTGACGATAAGATGATGATCGATAAGCATCGTCTTCAGTCTGTGAGGGTTTTATTTCCACTAAGCATACACTTGGACAGTTTCACAATCTTGGACAGTTAGATCCTTTATTAATGGAGTTATTTCAAAAGGATTTCTATTAGAACAAAAAGCATACGCTTGTTTCCAGCGCTCGCTCTCTCTCGCTCTCTCTCTCTCTCGCGCGCGCGCGCTCGCGTGAGGTAAACAAAACGCTCTCA
>SRMA01025997.1:448215-694271 GCA_007224835.1 Danionella cerebrum | reverse complement strand
AAACAGGAAACAAGAGACTGACCAGAGAGAGAGAAGCGGATGAGTCTGTGGCTGCTCGGAGGCTCTGGATTGATGACCTGCACCCGAGAGAGAGAGAGAGAGAGAGAGAGAGAGACAGAGAGAGAGAGAGAGAGAGAGAGACAGAGAGAGAGAGAAAGAGAGAGAGGACTCTGTTATTGATTATTGATCCTGGAGATAGAGCTGACTGAACTCCTACTGTCTCCAGAGGCTCAGAGAGAATGTTAGCATCTGAAAGTGAAGCTGTGCGAGGAGTTCTCTGGAGCATTAATTCTCTGCACAGAGCTGAACACCCTCTAAAGCTACAGAGCAGATCATAACTGTTCTCCTAAAAGCTCTCAGTAATGCACCAAAGGGTAAAGTGAGTTCCTCGTCTGATCCGAGCTCTCAGAGGCCCAGAGATAAAAGCTCAGGAATCAATAGCTTTCTTCATTAGGACTCCAATGATCCTGAGACAGGAAGAGGATGGGAAGCCCATGGGACGGCGCTTCTCAGAAGGGAACGCAGAACAATTGGGAATGGAAGGGCTTTATTTGATTAAAATGATCTCCATGGATGAAACCAGGCACTGAAGCTCAAACGGCAGGTGAACTGTTCCTCGATTTCAGATCTAAACAACCCTGAGCGGCTGCCAGAAATGCTGCGAGCGAAACGACCAGTTTAAACTGGAACCAAGAAGTCACCAAGCACTGAGCGGATCCTCACCCAGCCTCTGGATCTGAAATCTGCTGGTGATCAAAAAAAGATTCTGTTCTGTTTCTGAAGAGTCAAATAATCCTAAACAATTCTCAAGCAGATCTTTCCAGCTACTTTCTGTCTTCCCACTGGAGGAAGGACTTCTGCAGAGCATGCAGCACTGGCCTCGGATCAGTGCTCACCATCAAACTGATGACTACCTCTGACCAAAAGTTCTCTCAGAATGTTGTTAAAGCCATGCAACAGCTCAACCCTGAAGCTCCAGAAGAAGAAAGAGGATTTTTTCTTTGGCTGTTTTTTAAGAGTGGTCACCCCTATGCTCACCGCGGCAGACGGCTTCCTGATGGTCACGCTGGGTGACGTGGCTCTCAGCGCCCCAGAGGGACCGTGATAATATCTGAAGCACACCCTCATCTCAGCTGGAAGGAGATCAAAGTGAGAAACACAGGCTGTTTGTGAAGCTCTACATAAGGAATCAAGAAGTTCTACCTTCCGTGAAGCTCCAGTTGGCTTGGATCCTCCAGCGGATCTGGCCTCGACGGGACCCGCTCACACCCCGGCTCTTATAATCCAGAAAGTTCTCAGAGTGAGCTTCATCTGAGAAACAAGCATGGAAACCTCACGACACAATCACCAGACATGCATCTCATGGAGGAGCAGATCTCCTCTCACCGGCGCGGTACATGCCGATCCAGTCCCGAGCATCCACCGCCTCACGGATGCTCCAGCTGATGCTAATCTCTTCATCGTGGCTGAGGCAGACGTCAGAGCAGCTGATTGTCAGCGTGGAGCTGCTCTGAAGGACTGAGAGCTCCGGGTCGCTACTGCGGCGCTGGAGCCCCTCAGAGCCATGCTCCCGGATGGAGACCGTGGAGGAACCAGATGCTGGGCTAGAGCCTTTAGACCAGCTCCTCCTGGATGGGGACAGCCCCAAAATCCTGCTCTGGTAGAGGTTCTGGAAGCACATCACAACACAGCCAACCATGAAGATAAACACAAGTGCATGCTCAAAGATCTCCAGCATGTTTCCTGAGCTCCAGCCCCAGCTGCTCTAACATGAACCGAGAGAAGTACGTGATTCACTCGGATTCTCCACAGATCAATGGAAACGTGGATGAAGATGATGATGATGGACCAGAGGCAGCTAGGATTGTACACTCTGGTGCTGGAGTCCTCATCCAGGAGAGTAACCACAAACAGGTGCTACTGCTGCTGCTGCTGATGATGATGATGATGATGATGAGGGGTAGAAACAGGATGAGGAGGTTTCGGAGAGCACTGACCTTGATGCTACAGAAGTTTAGCAGCATCATCCTCCAGCCGCAGAGAAGACGAGCAGCGACGGCAAGAACAAACAGACCACCACTCCAGCGGGGTGCTCATGCTCCTGCAGCAGATGCCCGCCCCCAGAACATCTGTGAGAGTTTATGATGCAGGAGACATCATCCGAGCCGGTGGAAGTTGAGCAAACCCTGGAGTGAGGGATGCAGAGCTGATGGAGTGGTGCATCAACCAGCCTTCTCCTCCAGGTTGACCTAAATCACCTCAGCCGCCCCATCAACCTCCTGCCCGGGGCGCTCTCGTATTATTATTGATCTAAATCATACCGTCACCGTTCCCTCCAGTAGAACTCCACTTCAGCTAAGAATCTCCTCGACAGGAGCTTGCTCTTCTGAAGGCTCCTCTCACAGCTCCAAGCAGTCATTAAACATCCCAAACATGATCATTTCTCTCAAAAATGTTACAGAAGATCAAGCAGAGCAGATGGAACCGTTCGAAACATTCCCTAAAAACATGGATTTAATACATGGCTTTAAAATGAGCTAAACGTGCTAACGACTCTACGTGCTAATTACCTCTGTCATGAACACCTCATGTGACCTCAGTCCATCACTCTCTCTGTCTCTCACCTGTGACAGCGTGTGCTGTGTTTGAAGCATAGTCCGGCTGCAATGAATGATCCTGAACCCAGAGAGTGATGGAGATCTAGAGTGACTGCATCCCGCATCAGCACCGAGCTCAGCAGCCAATCGGAGAGCCGCATTCCTCAGCACACCACTTAAGCTCCTCCCACAGAATATCTTCACACCGTACCCTGCTGAGCCACAAGGAGCTGCTCCAGCATCACTTAGAACAGAGCATCGCAGGAAGTGAAGAGAGAGTTTGGAGGAAAAGAAGATGAGATGTTCCACCAGAGGGCAGTGTGCTCTTTCCACAAACCTCCCTACCTTCTCCTCTCTCTCTCCTGATCAAACTGTCTGACGACTATCCTTCACCGCTGACACCGGGGATAAAGAGAGCAGATTTCAAGATGCTTTTATCCAAACACTGGACACCTCTGTTCAGTTTCTAATCATCTGGAGATCCCAGCTCCACTGAGGTTCCAGATGATTAACTGAGCTCCAGCTAAGGGTTCACTGGTTCTGCTGGAGAAAGAATTATGGCCCAACATCAGAAATACTGAAATATTTAACAAAAATGGAGCCATGGAGTCGAGGGCAGATGTACATTAGCTTTATAGCTAGCTAGCATAACATTATGGTACGGTTGCAGACAGGTTTGTTTATATCAATATGATACAGAGCTTTAGTTCCCCACATGACTCTCTCAGGTTCTAGATTTGTTTCCCAAAATCTCTTCTGTAGGAACTATTCAGAAGAACATTACAGAAGATCTGCCTCATTCTGATTTCTCTGCTCCCCAACAGAAACTCATTCAGCTTCCTGTGACCGCTCCCTGAGGCTTATTACAAGACTCGAAACCAGAAGGTTCATGAGCAAGCACTGAGTGAGGGTCTCTCTCTCTCTCTCTCTCTCTCTGCAGCTTAACCTCTGCTCCCCTGAGGCTCCTGATGTGATTAAAGAGTGGATGCCGTTCATTTCCCACAGCTCAGAGCGGATCTCTTTTCCCTTTCCATCTGCGGCTCTTCTTATGGTGAAATCTGCTCAGTTTGAAAGCGGTCCATGGTGGAAGCCGGGAGACGAGGAGCTTTCGAAGAGTATGAGAAACAGTTTGGGGAGGAGGTGTTGGGGGAAAGGGGTCAAGTGGAGCGTTTTTAATCCATTCGGCTGGCGCTGAGTGGCACGTAATTATGCTAATAGCTACGGCCGTGTTATTTACAACAATAGCAGCTAATTATGTTTAGCACTGGGTTTTAGCCGTCCTCTCTCCTCCTCCTGCTCCTCGCACGGCCTCTGCTCCATCCGAGTGTGAGGGTAATTAGATTACGTCTCAGAGCTTCAGTTTTATTTTCATCTTATTTTCATTTGAACTATTTATTTAATATTTGGTTGGTTGTTTTCTTCCTTGTTTGTTAGAAATAAAATGGAAATAAATACACGCACGCACGTGCACACACACACACAAAATCAGAATAAAACAAACAGAAATAAACAAAAACAACACATTTAAACACTAAATAACTTTTCCTAAGTTTCAGTTGTGTACAGAGCTCATGTGAATCATCTCAGACGAGCTCCTGAAGAACACGAGAGGAACCAGGAGAACACCCCGAGCCTCTGAAGCCATCTCTTTATAATCTGTAGTGTATTTACTAAGCATACACACACGTTAAAAGTAGTGAAGCTCCTTTAAGGGAGCGAATAGGGGGAGGGACTTAAATGGGGGACCCGGATTGAGGAAGTTTAGTGTGGCTAGTTTTGGAAAATGTGCTGTAAGCGTGGTGTTCTTATGTTCTGATCTTAACCAAGTAAAGGAGTTCTATACATTCTGCCTCCTGTATTGCAAGTATTCTACATAATCTACTTTGAGAGGTTCTCCGGGGCTCAGCTCCTCGCAGAATGCTCTTGATTTGTTCTTGGTTTATAAGAAACTCTCCCTCGGTTGTTTTTGTTTCGGCTCAGATGCTCTTCAAAGCCTGTCGCTCTTTTTCTTTCTGAAATAAAATGAAGGCGGTGCCGAACTCGGAGCACATGCTGTGAAGCCTGGCATCAAAAGGAGGAACCGCTTCAGCAGATTTCCATTATTAACTGATAGGAAAGGTCATGTGACCTCACAGAGCCATCAGAGGCTGTGTCAACCACAACAATGGTTCCTGTTAGTTTGTGAATGTGTTAGAATGGACTCACAGGAAATGTTTCCTGAGCTACAGCAGGAACCAGAGTGAGCAGAGGGTTCAGTTGCCGATGGATCCGAGAAGAATTATTATCTTTTATCGACACTCGCATTGTTGTTAAACAGGAAGTGGGCTTGATTGAAAGTTCCTGAGGAAAACTGCTTCCAGCTCTTCCTTCAACTTCTTTCAGCTGACTTTCGAGTCACTAATTAACTACAGTCCAGCACTCCTTGGAGAGCCGACACGTGGAGCTTCAGGATTGGTGATGAATGATGCATAGAGCATCTCCTGCTGTAGAGGGGCTTCTGCTCAGAGAGGAGCAAGTGATTGAAAGTGAAGGGGAGAAGCTGCAGCACAACAGAAAGGATCGTTGTTTCCGTTTCAGAGTCTCCAGCAGCAGTTCCACTCATACGAGATGAAACTGAAACAAGGGTTCATCAGGCTATTGCTCAACTAAAGGAGCACCATCTTCATGTCTCTGAGGCCTTCACCAGATGAGGAGAAGCACAGGAGGAACCAGGTGGTTAAACATCTTCAAACATTACACAGCAGCACGCTGGAAGTGGAGCGTTCTAGATTAACGTTTGCTTTCTGAAGAACAATGAGCTTTAACCAGAAGGACGATAACACAACACCAGCATCTTCTCAGTCCTAAGAACTGAATCCCAGCGAGAACACTACAGTACAGCACGTCACCATCTAAAACCAGCTTTCCCCTCATCATATCTCTATTCTTCTGTCCTCGCTCTCTCTCACGCTGAGCTTTTATCACCATGGTAACTCAGGTGCATCCTCATCCTCATCACAGGGATGCAGAGCAGCGGATCAGCTCAGACACACACTCAGAGTTGAGAGAGAGATGTATGTGGAGTCACATTTGTTAATTCATGATAGCAACATGCTAATGCCTGCTAGCATCATGCCTGCCATTGCTTCTAGCAGAAAGATACGCAAAGTGTTGTAGACTATTGTTTCACTGTAAAAAGTGAGGCTAGCCACATGCTAATGTATGCTACATGCTAATCCTCACTGGACAAGATCAGACGTTGGTTGCAGCTGGTTCAGTGCCATTTAGTGCTAAGATTTAAGTAGCAATAAGCTAATGGCATGCTGACATTATGCGAACACTGCTAGCAATACGCTTGGAACACATTAAGAGAGAGCAGCATGTGGAGGAGGAGTGAGGAGCAATGCTCCTATACTTCAGAGATAAGCTCTTGAGAAGCACCGGCACGTCGCTAGCTTCAGATGAAGAGTGCTCCACACTGAGCATCTCTGGTAGCTCTCGACAGCTCCGGCACAATCTCTCGTTTCTGCTTCGTATTCTTCTCATTGCGCTTGTTTGTCCTCCTCTCTCTGCGTGAATAATTGATGCTCCTCGAGAGGAGAACAACAGGCCATCAGCGTCTGCAGTCAGCTTCTGCAGAGCTGCATCTCATCTAAAGCACAACAACCTTCGTTCTGATATGTATGAACAGGTTCAGAGAGCAGGAGGAGGAGTGCATCTTCATCAGTATCCTCTCTCGCTGATGGACAAGGCAGGTGATGCTGCTGGTGCTGATGCTGCTCGGAGCAGACACGGCTTGGAGCCTCCCTGTGATCGTCAGATTCATCTGCTTTTGTTTCTGGAGCTGCTGAAGAGAGAACCCCTCTGTTCCCTCACTGAGCACCTCACACGGCGAGGCACCATTCCTGACCTCGATTTCTGTAATGTGCTAAAGCTCAGAGGATGAAACCTGGTCAGAACCTGTCTCTGAGGTTTACCTGTGGAAAATGTTCTCAAAAGTTCTTTTACAAGTTGTTCTTTGAATGTATTTGATTCCTCCCTTTACATGAACCGCGAGCTGTTACCCCTGTGCTAGCGCTAAATAAAACCTACTGAACCTACTCAGAGCTGGGAGTAGCCAGCTAGTTAACCATACGAACCACAGGGATTCGAGCTTCATACACACAATCAAATTAAATCTGAATGTATAAATAAACACATCCAGTAACTGAAAATAAACATTGCACTCCTTCTCCACATTCACTCCTCTTATTTGTTATTGAATTTGTGAAAAAAAAATATATATATTTCATGGCATTAATAAAAGCAATCATTTGTTCTGGCAGACTTTATTGTAATGCTGGAGCTCTGCAGAGGAGCAGGGTACGAGCCCCGGTCTCCTGATGCAGAGCATGGATTTAATCTCCAGAAGCTTCTCCATCACAAGCTCCTGCTTGCAGCTCAGACTCACAATCGAGTTCTGATCGAGCGGAGTCAGCAGCATCCCTTCGACAGCCAACCCGCTTCTCGATACTCATCCAAAGCTATCGGGGGAGCAGACCTGGAATAAATTCCTTCTGCGTTTCTGAGCAGAGCGAAACTTCCGCAGTGAGCTGGAACAGGATTAACTCGCTGGTTTAACAGGAAGTCATCATGTTCCAGGGCGGGACCAGATCCATGTTCATAGAGCAGCACTCAGCACGAGAATAAAAAGTTCCGTACAGTTGAGAGAATGGAAAAACGCAATAAAAGCAAACAGTAGAAATAAAGTAATTAACCAGTCACTCACTGGTCAGTCTACAAAGCAGAAGGAGGAGGAGCTGCAGTAGAAGCCCCACCCCTCACTGCTTCAGCTTATAGTTCCAGGAACACACAGCGAGCCACAGCTGGGCTATATGCACAGCCACTAGATCATCAAGAACCAATAAAAGAATTTAAGAACCAATCCTGAAAAGTGCAGGGGAGTGATGGCAGGACAGGGACGATGCGCTCGTATCTCCCAGTGGCACCACCAAACACCTCGCCTCGGTACTATCCTGATCCTCACTCCAGACATTAAACTCAAGCCAGGCTGGCTGATCATCAGGGATATAGATGTATTTATCTGGGAGAAGCCACGTCTCCATCAGAGATGAGATGAACATCTGCAGCCAATGCTCTTCACACCACACAAACACACTTTCCTCATCCCAAATATATAAGCACTCCCAGAAACCAATCAGAGAGCAGGAGCAAATCAGCTGATCCGATCTGGAGCGGTAGGTAACAGAGCTCCAGCAGAGAGAAGATCTGCAGGAAGAGCAGGGCTCAGTGAATAATGATTTAGGAAAAAGCTTTAATCCGGGAAACACAGAGCTCTTCATTAGCAAACCTCCCGGAGCTGCAACCACGCTTTCATCTTTTTCTGCTGCTTCTCCCTCACTTTCTTCAGTTTAATTTACGTCTCTCTCAGAACAGACGTGTAATTAAAATCTTCGGAGCACAGGAATGCTTCCTCTGTCCGGTGACCCGTCCTGAAGCTTCTGCTCTAATTCCAGAGTTCTTCTGCCGTCAGAAGCTCCAGGTAAAGGTGGCTCTCGGCAGATGTTCTCTCTGAAGGGTTTCATCTTGCCATCCATGCAAATCATCCGTCTTAAACAAACAGATAGCAGAGGACTGCCTCGGGATCGTTTTCATGTGCATCGCTTTCGCAAGTTCTCATTCATTTACAGCGGCAGCATGTAGCAGTGAAACAGGTACCTCAGATAGTTCTTCTGATCGAGGAGCGCTTGGCTCTTACCTTCAGGTTTCCATGTTTCGTTTCCTGTAAAGCCCTGACGCTCCGACTCAGCGCAAGGCCCGAGGGACGGGAGGAGCAGAGAGCAGCAGACGGAGGCTGTTCTGGATAAATGCAGCAGGAGCGGAGCCTCCCTGGCGGGACCACACTCATTAGTGTTTCCTCGTTAACACGCTCCACTCTCCGCTGCAGGAACTACTAATGGAGACATCTCCACAGAAGCTTCGTGAGAAAACAGGAGCAGCTGAGAGACGAGGATCCAGACAAACGCTTCAGAGGAACACTCCAGAGAAGTCGAAAGTGCCAGGAAAGAACAGTTCAAGCGAGTTTAGGACCTCATTTAAAGGGAAGGACGGTGAATCTGGAACACACTTAAATAAAAGAGCAGACATAAACGGCTGTGCTCCCGATCACCACCACCACCACCACCACCACACTCAAAACTCTGCTCAAGATTGGTTTAGCTCTGGCTAAACAGAACATGAGCCAATGCCGCTCTTACGGTTTCAGAAGTAAATCCAGCCCAGCATCTGTGAAAAACACTCAAGTGCAAAGTGTTTCAGTTTCACCGTCCAGACCTTATTGATGCATGATTGATTGATTGATTGATTGATTGATTGTTTTGTTTTTTCAGAGGGTCACTTCTGAGAAGAGAGAGGGAGACAGTGAATGCCGCGAGGGGTTGAAGCACGGTTCAAAGATCTAGAGAAGGTTGAGACGCTTCAGTAGACTCTGGGTGTTTTAGCTCCAGGTGAAGCTTCACTAGCCTGGAAAACACCAGCCACTGACCCTAGAGCTGCAGCAGCCGTGCAGAGGTCCAGTCTGAAACCTTCAGTGCACAGAGTAAAATGCTTGTTTTTAATGAAGGAGAAGAACCAATGAGGTGAGAGCAGGAGATCTGCAGATGTTGGGAGGCGTCGCGTCACATGATCACAAGAACTTTTGAGGTCCGGATGAGGTCCCCCTCCAGATTGATTCTGAGAGTTTTGTGAAAGCGCCGGCTCTGCAGTTCTTACGCTCGGCTCTCCTGTAATTACCCTGGCCCTGGGTTCACAGTTTTTCACATTAATTAAAATGTTAATTAGGCAGAATCCCTGAAGCGCTCGGAGGCTTTTATAGGTCAGATTGAACTCCTGCTCTGGACAATATTCAATAATCACACTCTGCAGGAGACGCACGTGCAGGAGCGCTCAAGCTCATCTTACTGCTGCACTTTTTAATCCCTCTCTTGCTTGCCAACAACTTTTCAACACAAGCTTCTATCACAAATGAGGCTAATAACTTTTCTCTGAAGCTCATGCATCACGCTCCTGCACCGACCGTGGTGGTGGTGGAGGGGGTGATGGCGCTATCTCTGGGAGTGAATCCTATTGCAGCTTCAATTCCTCGTCTTTCTGACCCTGAAGCGCGAGCATGCCAGCAACACTTGCCCTCAGACTCATGCATTATGTGCATTTTCCTGATCTATTAGCGGCACTTCTAGCTCTCGGATCCATTATAACTCAAACTTGTGCTTTTTCTGCTTCATTACTTCTGTTTCTGCTCCTGGTACACCGCGGAGAGATCACCAGGGTCATCGTTTACACATTCCTGTTCTTTATGCATGAAACGGCACGCAGGTTTTATTAAGGAAGAACTTCAGAGAGGGAATGCTAATGTATGAACGTTACAGAGAGGAGGAACAAGGCCCTTCGCTTCGCTGGCTATAACAGCGCAAGCGGATGCAAGAACTCCTCGACTGAGGTCTGGGGATTGAAATAAGAGCAAACAGAGATCTTCTGATGCACCGTGTGATTCGAGGTCAATCAGATCAGGAGACGTCCTCAGCTCCACAGCTTCCACTCTTGCTTGATTTCCCACTAGTGTCACGGACGAACCATCTAACACGGTTCTGCTGTGTAGTAAAGGCATGGGTCAAGGCCAACATCAGAGCAGAAGAAACTCTTCTCAGAGCTATCTGTGGAAGCACGAGGAGAGATGTTTTCCTCAGACTCCACGAGAGGAATCAAGCTCTTGTTCTACAGAACACAAGATCTCAGCGGTGACTCGAAACTCCAGAAGTGTAGTGTTGGAATCACTGAAATACACCACGTCTCACACTTGGAATCACGTTGACCAAACATTGAATTCAATCATTAAAGTCCAGAGAGCAACTCTTGATCCACAGCGGCGCAACTGCCACCGACCGTTTCCGTCGATGAAGAAGAGTCTGAAGCCACCGAAGCCGTGCTGACTCTTCATCATCACAGCTCTCATCTCGACAGAGTCTCTGGAGGAACCGCGAGGGAATCCCGGGGGAACAGAGGGTTTGAGGCGACCAAAGCTACAACACGAGCTCTTGGACGTAATAATAACGGAGGCCGAGCCGCGCTCCCTCTGATTACTACAGGAAAACAAAGAGACGCAGCAATGAGAAGCAGAGCTTCCGCCCACACCAAACACTCCCTGTGTGCGTGTCGTTAGCGCACATGCTAACAGAGGAGATACACAGACATGGAAAGAAGCGACAGAAATCACTTTAATCATTGGAGACCAACTGCCTGCAAAAAGAAGACAGTCCTGAACAAAAGCAGGGAAACATGTTGTTCTTTAGCTGATGGTTTGACAACTGGAGTTAGCTATTAGCCATTAGCTAGTTAGCTGCCAGCATAGCCCCAGGTGAGAACACAGATAAGTGACAGGAAAAATATCACACAAGAACAGAAACCTTTACAACAACAAACATTTACAAAAGGAAACTCTTCAGAAATAAACAAATTTTATTTCTGAAGATTTTTGAAAAGATTCAGCGGCAAAGCAGCGACACGAAATCTGTTCATGTCTTTTCTATTTTCTTTTGAAAACTTAAGCTAAAGTTAAGGATGCTTCAGAAACAGCTTCCAGCTCTTCTGCAGCTGCTAGTGAAGCTACCGCTCCATCGTCTCGCTCTTCGCATTACGATCTGAACTTAGTTTAACTTTAAGACGTAGATCGTTTCAGTAACTTTTTACTCTCAAAACTTTCACATCTGAAGTTACTTTTATAAATTGTATGTGTGTCGTTTTTAGTAAATAAATATTTTGTAAATAAATAATAAATATTTTTTTTCTTTCAGAAAATATTCTTTGAAACATCAAATATGGGTCGATATGTTGAAAATGATTGTGATATTAATCCCGGCTCACGCAAACGTTCGACAGAACCGAGTCTGAAGACAGCATGAGGTTCCTGGAGATCTCCTCGAGATGTTCCTACAGCAGCACCGAGGGTTTCCATCCTCAGATGTTCTGGATGACAAATATTCCAAACTTTAGCCGTCGGAACACACTCATCAGAGGAAACGCTCGGGTTGCCAGATATTGGGGAAGTATTAAATGAAGCAGTTTCAACCCACTGCCACATTTCCTCTGACGCCGAAGCTGAGCAGATGTTGCTGGTGAAGATTCCCGGTTTGATTTTTTTGGCACGTTCCAAAGCAACGGTTTATTAGGAAACGTCGAGCGATGCTTTAAACAATGGCTTTCTTATAGAATCGATTATTACTTACTTTATGTTCAAAGCTCTTCGTAACTGAAATAAACAAATAGTTCCTCATGCAACACACAACTCAACAGCACAGGAACCAGAAGAACAACATAGGAACTAAACGTGCAAGGACCATTGCGGATGGACCATCCGCCGAGATCCGGAACTCTTTCTAGCTGCGTTTCGTCAGACCTTCTCTCAGAGAGCCTCTTCTGAAAAAGCTTCAGAGATACGCTCCCTCAGCCCCTGAGCTCCAGAGATGGCTGTAAACCAAAGAAGATATTTCCATCACAGAAGATCTGGAGTCCAGCGTCAGGTTCATATTTACATCAGAACATGGACATCACACACAAGCTTTGGGCTGGTCCATATTGAACCCAAAGTGAAGCCAGGACAAGCTTTCCGCGTGTGGCTCCTCCAGACGGTTTAGTAGCTCCACAGCTGGAGATGTGTATTCAGAAGAAACTGTACATTATTAAACCACAGAGTTCCACGGGAGTCTGATCCGCTTCTGTGCAGGAGAGGCTCAGGTTCAGAACCCGGGTTCTCCTCGAAGGTCTCTGGTGAACGGTATTCTCCTAATCCATGCATCCACTTCATCCTGAGAGCAGGAGATGTTTCTTCTGAGGAGGAACTAGAGCAAGACTCCAGAGGTGAGGCCGGAGCTGAAGAGGAGGAACACAGAGATTCTGCTCCAGGAGAAACTCAGACCTGAGGAGACACAGCAGGAATAATGAATTATTATAATCACGAGTCACACGACACGAGCAGGAAAGTGTTCATCCGAAAGTGACAAAGGAAACCAGGAATGCTGGAATCTGAAGTTACTCATGGATGATTCTGCAGCAGTGGATCAGCGCTGGTGTTTGATCTCCATCGCCTGAAGTTCTCCTCTTGTTTTCCTCACATTAGGCTGTATTTCCCCCTCGCTCTGCTTTGAAGAGAGAAACGAGGGATGCGTGAGGAGCTTCAAAGCGTTGCTGCTCTGAACACGTGGATCTAGGTGAGGAGCCCAGAACACGAGCAAACACTCAGGAGAGTGAGGAATGGATGTTCAGTGGATCCGCCGTGTGTTTGTAGAGCTCAGGGAAGCTTTTTATCGACGTCTTTCATTCACTCGCACACGGAGAGCCTCAGATTCGAGCAGAGAGAGCTTTCGTTAATCTGCATCCGCAGTCGCTCTCAGACCCTACCTACCCTTGGTCAGAGTGAACTGGACACGAGGATCTGGCAACCACAGCCTTTGGTGTCCAGCTGGATCTCTGGGATAGAACCTCAGAGCTGGAGACCCAGGTGGAAGTTCTGCTTTTCAGAACAGACCCACGTTTCCCAGTCATCTCAGAAGTCCATATCTTAGTCCTGGAGAGGAGGAGTGGAACCTCAGATTGAGGAGGAACAATGCCATGCTGTCTGGGATTCACCCCACAGTTAAGACATGGGGACATTTTCCCAGGATTGGTACCAGTGTGAAAACATACAGCAGCTAGTTTGTGAGACCAGTTTGAAGTCAGAAGTTTGAAGCATGCACAGTCAGACATTTCCGTAAGAAGGAGGTGGAGCTTTACCTGATCCTGTACTTTGCTTCTGAGCTCTGGAGTGAGTGTGGGAGCTTTCCGTGCTCTGGACCCTCTGCTCCAAGCTGTTCCTGGACGGTTTTCTGGGTTTCTTGTCGGTCAAGTGCAGAGGAGCTCTGCTCTTCTTCTCTGGTGCTGCGAGTCTGGAGCCACTCTTCTTCTCTGGTGGTGTGTATCGAGGTCGGATCGTTCCATTGACCTTCAGAAAGCCCTGAGCCTTGTACTCCTTCAGCTCTCCATAGTTAGCATCGGTGACTCTGCACTCGTACAGACCCTGGTCGCTGCGACTGACGCGGGCGATCTGAAGCTGGTGAGAGATGTCGTTCCCCTGCACCTTCACAGTCTGAGGAGCACAGAAAGATCAGGTCAGAGCTCGTTGCTCTCAGAGATCGTAATAAAAGGTCCCATCGCGGCGCGGAGGGTGAAACACTGGCAGCACTTACACTTATCTTGGTGCCTTCCTCATCCGGGTCTGGATCAGGGATCAGCTCCATCTGAACACAAAGACAACCAGAGCATGAGTCCCTCAAACGCAGAACCCTTCTCTTAGCTTCATCTCTCTTTATTTAGACAGGCTTTTGTGTCTTGCTCCGTTGTCTTCTAATGTTTACAATGTTGTTTTAATTGTTCCATGTAAGGTGACCTTGGGTGACTTGAAAGGCCCCAGTAAATAAAATGTATTATTATTATTATTATTATTATTATTATACATGTATGATATGAGCTCCTGCTGCAATGAAACCTTGTGTCGCTACGACCACGAGTGTGATGCTGAGATGAGAAGAACCAGAGATGTTCCTCTCAGTGCTTAATTTGTAAATTTGAAGTTACTGGAACACAACAGGACTGGGGTGACGGACAGGGGGGCTGGCCCAAAACAGTTGCTGGAACACAAACAGAACGCAATGGTTCAGTGTCTAACATGCCTATTTTTAAGCAGCAGGACTTACATACATCATTTACAACATAATTTAAGACATATACACACAAAAAACCTTTAGATTACTTTCAACACAATTTATCTTAATCTTCAATATCATGTTAAATGGCCGTTTAACATGATAGACTTGAGTCTTCGTTTCTTTTAAAAAACGAAAGCAAACTTGATTGTCTTTTAGACATGTTAGCACGAAGGAGTCAGGACACTTTTTGTTTTGGCCAAATGCCGCCTAAAAATAAGTTACGTACAGGACGTAAATTACCCAGCAGCAGCCTTTTCAGACTTGCTAGTAGTGCATTTTATTTATTATTATTATTATTATTATTATTTTTACATTATACAATGCACAATAAAGAAAACACACTAACACAATAATTATTAATTATTTTATTTTATAATATTTTTATCTAATCGCTAATTTCCACATAATACGGGCCGGCCTGCCGACTGCAGGGGACAGCACAAGTGATGGGAAGTTCGGATCATTTTACGGATTCGGTTCTTTGAGTCTCGTTCAGTAAAATGAACGGATCTTTTTTCGAGTCATTTCGTTCATTTTACTAAAATATCAATAAATGTTGTGTGTACTTCCACATCTACTAGCGTTTTATACATAAACGCGAATCACACTACAAATAAGACAAAACTATAATGCTAAATTTAAAATGAATATAAATATATTACTAAAGCCTACCTGGGTCTTTTAGTCTGGTTTACCCAAACTCTGATCTGTCTTCTTTAGATTTAAATCTTTTTTGTTCGACACAAAATTACTTCACTCTGATGTTAACGTGTGCAGTCCGTGCACTCAGTCCGGACTGGCTTCTTTAGCACTTTTGTCACGTGACCGCTACAGTGCCGGGATCCGAAAAGATTCGTTCTTTTAGCGAGTCCGGGTCCTTTCGGTCTTTTCTCTTTCCGGCTCATGCTGCATTGGTTAACATTACGGAGGGCCATGAGCCGGAAACAGAAAAGATTAGTTAATCTTTCGAGTCATTCGGGTCTTTTCGGTCTTCTGTCATTGATGATGAACGGGTTACGCTCGGAAAACCACAAGAATGATGCGCATGCGCCAATGAACGAATCCCTCTCCAACACGACTCGTTCATACGGAGTCACATTAAAGATTCGTTCAAAAAGAACGAATCGTTCTTGAACGACACATCACTAGACAGCACCAGCCTACGACGAAGGCAGCCTGGCACAGCATAGGCGAGTGCTCTGTATATTCTTGAGTCGGGGGAATGCATTGTAGTACAGTAGAGTGAAAAAGGTGGGCAGGAATTGGGCAGATAAAGACAAATGGGGTCAGATAATTACCGGATCCCAGAATAAAATTTTCCGGATCCTTGGAAGCCAGAAATTGAGAGAAAACGGATTGCGTTCCGGCAAACGGCGGAACAAATTAAGCACTGGTTCCTCTCCTGAGAGAAGCTTCTGTCTGTGAAACGATAGCCTCCAAACTGATCCTGTGCCATGCTAACTCAAGCTAACAAGTAGCAACATAGGGATGAAACGCTAACTCACTGACTAGCGACACCAGCCCCAACCCCGTAAAAGAGAGTCTGTCTGCAGAACAACTTCTCCTCATGGTTTCTCCTGTCAGCGTTGAAGCAGCCTCTGGTCATGTTTTGCAGAGTTTCTTCCGCGGCAAGGCTTCCCAGAGCAGCAGATAACCACCGTCCTGAGTAAATCCATCAGCTCCGAGAGGAAAACAGAGCAGAATGCAGTTTGATAATGAGCCTCGAGTAAATCCATCAGGTTGGAGAGGGATAAGGCTGCTCCGTAATGAACTCAATCCGCTCCGGCTGCAGGAAATTGCTTTTAAATGAAGCAATAAGGAACAGATCAGATCCACGGTAAACATCTCCATCCTTAACTCTGATAACGACACGAGTGCAATCTGCTTGAGCTTCCTCCTCGCTAACCTTCAGAGAAAACGTCTGCTCCTGTGGGTTATTCATGCTTTGATTTGATTCGAGCCGGCGTCGCTAAACTCACCACCGGAGGAGCCGGAGCAGGGGCTTTATTCTTCAGGGCTTTCTGAGGGTTCTAAACTTCGGGAGGAGTCAAGAGCAGTGTTTTCTGCCGCGCTTTGAGATGTTGACACATGTTGCAGTAATAGAAAGTCTCAGAAGAGGTCTCCTGGTCCAGCAGGTTCTTCAGTTGGAGGAGAGCAAAGGAGCCAATCAGCAGAGAGGGATCATTAGGAGATCTTCGTGCTCTGGTGTGGCCTGATCTGAAGGTCTTGTACAGTGTGAGGGTTTATTCGTCTGATGTTCTTCTCGTATCACACGAGCTACTGCTGATCTCCACCACAAAGGTCCTTGTCCTCTTCAGAACCATGCCTCCAAACTCGACCCAGTGGGGGAAGGACCGCACTCTGCTCTGGAAGCCGCAACTGAAACACTTCCATCAGAATCTAGCAGCTCTCTGTGATGCTCGTGCCCTTGGTTGCCATAGCAACCGTGTCATTGAAGCGGGAGAACAGAAGTTAATTCCATCCCCTTGAGTTTAATGTTGGCTTCATTACGCATTAGCTGCTAATCAAACTGTGAAGGTGATGGTTTAATTCATCTCTAGATCACAGCTCGTTAACACAGCGCCTGGAGATTAATAACTACGTGAAGCAAACCAGATCAACTCCTCGCGCTCAAGCAGAAACCTTGATCTCCGATCCGATCGACGGGCGTTCCCTCATGCAGCCGACAGCACAGAAGCGATCAATAATCCACGTGAAGTGAGGACTGATCACCGATCAATCCGCTCGTGTTCTATTCTCTCGCGAGAAACGGTCAGCAATGCTTCACATCCTTCAGATAAAGGAGGATCAGAACCTGCAGGGCCGTGTTTGTGATGTCATAAACGTTAAGATCCCGCCTCGTAACATCCCCCCCTCTCTCTATCTCTCTCTCTTTCACAGGGGTTAAAGGGCTCAGATCAGTGCTCTCCCTTTTAATTACGTGTGAGAAAGAGGAGCTCCACATGTAACCATTAGCTGTGTGTTTATACAATCTAAACAGTGAATTAAAACATGAATTTCCACAGCAACAAATCCCACGAGAGGGAAAAACACCCTTCATCCAATCAATACTAACCCTGTAAAGCGAGAAACCTGGGTTTGTGTAGAATCTAATGTCAACCAGATGAGCTTTGGGGTCTCTGGGGCTAGCATCGTTAGCATAAAAATCACTGAATTAGCATCACAGCTAAGAGAGAGAGAGAGAGAGAGAGAGAGAGAGAGAGAGAGAGCGGCAGATGCTGAGGCTCCAAACATCTCGCGGATCTGATAAATTTGCAGAGCTCCAGCAGTGAATTAAAGCAAAGTCAGATGCATATGTTCCATAAATCACTCCCGATGTTTAATTAAATACTGACGGATGAATTATTCCGACTGAACTGAAGCTCTGATGAACAGCAGTGCTGGAGGAACTCAGAGCTCCAGTGTAGATCACGAGGAAAATCAAAATCCATTTAATAACGTCTAGATTAGAAAGATATAAAACTGAAAGCGGAGCAGAGAGTTTTAAATGAAATCTGCCAGATTCTTTGAACCCTGAGGTGAAACATCTATCGAGGGGAGCTTTATCTGGAGCCTCGATATCTCAGATGCTGAAGAGAAGTCAAACATGGCGCCTGCAGCCTCCCTCAGAATCCATCTCCTGCAGAGGATCCACCTCCAGAAGATAAGAGCCCAACACCCGCACGAGCACCACGACCCCGTGCACCACAACTCCCAGAACATCCCGTTCCGGCAGATCCGATCAGTAACTCCAGCAGCAAACTCCAGCTGCTCCTCTGCCAGGAGATATATCTCGAATCGAAGGATCACAGAGAGCAGAAGCTGGTTCATGCTTCGCCTTCGCTGAAGTAACCTGCCGGGGGTGAGAGATCCTCATCCCAGAGAAACCCAGCCTCATCCTCTGCTTCTTATGACATGGGGTTCAGGACAAGTTTAGCTCTCCATCACCAAACCTCACTCTGAAACATCTCGTCTACAGAGCAGAGACTTTCCCAGAGAAGGGCCAGTAACGTCTGGAAACGGTCATCTCAGGAGATCCAGGACGTTCTCTGAAGGAGGAACCTTGCATGAACATCTGTGAGCAGATTCCTGGGATTGCAGACAGCAGGAGAACTCTTGCTCTGCAGAACCGCTGCTAATGAGCATCTGTAGCTCGCGTCACGCATCCATTAGCGCCGCTTTGAATTCCCGGCGCTCTGGAGGTTGTAATTACTGTGTTTCCTAAAGCTCTAAAGCCATACACGGCTCCTTCAGCAGGGCTTGTCAACACACTCCCGAGCATGAACATCTCTTCATTCAGGGTTTATTTTCCCCTGCTATAAACGAACTCGCTCTAATAACAGATGCGTCGCTAACAGGAAGCAATAAGCCGTTTATTTCAGCTCGCTGCTCAACCGTCCTCAGGAGAAGAACATCCTCTTGAGCATAGAGGACGATTAAACTGGAACAATCCTGTCTCGAGAAATATATTCATCACCGAAGCCCTGCAGCCTTCAAACCAGTGGATTCAAACTGGAAAGTGTTTCCACAGTTGCATATTTGTGTCTTTTCATTAATACCATTGTGAGTGAAATCCAGAGACTGTAAAAGAAGCCACGCCCCAAAAGGAAATTCCAGCCAGTCACGGGCACAGTATATCCGTCAGCTCTGCAGAAATTCAGCGGCGTTTAGAGCTCTGGCTTAGTTTTTATTCCCAGAAAAGCAATAAGTGTTCTATCTTATCTTCTGAGAACCTTAGCGTCTGCTTTGTGTGGAGTTTCTGAGGAGATTGATCTATCGGTCGCTAAAACAAAGCTTCTGCTAGCATCTGCATTAGCACTAAAGCTAAAATCTGGGTGGGGCTTCGAAGTGGCTCAATTAAGAGTCAACTGCCAAATCAGTGGCATCCCACAACATCCCATAATAACCACCAGCAGCAAACCAATGAACAGGCTGCTTGATTCCTGAGCTCATGGTGCTGAGATGCTGCCTTTCTGGGGATGAAATCATTACTGTACCTGCTCCTCCACCTGCTCCCGCTCCTCCTGCTGAGGGTAGCGGATGAACCACCACTGAATCTCCAGATACACCGAGCTCTGGCCGCTCTGAAAAGCACAACCCATCTCCACGTGCTGACCCTCCCTCACCGTCAGGTTCACCGGAGCATCAATGAACATCCCTGAGAGAGAGAGAGAGAGAGAGAGAGAGAGAGAAAGAGAGTGAGAAAGAGAGAGAAAGAGAGAGTGAGAGAAAGAGAGAGAAAGAGAGAGAGTGAGAGAAAGAGAGAGAGAGAAAGAAAGAGTGAGAGAGAGAAAGAGAGAGAGAGAGGACATTATTACATTTTTAAACGTTGTAAAGATTAATTCATAATTCAGTGGTATTTCAAGTGTGCATTCATCTCCTGAACAAATATCTTTAATCTCATGATTCAGCTTTAGTAAAATTATTATTTGATAACGGCCTCTTCACTCTCGGAGAGGCCTCAAACATGATGTTTGCAACACATTGATGAAGCACAAATCGAAATATTAAATTCTACTTAATTTTTTTTAACGATTTTATACACATGACAGGAGACAAATATGATTTAAAAAAATTATCGTCTGTTCTGGATTTAACAAACTAATCCTTCAAATATTAAAGCAGAGTTCGGGAGCGCCTGGTTCTCGGAGCGGAGCTCCCGGTGAGTCTCTGCCGGCAACACCGAGCGCTTCCTTCCGCGATGCGAAAAACATCCGAATCCAGCCTCGTTCGGAGCAGCGGAGACTCCGGAGCACGAGTCTTTATTCTGAGAAACGACGAGGATTTTCCCAAAATCAACAGTTGACGTCTCTCTCCTTCATCGTTCAACATTATAAATCATAACGATTCCGCGAGATATTAAGAGAAAACTATCAGTAGCCGCACCGAAATATGCTCCCCATGCGCATCCCCGGGTCTCGGTGTTCCATCAGGCGCGAACAGCCTCCGCAGCGACGACACAACTTTGCGCACTTTTTTAAGCGCAAAAACAGACCGCGACCAGAAACATCTCGAACCCTTTAGACCTGACCCGTGGTTTTACTGCAAACGAAAGTACTGACCATCGAGAGAGAATCCGACTTGAACCGACAGCCAAGAAAAGAGCAGAAATCCCAGAGACTCTGGCAAGATTCCCATGGTTCCGGAGAGCGCGAGAAACGATGATGATCTTCCAGAAGCGAAGCGCGTTACGCGGCGGCCGCGAGGAGCAGAAGCCCGAACATCGTGCACTCTGGACGGACTCTGCGCTGGGTTCCGCGTGCTCTCCAGACGCTGCCGCTGGAGGATCTGATGGATGAGGCTGCTAACCCCCCCCCCCCGTCTGATGATGCTTGCAGCTGCTCTCACCTACGTCTCGCTCTCTCTCACACACACACTGCCATTTTAATGCGAATTAAAACATTTCTGTAATAAAACTGATTTTACAAAGTGCTCTGATTGGCTCTTGCCTGAAATTGACTTATGCCTTTTCCTCTTATTGTCTCACATCAGATCTGGACCCAACACTTGATTGGGAAATCACTTTTAAACTTAATTCACCTTTCTGATGAACTCTGGCCAGATTCTGCTCTCTGATTGGCTAGAGTCAGATTCTGGTCTCTGATTGGCTCGGGTTTGATTCTTACAGAGACCCTTGGCTCCAGTGGTTCAGAAAGAACAGAACAGAACAAGAACCCAGTCGTACCCCCCCCCCCCAACACCACACACACTCACTTACCTCTCTGTCTCTGAATCACTCCACCAGCTGATTCCTATGGAAGCCTTTAATAACCCTACAGAACAAAAACAAGTCAACAGCAACAGAGTTTCCAAACAAGACTCGGGCCGCTGCTCTAGTAGATGCCCCGTGATTACATCACACATCACATGACCGAGATGAGGATGTGGTGTGATGCTAGCTGGAGTTTAATCTATTGACATACTCTGTTTTTCTTGTAGAAATGCTTGCGTCTGCTCTTGAGAAACAGGAACAGAGGGAGGAATCCATGGTGCTCTGCGTCGGTGATCTTACTCCTCCAGCGCTCCCTCTCAAAATTAATGTTTAATATCAGTCCGGGAACCGCGGCTCTGTGAAGCAGATAATGAAGACTCCTAATGATCCCACGAAGATGAAAACATCCCCAGAAGCTGCCGGAACGGCTCGATATAATAATTGAGAGTCGCTCTGATTGCATCCGTGTTATTGCTCTGAGATCCAGCTCAAACCGACCGAAACCGTGAGGAGCTGGGTCTTTCTGTTAGGTCTTAAATTTGTTTTTAATAACCAATGCTGGTTTTAAATACTGTGAAGATTTGCAGGATTTTATTTTTCTACTTTATTTCACTGAGCTTTATTTAGAATGATCTGTTTTCTTTTGTGTGTTTCTTTAATATTTAATGATTAAATTTTTTTTGGTCTGATGAGAGTCATTTTCTCAGACGAAACGTTCGGTTCTGTTCAGTAACCACCGTTAATGCACTCCATCATCTGCTCTTCGTCGTCATCATCATCATCAGCAGGGCATCTTCCCTGCTCTGGGTACAGCATGTTCTGTCAGTGACCCGTTACAGGATGCTCGCGCCACATGATTGACTGCCGGTCGAGGGGCAGGAAAGTGCAGAGACTGGTTTGGTTCATGAAGTGGCTCCTCCTCAGAATGAAGCAGAAACAGCTTCCTCAATGTCTCTCTGATACCAGCAGCACATACATGACCCCAGCTCCTTACCAGACAGGCCGGAGTCATGGCGGGGTGTCGACTGGAAAAGTGTTCGAACAAAGTAAATCTGGAGGAAATTTGAAACGAAACCATTCTTCAAACTATTGAAGACAATTGAGCGAGCAAGAGAGAGAGAGAGGGGGAGAGAGAGAAAGAGAGGGCGGTGAGAGAGAGAGAGTGAGGGGGGGGTGAGTGGATGGAGCATTGGAACAGCTGGATTAGAGCAGATCTATAATTAATTACACAAACTTCCTCGATGTAACAGTATAAAGTGATGCCAAATGAAACTGATAGATGGGAGGTAAAGACTGAGGGTAGTTGGGGGGGGGGGGTCAAAAGAACAACTATAAACACAGACGTTCTGCTAGACTTCCATCCATCTCGTTCCAAAGTGCAGAGCGTTTAACTCCTCCACGTCGAGATCAATGCAGCTCTTCATGTGAGCAGAGACAGATCGATCCGAGGCTCTTTAACTCCATTTCCTCCTTCTTGAGAGACTCAAAAGCTCTGAACCTCACTGTGCTCTGGCTTTATTAGAGATGAGGAACTCCACAGGAGAAGAGCTCGTCGTTCTACAATCATCGATATTTCACCTCCTGACCTACTCCTGCTGAGGCTCCAGCCCTGATCAGAACCAACACAGAGCCTTCAGAAACCCGGAGCTTTCCCTCGCGTTCTTCAGGCTGCTGAAAAGTAAAAGGGATTTTGAGTTTCATCTCGCCGGAATGGAAACGGCTGGCCACACCCTCCCCCGACACATGCTCTCTCTAGTGTGATTGCCCCGTTGCTTTCAACCTTCCTGTCTCCTGAACACTCGTTTCTGTTTGTTCAGGTTTTGCTCCCTCTAGTGGCTGAACTAGAGGTTCGGAGCTTTTGAGGTTCCGTTACTGGTTATCAGCTGGAGTGCTTGATTAGCATCTCGAGGCGTCCGCGGAGGCGTGCGCTGCGCGTGTGTTTCGTCTCCAGATCGGAATCTTCTGCAGAGCTTCTCTCTGATGAACTCCGCTGCTGATTAATAAAACATGAATCGTGCTCCTTGCTAACGGAGGAGAGGAATGGCTCTTATTAGCGGGAGTGTGATGCCTCATTCAAAGCAAGGTTAACCCCGAAATCCCTTTCCGTGTGATCCGCGCTTGTTCAGGGCTCCGGCAGCGTTTGGACAGTGAAACGGAAACAGTAACCCGTCTCAGCGTTGGAAGCATTATTCATCTCTCACTCATTCAAACGCAGCGTTTAGCGGATTCCT
This sequence comes from Danionella cerebrum, assembly GCA_007224835.1. Lineage (NCBI taxonomy): Eukaryota > Metazoa > Chordata > Actinopteri > Cypriniformes > Danionidae > Danionella > Danionella cerebrum. The sequence goes on along the minus strand of SRMA01025997.1, from coordinate 670,957 downwards.
CCAGATCCTCAAAGAGCATCTCTGAAATATTAACCTCGCTCTGCTCAAAGCTGTCAGACAGAAGCTCCGTTATTAATTCTTCATGCTCCAGATGACTGGAGGAAACGACATGATGGGAACAACAGCCAGGAGCTTCAGAGTCTGCTCCAGCACTCTCCGACGCGTGTAGCTGCTCGTAGCTTCAGTTTCCTCGGAGGCTGAGATCGTCGTGACCTCCAGCAGTCGTGCTTTATTTTAAACCCCCCCCCCCATTTCCTGCATCAGAACAGCAGTCCCTGTGCCACACCCCTCCACTTCCTTCTCCAGCAGTGGATCTCAGACGCAGACTTTTACACTTCCTCTGCTGGTTACGGTCTCGGCGCACATCTAACGGTGAAGCTCCGGTGTGAATGCGTGAGGAGAGGGTGCTGGTCTACAATCAAACAGCTTCTACGACGAACCGCAAATCTGCTGTGTTCTGTTTGGGGAAAACTCTCAATCTGGCAACATCCCAGGAGCACACACATGAGCGATGAGCCCCCGCTCTGGTTTCTCAGGAAGTGATGTAAAGGCCACCAGGCCAGTGTCACTCCCAGCTCCATCACTCCTCCACACACAGATGGAGCGCTCTCTTAACATGATCCATGCTGGCTGGAAACCAGCTCTGCTCCATCCATCCCAGAGCTTTCCTCCACAGCACCTGGTTAATTGAGCCATTGATTAAACTCTTGATTAAACCGTCGGAGAGAAAGCACGCTAGCTTCATCAGCCGCACGATGGGAGCAGCCACGGGAAAATCGATGAGAAGCAATCACTGCGGATCGACACCCATCAGCTGCTCACGATCTCCATCCATCCTCTGAACCCTGATGCTCTACAATCATTGATTTCTTCTCAGAGTTGTTTCGAGGTTCCCACTCTTTGGAGAAGAGGCACAGAGGAGAAACACGTATGATCGAAACACTTTCTCCTGATTGGATTCACCTGTGTGTGGAGGTCACCAAACCGTTCTGTTCGGTCTTCTGTAAGATGTGTGCGATTTCTTTTCCAGACAATCTTTAAAGTGAACATTAGTTTGTTAAAGCCCCGCGCTCGAGGCTGTCGAGGGATCCGCTGGTTTTTCCTGGTCCCGGACTCATCAGATGCATCACTCCTCGTCTGCTTCCTAAACAACTGTTTGACATATTTCTCAGAACGCGGCTCTTCTTCCTCTTTATCCTGGAGAAATGGTCTCGGAGCGCTACTTTCTGCAGAGTTTATTTGAATAATCTGCTGGCGCTGAGCCCTCATTAATCTCCTTCAGCAGAAGGACAGGCGGGGAGCGTGCCGGGCCTTCAGAGCGAGGAGAGCAAGCCTAGCACAGAGACGTCTCAACTCCAGAGCTCTAGCGTCATTCATCTGATGGAGCGGATCTCCAGGTGATGCCTCCTCAGATCATCAGAGTCTTCTTCTGCAGATCACGCTCCCGTCTGCGGGAGAAGCTGATTACAGGAGGCAGCGGCTCGATAGCGCATCGCCCGCTGCCAAACGCAATCGATCGAGAGCGCTGTGGATCCAGGCTATCGCTGCGTCGATACCAGAGTACTGCGTCTCAGCAGCAGGAGCTCTGGAGAAAGACGAGGAGGTGGTGAACACTTTCATTTGAGCCAGGAGTCACCGCCAATTTCCTGAATACATTACATTCTGATCCACAAAGTCAAAATAAGTTTCACAATAAATTTAAAAAATGTAAAAAATTATTTTTTTTTTTTATGAGTCGAACCCGGCCAGGAGCAGTGGAACCAGGAGCATCTCCTGAGAGTTGAACCTGAATCCTCCCCTCCTCTGAGCTTCAGCCCTGGCCCGCACTCGTCTCTGTGATGCACATGTTACAGTCAGCCCTTCTCGTTTAATCTGAGCTTCTTTCAGCATTCAGCTCCAGGTGCTACATCTGATGGAGATGCTGTGAAGAATGCTCAGAAGAAAGTTCTGAATGCTCAGTTCTTCCTATTCAAAGCTGTTCTCTACAGATATTCTCTAAAATAACATTCCCTTCACCTCTCTCTAGCTGAAGGAGGATTGTATTCAGGAAAGGAGGTGGGCGTGGGGAGTTTGCTTAAACCCAGAGGAAAGATCTTCTCTTTCTCTTCCTTCCATCTGCTGGGTGTCAGGGGACTGCTGGAGAGAAGAGCGCCGCACGGCCTGAATGCTAATGACCATGCATGGGCCGGAGATCCCCGAGGCTTCGTCTCATCCATTCCTAGAGTCTGGAGCAGCCCAGCGCTTCGGTGAATAGAGCTGGCGCCTCTGGAGAGACTCAGCAGGTGCCATCGCGGTGCAGAGCAAGAGCCGGAGCAGAGCAGCGTTTTATTCGAGAGCAGTTTCCCTGAACACCTGCTTGAAGAGAACCCGAGCCTCTTTCAGCTCAACAAGGCCCCGGCGTCAGCCCCAGTAATCATCTCTCTCAGAGCTCGACCGGCGTGAGGCTGAACCTGCATCGGAAGCTCCTGGTGTTGAAGCGAACTGCAGCGCAGTGACATATTGGACTGTAATCATCACAAACACATTCCCCAGCTCAGCCATTAATCACGGGCACGGCCCCAGCATCAGCGCCGCTCTGAATAAACAAGGCATTTATAATCCGAGCGAGCGGATGCGCGTCTGTAATCTGAAGCGGAGGGATGTGATCGTACGCAGCGATTCATTCCGAGAGTCGAGCAGCGGAGTGTGATGGATGCTGAATATCGTATGATGGTATCGCTGCAGCCGAGCCCGTAATAAACAACCCGAGGCTTTTATTAAATCTGTCAGCAGCCCCAGCACAAGCGCTGTGAGGGGTGTGATGAAACGAGCTGAGCACCTCCCTCGCTGCTCCCTGTGTGCCGGAGACGCTGACCCTCACATCGATCTCCTGCAGGACCGCCCACACCTCTGCGCTCACCCGAGCAGAGGCTCCACGTCATCATTTCAATCCATCGTGTGTCAAAGAGGAAGTAAGATATTGTTAAGCTCCTCCCCTTTAATAGCACCTGCCACCTCGGTGCTATTTGCTAGTAAGATGCTAGTGCTTTGCTCTCCGCTGTAAACAAAGTCCGGTCATCTGCTAATGGTGTAACTATGATAGCTGCTGGTAACTTGATCGACATCTGTGGGGGTCGCTCATGCAGGCCCCACCCACTCTTCTAGAGATCGATTGATTAATAAAAATACACTGCTGACCACAGTCTGAAATACAAAAAGCTATTTCATGTTCCACCAGCAGATATCAGCAGACGTCTGGGAGCTTTCTGGCAAATATGTGTGTTAGCTACCACATGCTAACAATCACATGCCAGCTATCGTCCACCAACAATCGCATGCTAGCTATCGTCCGCAAACGTTCACAAGCTAGCTATCGTCCGCAAACGTTCACAAGCTAGCTATCGTCCGCAAACATTCATAAGCTAGCTATCATCCGCAAACATTCACAAGCTAGCTATCGTCCGCAAACAATCACATGCTAGCTATCGTCCGCAATCACATGCTAGCTATCGTCCGCTAACAGTCACATGCTAGCTATCGTCCGCTAACAATCGCATGCTAGCTATCGTCCGCTAACAATCGCATGCTAGCTATTGTCCGCTAACAATCGCATGCTAGCTATCGTCCGCTAACAATCACATGCCAGCTATCATCCGCAAACATTCACAAGCTAGCTATTGTCCGCTAACAATCGCATGCTAGCTATCATCCGCAAACATTCACATGCTAGCTATCATCCGCAAACATTCACAACCTAGCTATCGTCCGCTAACAATCGCATGCTAGTTATCGTCCGCTAACAATCACATGCTAGCTATCGTCCGCTAACAATCACATGCTAGCTATCGTCCGCTAACAATCACATGCTAGCTATCGTCCGCTAACATTCACATGCTACTAACAAATGCTGTGAAGAACTAAAGGAAGTAGTTTCCTTGTCTGATGTGATTAAATTGGATTTTCTCTGTGATTTAAATGAAGTCCACAGAGAATCATTTAATGCATTTATCACAATAATCTAAACATATTTAATCCCACCTTCATCCCCTCAGTTTTTCTTCGTGTATTGCATGCAGCGATGGTTAATGGCCTCCAGAGATCCGGTCCTCGCTGAAGGTTTGGACCCCTGCAGTGTGCACCAGTATTGGTGGTAAACGCTCACGCGTCTGCTCTGAGGTTGAGAGTGTACACGACATGACGAGGCTTTCGAAAAGCACAATTGTGAAACAAAGGATGACTTTTGAAGAGATTTTGGAGCTTTTCTCATAGAGGATGATACAGCAATTATTTTTAACCTTTATGAAAACACTGTGGAGCAATGTTTGGAGCGGATGCTTCAGATGTGAACATAAACTTTAAGCAGGCTTTGAGAGGAGATAAAGACTCACAGTCTCCAAGTTTGAATCTGGTTTATCCTGATCAGGACGTGTTTACAATGAGAGCTGTCTGGGACGGACCTGATGAACATCTCTCCCCGAGAGATTCGGGTGTTCGTCACAGAGAGCAGATATGTTCAGCACAGGGGTCTGTGTGAAGTCGATAAATCACTGCAGACAAAAGAGGAGAGCATGAAGAGCAGGACACAATGAAAGCACTCGAAACGAAAGCTCCTGAGCAAGAGAAGCAGAGCACAGTGCGGCCTGCTCCAGCAGAAGGCCTCAGAGGAGAAAGCTGAAAGAATTCCTTTAAATCGAATACAATCTTCTCTCCGCCGCATCCTAAATCACCAGAGCGAACGAATGCTCCAGTCGCTCGAGGTCGCTCCGCTCTGAACGAGCGGTTGCTGCTGGATTGCTCAAATGATCATGTCACGCCAACCGTTAGCCTCTGTTTGTACATGAAGCTCTGAAGAACCAGCCTCTGCTCCCCGCGTCTCCCTCCCTCGAGCTGCAGTTAGCTTTAATTAGCTGAGACACATGTTTTAATCCAGGAACAGCAGCTCCTGCCGCATTAGCATCACAATGCAGCTCTGATTGTGTTTGGCTCGGCTCGTTATTAGGATTCCAGCCCAGCAGAAGCTGAACAGAGCCAGCGTGGAGCAGCTCCCTCAGGAGGCTTCCAGATAAACACCTCAGAAGGTTATTCATGAAGCTATTCACCTCGAGGAGAGAGCGGCATGTGACCAGTTCCCCCACGGAAAAGAACTCAGCCCAGATCGAGGCTCGGCTGGAGACACTTTTGTTCTCTGCAGATTGAAATGTGTCGAATGAATTCAGGAGAGAATCAAAGAAAAGCTGCTGGAGATACGAGAGAGGAACTGCACAGGAGCCACTGTACCTTCATAGAACATCCAGAGAAGGAGACTGCTGCGAGAAACTGTTACAAAAGGACAGAGAAACTGAAACCCTGCCCAGTATATAGAGCCGGAGGTTTGGACGGTGAAACTGAAACACTGTTCAGTGTAGAGCCGGAGGTTTGGACGGTGAAACTGAAAACAAGGCAGATGTTTGAGAAAGTGACATCGCTGTTGTTCAGAACGTTTCTGTTAGTCGGACCCATATCTTCTCTGGACATCGTAAATCTCTTCGTAAGAACTCTTTCTGAGGACGGCTCTCTTCTCCTCAAACTCACATGATGAGCAGACTCACACCCCCCTCTCCGCTCCCTCTCCCGGTTCTCAGATGAAGACATCACAAGTGGAGAGTCCCTGGACAGCTTGTTACACACTTAATAAAAAAGCCCCGGAAGCTCTGGAGTCTGGAAACCGTGGCTGCTCAGAGAGAGACCTTCATCAGAGGAACTCCTGGAGGCAGAGGAGGAGTGAAGCAGGTCACAAACACTCGCTGGGGAGCAGAGACCTACATCAGGATGAACTACATCCTCCACGAGTGCTTAAGGAATCTGTGGCCGAGGACTGATGGAGAAAGCAGAGCTCCATCTAAACCGTGCACTCCAGATCTGGACACAGAACAGACGGATCATTGTTTAGATCTCTAGAGTGGACACAAATCTGATCTCCAGCAGAGCCCTGAGAGCCAAATGACTTCAGACAAAGAGATGCTCTGGGATCTGCTCAGGGTGGAGTCTGGCTTCAGTCCAGCGTGGAGACTTGTTCTGTCTCCCCCTCACTGTGAGAGCGCAGGAAGCCCAGAGCCGTCATTAGAATCCAAAGCTCATTACAGAGAGGGAGAGAGAGAGAGAGAGAGCAATTTGCATTTAAATTGTTTCAGCAGAAGTAAATTAATGGTTGAACTCTCTCTCTCTCTCTCTCTCTCTCTCTCTCTCTCTCTCTCTCCATGAAGGTAAGCGCAGAAGCAGAAGCTGCTCTCAGAGACTTGCAGCAGAGCTTGAAGGACATCTGAGACACGTCGATAGATCTAGAAATAACCCATTCGTTTCTAAACGAGCATCAGAAGATGAAAGCTGAGCACAGCTCCGGTGAGAACCTGCGGATGCCAGATTCTCCCCATCGATGGGCGCCAGATAAATTCAGCATCTCCACAGCCAGGAAACGATGACAGGCTTCTACCACTGCCAGACTTATCTCCTGACAGCGGCGAGCCAGAACTTCTTCCGTTCAGTCTAGAGAACATCACAGAGAAACCAAACAAATACAGCAGATGCTAATCCAGAAAACAAACCCTGGAGATCCACCTGAGAGCTCCTGACCAGTGTTTCAGTTTCATCGTCCTCCCAGGAGCAGCGCAATCACTCTGTTTTAGAACGTGCTGGAATTCTGTTTTTTTCTCAAATCCATCTGCAAACAGCTCAGAGACGGTGAAACAGATCGATGGAAACCAGAGAGCAGCGCTGATCATCCATCAGAAGAGGATGGTGTTTGATGTGCGCCATGGCAACGCTTCAGACACGAGGCTGACGGATGCTGCGGCACAATCATCACCGGAGCTCTGGCACAGAGCCGCCAGCTTCAGATAGAAACAAAAACATGAATTAATCGAACACAACACAGGAAAAACTAAAGAGTGAGTGAAAAAAAAATTACAATAAAAGAATAACTTTGTGTTTTAAGAAAAAAAGTACAATAAAAAACATTTAGCAAAAACAAAAAATATTAAAGAATAAAGTAAATCTAAGAAGTAACGTATGAAATAATGCTCATAAACTTTATAAATCAAATGAATCGATTGAAAGAAAGAGCACAGATCAAACGTGATGATGGCTTCCAGCCCCGCCCTATTATCATCACCTGAGACACAGGAAGTGCTCGCTTCAGCACTTCCTGGTAAACACACAAGAGCCACAGACGCAAAGGCTGAGAATCCGATCCAGAGCCAGGAGACACGTGTCCGGAGATCCAGATGCTTCTTCATCTTTCCGTGTGGAACAGAAGCACCTCCGGATTATTTCCTGGGATTCATCAGAGATCAAGGAGAATCTCGGATGCAGGAATCTCCTTCGGCTCAATCACTCTGCGAAGGACGGGTCGTAAAAGCCAGGGTTTCTATTTCATCGTCCATGACAGAGACCGCCAGCGTTCCGAACCGATGAAAACAAAGGCTCTGCTCTTGCGGAGATCCATCACAGAGATTCATGAGATGCGCCGTAAACATGACGCTTGCTCCTCTGAACATCTTCTGTGAACCTGATAGATTTTATCCTCCGCAGACAGAGACAGACCTTCAACTTCCCTCACCTGCACGCGATCAGCTGATGAACCGCAGCATCCAGCTCCGCAGCTCACCAACACTCTACGTCTAGAGCAGGAACATGGAACCCAGGCTTCGTTTCTCCAGGAGAATTGAGTTTAGATCTCTATACGACACCGACACACCACCAAACCCGGGAACCGCCTCGTGATCATCACCTCAATCCCTCGGCCAGAGTCCCTCAGCAGCTCCTGATCAACACCGATGAGATGGAGAGACTGGGGGACGGATGTCAGGAAACCCCTCCCCCCACCTCCACCTCTATCTCCATCTCCAGCAGAGGCCTGAGCTCTCTCTGAGTTCATCTGAGGCGAACCGTTCTGCACCATTCAGGCGTCGATGCCACGGATTACTCGATACAATACAAACTGTTCCTGTGAAAGACAAGTCTCCATTACGCTCACAAAAGAGCTCTTTACGGAGCGGCTCCAGCGAAGGAGAGCTTTTATTTGAAGCCATTGTAGAGTTTTCCTCTTGAAATTGTGCTAGTGCTGAGAGAAAGGCTGTAGCTTTTGATTTCCATCAGTCAGAAGCCCTGCTTTCATTCTGCTTCCATCAGCTGCCGCCGCACACCGTTGAGCCTCAACGAGCGGCTGCCAGTGACCTCCACGTTCGGTAATGAGTCAAAAATCAGACCAGTGAAAGAAAGCCCGACAAAGGAGATGTTCGACTCAGCGCAGCTGGAAATCATTCAGGAGCGCATTTCAGCCTCGGCTCCAGGCAGAGATCCTTCCACCGAGCTTTAATAGAAGCACATCGTGATGGAAAACATGAGCGCTCTCGACACAAAGGGCCTTTGTACGGCTCCGGTGCCTAATTAGATGCAGCTTTTCAGGTTTCCAGAGAGGTGTTATCTGTCGATGGAGGTGCAGCTGTGTGTTTTGTGTCAGCTGACAATCACAAGAATTTGATGCATTAGAACGGTTTGCTCCTCCAGGCCTTTCCCTCACACTGAGCGGATTCCAGTCGGTCATTGAACGGCAAACAGAGGGAGGCAGGAACCAACCAACCCTTGTGCTGCTCAGCGCTTCCCGCCATCGACAGATCAACCGGATCACCGTGAGCTCACACATTACTTCTGTTTGATGACGTTCAGCTCATTCGCTTCCGCTAGGAATCAACTGTTTAGCATTTAGGGTACGAACACGAGTATCCATGGACTCCGCCGCGGCGTGCTTCATTATCTCAAGAATAGTTTTTAGAATTATAAACATTTGCATGATTTCATTATTTAAAGAGAGCTCTTAACTAATTACATTAACATAATGCGCCAGGCTGTATTCTCAGAGCTGAGGCATCCTGACCTCAAGCACCTCGCGAGGCAGCTGATGTTCCCTCACCACGACGCTTGAACCAGACGTCCACCAAGTGATGCTTGCTTCTGGAGGTGGCCCTCTCAGGGACGGAGCCACTGAGATTAAACACGATCGGTCAATCACAGGAGGAGAAATGACCCGATCCCTGCGATTATTCAATAATAAACATTTGGATCTTCTGAGTGAATGAAGTGAGTGTCAGGAAGCTCTCTGTGAGCGTTCCACTGCGCTCCTCGAAAAACAGAGTCGCCTTGGGAGGCAATTAAAACCAAGAGCGCTGAGCTTTATATCTGTTTTAAGTGGGACATTTTAATTATCATTAACAAACGAGGACAACCTTTTTAAACCCCAGCGAGCGACACTTTCTGCAGATAGTGCACCGTGGCCATCCGTCTCCTGCAGACAAACCACTGTTCAGGAACATCTGGATGACCTCGAGATACAAACACGACACTCGCTCGCTTTCGAATAATGTTCTGGAGCTGCTCTCAATCAGAGCCTGATTCTCTTAAGCATCATTAGCAAACAAGCGTTGCCAGCTCACTCATTAGCATAGTTTAGCATTCAGTGTTTGTGTAGACTGTTGAAAGCCAGCAGCAAAAGCTACTGATAAACTCTGCTGAGGGACCCGAAGAACCTGCAGAAGAACCTCAGACATCCTGAGAAGATCTGACTCCAACAACTGACTTTGACTCCAAGACTAATTCCAAAACCCTAGTTCCAGACTAGTAAAACCATAGACTGCATTAAACCATAGATGCATCATCCATGAAATCCCTTATGGCCATCACTACTGCAAGAGTAAAGTAAAGTTGAGCTCCTGGAGGCCGACCGCTCTCTTCTGACTGCAGCCTCTAGTGGCCGGTGGCTGAATGACCAGTTCACTTTCTGGAGGATGCAGCACTCCGCGCCGTTACTGGTGCCGATGCCAGTTCATTGTTCATTCGTACATTTTCATTTATGCGTTTGGCAGAAGCTTTAATCCAAAGCCACTTACATTTGAATGAATGAACACATTTTTTTGACAGTTCCTGCTTTCCCAGTGTTCTTGGGCGCCCGGGACACACCCCAATCATCGTGTTGCCTAGTAACAAGCAGCCACTCATTTAATCCGTTCCTCAAGTTCTGTGTCTGTGCTGCTGGTACTCGCACATCCCTCCCCTCACAAGCTCCCTCTTTGAGAAGCAAGCATCCTGGCCCCTCGGGCCGGCGCTGTACAGAACCTTCCTATAACCTGAGCTCAAATCTGCTCTGGAGCTCCATCACGACTCCACATCTCCTGCTCAGGAAGCTGATCCTAATCTGTTGCTCCACACAGGGGTGTTCTGATCAGAGGAGCTGAACGGTTCTTGTGTGTGTGTAAACCGTCCCGGAGCAGCACAGGCTGCAGAGAGCACAGATGCCTCTGCTCAGATGATCCATTCACGATTAGCTCCAAGCTCAACTCAGATCGACGAGAGAGAAAACATGAACCAAAGCCAGCACCGAGCACTCCTCTTCAGACTCTCGGACCACAGAGTCTCCGGCGCTGAAGGAACACTGGAAAGGCCTTGTGTTTTGGACGGAGGAAACATTTTTCTTTTTAAAATGTTACATTGTGGAAAAAAGAAAACAATTAATAGAATATTGATCAAAAACACAGACTATTAAATATCTGCATGTACGATTTTTATCTTTGAGTGAGAACAAAGCACAGAGGAGAAGATTTGAACTCGATGAGAAGAACTTGAGAATAAATGATTTGGTTAAAGAGTTAAAAAAAAAAACATTAAAACAAGATCGATATGAACCCTTCAGAAGCTTAAGCCTGGAGTCAGTCCTGCAAAACTTGATTTTCATTCAGCCACGCTTCGGTCACAAATATGTGGAAAACTTCACTGAAGTTCAGAGCGGCTAAGCTGATGATAACTGAAGCCACACGTGGGGCGGGGCATACTGTAGCATCCACCTCCCTGCAGGAGCCAGAAGAGGAATCACACCCTGCAGAGTCCCACGGAGCGAGCGGATCATTAGAACGGAGGGATCTGTTGTCCCTGACGCCGGCCTGTTATTTATCTCCTGCCTCGGCTTCTGTCAGGTGCAGCTTTATATTTCAGCAGTGTTTTCTCAGCTCCGGGGCAGGATGAAAATGATAAAAGCTGCGGCTGAGAGCTGCTGATGGATGGCGCCGCTCATGCACTGCAGTGTTTATTCTCTATTGATTAATGCCCATCACTCAGCGCCAGGAGGAAACCGAGCGTGCTAGTCTCTATTAGCATCACGCCGGGGTACCACACTGTCATCAGACCAGAGAGCGAATCATGAAGAGCGCTCAGACGTGAACCAGGAGCTGCCGACCTGCCTCAGAACCTTCTTGTAGAGAAACTCCACTCTCTTCTGCTGTGGAGGAGGAAAGCACAGGGACAACGGTCGGATATGTAGAGGTAGCTCTTGAAAGTTTGTTTTTGGAGGAAATGTTGACTCTGTTCTGCCTCAAGGAATTTATCAGGTTTAATGTCAATCAGAAACAGAGCGCTGGAGAGGGAATTATCGACGGATTGACTCAATGGGATTACAGCTGTTCTCTCTCAAACAGCTTTTAAAATTGATTGCCATGCAAACAGTGTTTCATTTTCACCGTCCAAACCTCCAGCTCTACACAGAAAAGTGTTTCACTTTCACCGTCCAAACGGTGAAAGGCCTGTGTTATAGGCCTCATAATTCTTGGTAAAATCTTGTCTCTCCAGGGATTTTCTCAGAGGGAGAAGCTACTTGAGGTTAGCATCTGAGACACACGGGAGAAGCTTGAGAGCACTGACGCACGGGCAGAAGAAAGCTGCAGATCCCGAAGGCCATCCATCTCTAATTTAATCCAAAGCTGTCTCTTCATCATCCTGTCGGAGGACTTTGAGTTTAGAATGCTAATTGTCAGCGCAGAACAACAGATGATCGATCGGCTAAAACACCAGCACACCGTCGAGTCTCGGAGTAATGGGCAGATTGATTTATTGCTGGTGACGGCTGGAAATCTCGGTTTGCATTGATATTCTGAGGCTAACCTTTAGCATCCACACCAAACCCAAACGTTACGCAGCACCCAGAGCAGAAATGCACCGCTGAGCATCACAAGATCTGCCACCGTTACTAAAGCAGCGTTCAACATGTTTCCCATTTTTACATTAAAAACAAATGGTAACACTTTAGAATACTCCTCCTCCGTTAACTAGGTAAGTTGGCTAGAAACGGTACTTTGTACATGTACAGCAATAATGTATTATTACACATGGTAATGGAAACAAAGGTTGCAGTGAATTTTTCTTGAAGAACTAGTAGATAGTTGCTGAAAACTATTCAGGCTAAACTAAATTACAGGACACTTCTGTAGTTACTTTCAGTAATTCAGTAGTTACTGATAGTTATTTTACAGTTAACAGTAGGTACTGATAGTTAAGGGTAGATACTACAGTAGTTACTGTGGCATTAGCTAATGAATAGTTAACAGTAACTTCCTAGTAGGTTTCTGCTGAGTTACTCAATAGATACTGGTTAGATCTGTAGTAACTACCTTATGCGTTAACAAAGGAAGAGTATTCTAAATAGTAACCGTTAAAAGATGAACGCTTAATCTTAATATTTCTTCTTAAATTCTTATTTTTAGTCACTAATTGTGGACCAGCTGTCGCCACCTACTGTGGTGGAGGACGATGATGATAATGTGAAGCAAAAAACTTAATAGAACACTCTCTTGGTAAAATCATTATTGTATAGATATTTATTAAATAACCTTTATAGAGTATTATTAAATGTGACCGTTGGTTATCTAATAAAAAAACATTTCGAATCCACATCACTTCAAAATCGCCAAATGTTGTTAAGAAACAACTTTTACTTACATTATTTTTCTTTGGACGAAAAGGTTTTAAAAGATCGGATATTATTCGGGAGAGAAAGAGCAAAATACCGATGTCGAGAATCGAACCCGGGTTCCTCTGAGCACCTTCCCGCCGTACGGACCGCTGCACCTCGGAACCGGATCAAGCAACGACGGTTAATTACGGTTAGCTCCACCGGAAGTCACATCTAACCAGTTTTTTTAGGGCCTAAGAAGTTTTAACAATACTGTATTCCGCAATCCTTGATAAGTAATAAAGCGCCCCATTTCTTGTGTTTTAATATTTACAGAGAGAATTCCGCTGAAAAGATTTCATCGTTTATTTCTTGATCACCGCTTTGAGGGCTGGAGTAAAGTCACCCTCTTTCGCCCGAGTTTAGCGCCAATAACTAATCATTACAAACCCAAACAAACGCAGCACAGCAGACAGAAATTAACTTACCACAGTGAAGAGCAGGAGATTAGAAAAGTACTCGGTGACGACAGAAATAAACCGAGAGAACCGCGTATTCCCAACAGGTGAACGCTCTCGCGCTAATGAGCCAGGGGGAGGGGCTTATGAGAAGAACAGGTGTTTGAAGATAATCGGGGATGCTTCCCGAGCGGACATGACGAACAGAACATAAAAATACAGTTTACAGTATTGCGGAGAGATTTCGCTTTATTCTATTGTGAGGCAGAGCTACTAAAATAAAAAGTGTATTATTTTAATTATAGTTCCTCACCTCATCTCCTGAGGTGTCTGAGGTTTCAATCAAGAGCATTCTCCCATTCGGCGGCGCATTAAGACGTTTTAGAATATTTATTTTATCATAGAATTTGATTAGAATAGAAAACATGCGTAACAAAACATCAAGTGTTTGAGTAAAATTACATGAAAAGTAAATTTTAAAATGTTCCTTAAGCAATTGAAATCGTTCACTAAATCTAGCATTGCAGCAAAATGTTTGTCAATTAAACGTTACTCAAAGATAATAAATGTTTTTACTATTTCCAGAATAAAGGTGTTTTAAGGCCCAAATGTGAAAAAAAGATTGATTTTAAGGGCATTGCTGCACCCACTGCTTCCCCCAAGCGTGAACCAGGCCCTCAGATCCTTCAGCCAGATCCTTCTCAATAATTTGATCCTGAGTCATTTCTGAACCATGCTCAGTGTGGAAAGAGTGGCTCCCAGAAACACTTCTGTGCATGCGTGTGATAAACCAGCCTCGAAGAGACACAACACCTTCCTGCATGTGTGGAAACAGATATGGCTCAAACACTTAATAAAAAGAATCTGATTAGTGTTCCATGAAGAAAAGAAAAGAAAAGGTCAGACACATTCGTGCATGTCAGAAGGAAAGAGTGCAGGTTTGTTCTTCTCCGCAGGCCGGGAGCTTTATAAAGTGTGTCTGCTGCAGCCGTTTCTCATCCGAAGCAAGCGAGACCTAAACAGATTCATTCCGAGCTGAAAGAGTGAGCTACACCAGTGAGATGCTCCATTACAAACGGAGGAATAAAAGCAGCGTGTGATGAGAGGAAGCCCGGCCTCCAGATCTACATTTAGATGCACAGAGCAAACACAGAGTTTCAGGAGAGCAGCGAGATAAACCTGCTGCCAACAAACACTTTCAGTTAAACAGATGAGCAGAGAACAACCAGAACACGCCGAATATCTGGCAACCACATCTCTTTTGGACAAATAGTGTCTTCTTTGTTCCCTTGATGAAGCGAGGAGATCGAACATGATCGTATGGTTTAACAGAGAGGGAAAAACATTTGTTTAGAGAACCACCCGCTGGCTCTGCATAAACCAGAAAGCAGCAGAAACATTTCTAAACGCACTTATCTTTGTGTCACAATAATTGCATGAAGATGTTGTTTGGAGCAAACAGATGGCAGCTTCCTTGAGATCTCCATCTCCAGCATCATGGATGCCAGGGATCTCCATTGTAATGGACACGGGGTCGAGCCTAAAGTAAAGTAATGTCTACACCGGAGCAACGGTCACATCTTCTGATTCTGAGAGCAAACACATCCCTCCAGCTGTAATGAGCCACAGAGAGCACATGATGGAGACTCGCAGGAGAACCAGGGGTTACTGCAGAAACACTTCCAGTAGAAGAAGAGATGTTTTGATAAACTGGTGCTGCGGTTGCTCGGTGTACAGTAAACTGTGTAAAACATAAATCCTGGAGCTCATTTTGAGAAGTGCTCCTCGGTCCAAGCAGAGCTCTGGTAAATATTTCCTCACGCTCCAGGAAACATGATCAGGAGTATGATCTGGAGATGGAGGAGGAGAGTGGAGTGTTCCCTGAGAGCAAGCACCTCCAGCACATTAGAACACGGTTGCTCAGCTAAAGCATAAAGGAGCACTAGATCCTGCAGAAGTAACTATAGAAACTCTGCAGTAACGCTGGTTACTTTAAAGGGCCACGATGAAACCTTTGTGATATCTTCTGAGATGTCTATGTGTCAAACATTACTTTATTTATTGTGTTTAAATCTTTACTTCACTTTGTTCTGTCTTCAGGTAGCATCCTAAAGCTGCAGAGGAGGTGACGAAGATTCAAAGCAGAAGCACCGGCTCTTCTCTGCAGGTGAGTGCGAGCAGAGCATCTCTTGGGACGTTCCACTTCTATTAGATGATGCTTTGCAAAATTAGCATTTTCCAGTAAAAGATCTCTTAAATCCTGGCGGAGGAATCTTGTGAGGGATGAATTTCCTTCTGGTTCCTGTGTTAGCGGCTTGAGTTAATCTGTTTACTCTGCTGAGGCCCGGAGGAAGCTGGAGGGCAACCTCTCTGTCTCTCTCTCTCTCTCTAATTGCTCTGCCGGAGGATGCTGTGTGTCTGGGGGCCGTAAGCGCTTTAACATTTGAGCGCAAGCAGCCCGAGGAGCAGCTGAAGAACCCGCGCTTACACCCTAGTGCCACCCGGGGTTTTCTGAAGCTTTAGGTTACAGAAGCAGACTCTGAAGCAGACTGGATGAAGAGCTTGGGTGGAGAAGGTCTCAGGATAATCCATGGTTGTTCCTCAGCATCCTTTCATCAGAAAACACGACAAACGACTTCATTTGCCACCATTGTGACTCATTTAGCAAAAACAATGTTTGTGTCGGCTTTAAACATGTTTCTGGTGGTGGTAGTAAGCTCTAAATGCTCCTGATCAGAATTCAAAGCAGGAACCTTCTGAGAGACGAGCACTTGCTCACAGTTCAGCTCTAGTGCTGAGAATTACTCAAGACATCTGGAGTGTCTGGAGATTAGACGAGTAAACAGAGACAATATGAACCTCCAGCGGAGCAGAGGAAGCATTTCCTGTGCCCTTCATCTGTCACTTACTCTGACATTTACTAGAGGTTCCCTCGATCCACCGAGCGCTTGGCATCTCCAGACAATCTCATGCAATTAGGGCAGAGCATGTAATCCCAGTAATGAATGTCTGGAGCGACTGTAATCGTTGCTGGAAGTCATTAAGAGATAATAAAGGTCATTATAGTTTGAAGAGCAGCAGTGCTGCGTGTTTGGATTCCTGAACATTGTGACGTGCTTTTCATGATGTTTGCAAACAAAAGGTTAGAGGAGAGATGCTGCTCCGAGGGTTGGCGCTTTTACACGATGCTCATGTTTTCATTACGTTCGTTTCTTGTCTGGAATATTAAGATTCTAACGGAACAGTTTTGTGATGTTCAAAAGTTTTTAGAGAGATGTCATAAATGTAATTGCTGATGTATGTAACTATTAATTGACTCGTAATGAACGATTTGGAGATCTCTCTAATTATATTACAGAAATCTTCAAATGAGATTTTAGTAGTAAAAAGATAATTGGAGAGCTCTGTAATTCACTTTCTTACTAGTGCAAATAGAATTGAAGATATGTTTAAATGTCTTTACACCTGGTCAAATATATATTTATCACTAGTCAGAACACTTTTATTGCTATCTTTAAACATCTTTATGGATAGTCAAGTCAAATGTTTAAATGTTAAAAAGGCTTGCCATATGACCTCCTAGACATAGTCCTGACTCACCAGTTCTGCTCTCGGGTTACTGGGAAAAATTTGATTCCCGCTCGTGGCTCTCCTCCTCTTCTTCCGTGAGAGATCCACCCCTGCTTCCAAAAGCAGCTTTGTTAACTTTCTGATTAAAACGTGTTCAAAGGAGAAAAACCGAGAGGAAATGTGGATGAAAGAACATTCACAGACTGGTTCAGAAGCTTTATTCTAAACATTGATCAGATCTTTGGCATACAACAGCTGCTGAAAAACAACAGGGCGACTCCCAGAGAACATTCGATACCGCCCTTTTAAAAAGTAAACCAAAGACGATTAACCTTCAGCACCGATGAGCCTTAACTAGACGTTTCACAAACAGAGGAAGTGCATCGGGGTGTGGAATAAAACATGAGAATTCTTCCAAACATGAATGACTTAATGAAACATCTAATCTCGCTTCTCAGAACGAACAAGAGACCAACCACAGACTCTTGCTCAATCTCTCTTTATTCTCTGTGTCGATGCACTTCCTGTCATTCAGCTCAGAGGACATTCAATCTTTTTACATTGAGTCACATTCAAGTTAAGTAACAAGGAAGCAGAAGAGAAAACATGAGAGTGTGTTCCACGGAAGCTACGCTTGGCCACAGAGTGTGGATGGAGAAGCCGGGTCTGCTGTTTCTAACTTTAACATACGCGAGTGACGAGGGCTCGAATCGTGGATGGACCGCCAGCTTCAGCTGGGGAGCTAGCGCCCCTTCTCATGCCAAAGACCGACTGCTACTGCTAATGCTAAGTCTGCTGGCCAAGCAAGAAAAGTGACTGGCTAGCACTCCCCGAGCGTGGTTCTGGAACTTCCTCCCCAGAAAGGTGTAAAGCACAGGACTGATGCAGAAATACAGCCGAGCGAGGTTACTGGCGATGTATCTGACGTACGGCAGGCTGCTCCCACAGTCCTCCTCGACTTTAAACTCGTCGATCATCAGGACGATGTTATACGGACTCCAAAACACAAAAAACATCAGGACAATGACGAAAACCAGTCGAATGGTGCGATGCTTTCCCGCCATCCGCGTGGCCATGACAGTCAGCGTGATGCGCATGTAGCAGTAAACGAAGACCGCCAACGGGAAGAGAAAGAACAACACGATCTGCTTGTAAAAGCTGAACATCAGCCAATGTTCTTCTCCCTGGTCCTCACAAACCAGCCCCGCCATCGGATACTCTTCCACGGTGAAATGCACAAAGTATTCAAGGCTAGCGAGGAAGCTAACAAACCAGATGGCTAACGATAGGCAGGAGGCGTAGCAGCCTCTGCGCTGCCTGTTGGCCACCATGGAGTGAACCACGGCCAGATACCGATCGAAGGTCATGAGCGTGAGGAAGAGGATGGAGCTGTAGAAGCCCAGATAATAAGCGCCGTGCACAGCTTTACACAGAGCCTCTCCAAACACCCACTCGCCCGAGTGATAGACGGCCTGAAAGGGCAGCGTGAAGCTGAAGATCAGGTTGGAGGCCACCAGGTTGATCAGGAAGATGTTGGTGACCGAGTTGAGCTTCTCAAACTTGTAGAGGACCAGGAGAACCACGCCGTTGCCGAGGATGCTGATGATGAAGATTACAGAGTAAAACGGAGGCAGGAATGCTTTGCCAAACTTGTTGATGTCGATGGTGCTGCAAGCTCCAGTCTCCGCCACCACCGGAGAATAGCTTTCATAGTCCCACGTCGAGTTGAGCTCGTCCATGATGAGAGGTGACCCAGGACCTGCTGGAGGTGTCAGAGGTTAGTATTCTGCCCAAACAGAGACCCATCCCTAAAACAGCAGGAGGCGCCGGTTCTGCGTCCACATTTCCATCCTTTGGGAATCTCTTCCATCAGAAACACATTTGGCCCAAGTGCGGCATCCGTCTGGCACCGGCAAACACAGCCGTGTGAGCAGCTTCCTGACATTCTTTACAGCTCCAGAAGCGGAGCGTACAAAACCATTCTATTTCTACAGTAATGGAACCCTGAAGTCCACGCAGAGCCCCGGGACCAGACCCTGCCGCTTGATCAGCACCAGACGAATCTCCAACACAAGGACGTTATGTAGAAGATATTACAGAGTGATAAAAAGCTCACCTGAACAGAACACGGCTCACAGCGATTCGATGGAGTCTTGAGCTCGTCTGAGACTAAAAAAGATGTGTTTCCATCTCAATCTGCAAAAACCTGAGTCAGAACTGAATCATCTGTTACTTCCTTCTCGTGATTACATCAGAAAAAAAAACATTTAAGACTTTCAAGAGTAACTTGAAACACATCACATCTCCAGCGTTTAATGTTATTAGTGCGCTGAAAATATAGAAAGTGTACACTGAACAGTGTTTCAGTTTCTTTGTCACATGCACTTTGAGTTCCATAATTATCCTCGTGGATAATTAAAGCAAACTCAGATCATGGGGTTCTCTGTTAATTAGATAAGATGAGTTGCGTGCGTGCGTTTGTTTGAAAGGCTAATGAATCAGGCGTTCCATCTGACACTTAAAGGAATGCACTATTTAAAGCATAAAATACAAGTTAATTATAAATGCGACTGAGTTTAACACTTCACGGTTCATGGCCTTTGCTTCTGAAAACTCTCTCTAATGAAGATGTTCCCGAGCGACTGCTGAGGAAATCATAATTAAAGCCTTTTCTGAATTAAAGTGTAAAGAATTTCTTTTAAAGCTCGACCCTGGAGCAATAAAGGCGCTGGATCCTCGGCTGGAAGCAGCAGCAGCTCTTCTGAGAGACGACTCGAGATCGAGATCATGGTGCCGCTCACAATGATATTCCTGCAGAGATTTAACCCAGAAACGTTCTCAAGAACCACGTCATTTGCAGCTATGCCGGCATGGTCCAGGGCACTGAACATGAGCAGCAGCGGGAGGCCGCACATGCTCAGAAGTGGTCTCCAGAGGAGTGGATGAAGCCTCCATCAGCGCACCGCCCAGAAGACCATTGCTCCTGATCAAAAGCTCACACGGGGGCGCACTGCTGAAAATTCAGTTGGGGCCAGGAAGTTTAGTACAGGAAACAAACAGAGAGCAACGTTTGTATTCTCTCACTTTGTGGAATATTTCAAAAGAATGACACAGATGTTCTGGGTCTGATCTTTTTATTATTAAAAAGAACTAGCTTTATCCAGATCTTAAATATTTTCAGCTAACCAGACGCTAGCTGCCTCGTCGTCTGCTGCTCCTCGTGTTAGAGGAACACGTTTGTTTCATACAAAATACACTAGATTTTAAAGGAGAACGTTTAACACAATCACTAACTACAAGTAAATATGAATCATCGCGGATATCAGTGTAGCAGGAAACAGCGGAAACCGTCCCGATCCTGAAGCGTCCAGCTCAGTATTCAGTACGGCAGGTGTGTGGAAATCTCAGTCCCTCTCTGAATCTCGTTTCCTCTCTGGAGTCCAAACCAACACCTGGTCTCGCGTCTGACTGCGGCCCGGTTTCCGATGTTCACATTAGAAGCCCGGTCCTTTGCTGTCGTACGGCCGGTAGCAGATGGACAGGTCACACACTCCGGCCTGCCCCTGTTTCCCAGTTGGGCCAGGAGACCCAGATTTACCTGGAGCTCCAGGAGGTCCCGGAAAGCCCACTCCATCACTGCCAGGTGGGCCCTGCAGCCCTGAGGAAGAACACACAGAGCCGAAGGCATGAGGTCCCTAGAGGTCTAAACGATGAAACGAACAGGAACCGCTGTTGCCGTCACCAGCAGAATCAGAGTGCGCAAGTCCTCTGCTCTAGTGCTGTTTGCTGAAGATCTGTGTCTACCTGTGTCTCCAGGAGTCCCTGGGTACCCTGGTCGGCTCTCTCCTTTATGGCCCTTGAATCCTCGTTGACCCGTCTCACCTAAAAGACATCAGAAAAGATAAGACCCTGCCCGGCCTGTAAAGGGGACACCCCCATGGAGAAAATGACCCTAGAGGAGATGGTTCTGCTTGTACCTTTGACTCCAGGTGGCCCTTGAACTCCTGGGAGGCCCGGGTAGCCCTGCGGACCTAGAGGACCCTGTGGGCCAGGGTATCCAGATGCTCCTGAAGAGCCTTTGGGACCAGGAGCTCCAGTTGGACCCGGTGGTCCTTCAATGACCTGGCAGGGCTCGCAGCGCTGGAGCATCATGGACTGTAGGAGCTGAGGAAGCTGATCTGAAGGAGAGAGAGAGAGAGAGAGAGAGAGAGAGAGAGAGAGAGAGCCGTCTCAGCTGAGAGAGTCCCTCCAGGTCAGCAGAGGGAGCCCCTCTCTAGCAGAAACACAACTGATCTGTAGAAGTTGTGAAAACAGGGAAGAACAAAGGTCCAGCTTTCCAACGGTAAACCTTCTGGAGGTGAACGTTCGCTCAGGATAACCCTGGAGGAGGTTCCTGATGGAACACCGCTCTGATCAGGCAGCTTAACGGAGCAGAGGACAGACCTCCAGAGCAGTGACCTACAGGAAGCTGATGGACTCACTTCGAAGAGCATCCCCGCAGAGTTGGATTAGGAGGTCTTCGGAGGGAGCCTTGCCCTGAAACACACAGAGAACATCGGGCCGTTACTAGAGGAACACATCCAGACTCCTGCTCATGACTGAAGCTCCCGTTTCTTTAGGTGGGTCTCTGCTTTTGGCGTCAGGTGAAGACTCTGGTGAAATGCGACAGAAGCAGGTTTCTGAGAGCAGCCTCGAGTGGTCAGTCGAGGAAGAACAGCTTCAGCAGCAGGAGGAAACCACCACAAACCAAAGGAACCTTTACCAAACCAGTGCCTGTGCAGCATCAGGGGGGTTTTAGACACTCACCGGTTTTCCTGGGAGTCCTGGGCTTCCTGGCTGCCCCGGCAGACCATCCAAACCAGTGAAACCCCGGGGTCCTACTGGCCCAAAGAGACCGGCTTCTCCCTTCAGTCCATCTGCTCCCCGGAGACCTGGCAACCCGGCCCAGCCTTTCTGAAAAAAGCAACATCTCTTAGGAGCCTGAAGATCTGATTTGAGCCTGATCTGATGGTTCTGGTTCTGGTTCTTCAGATCCTCACATTAACACGAGAGACAGTTGAACTACCATTGCATGTCAGAAACCCGATTATTATTATTATTATTATTATTATTATTATTATTATTATTATTATTATTATTATTATTATTATTATTATTATTGTTGTTATTGTTATTATTGTTATTGTTATTATCCCCACGAGGCGCTCGATCCCCTTCCTGATCGTATTCTATTCTGCTTGATCGTCTGCTGTGGAAGTTGTGTGGTGTGTTCCATCATCGAGTTAACGTCCAGGAGACCAACAAGCCTCCAAACATCAGTTCTGTTCAGTTATCTAACAAACTGCCGCGGAGCGGAGCGCACATCGCTGGGCAGCTCTCCACGGATCTCCTGCCGATGTACGTTCACCAGAGGAGATCCGAGAGGAGCAAACACACAACAGGCTCTTAATAATCCAGATACGAACCTCTCCTTTGCTTCCTCTGGGTCCAGCTTCCCCCTGATGCAGAGAAACAGAGCAAACGTCAGGATTTAATCCAACAGGAACCACTGTTTACGTGAGCCACACGTAACTCTGATGGAGATTAGCGTGATGCTAATAATCATTTCAATAAATAAATAAAGATATTTTCAAGTAAATACAAATGTTTAAAGAACAAATAAACACTTTTTCATAGTTCTTCGTCTAAGCAACATATCCCTTCATGAACTCTTTCTGAAAACAATATTTATTTTATTTTATTCTGCGAGTGATCGCTGTGAATAGAGGAGCCGAAGGAACTGAGGAGGTGCTGGAGGCACTGGAGGTGAGCCAGCGAGATCAGCTGGAGCACAGGAGACGGAGCCCAGCAGCTGAACGTGAGGGGGATGGATGTCCAGAGCTGCTTCAGATGCTGAATGGGAAGCTTTTGACAAACTGGTTTTCTCCAGCTATTTCAGGTCTGGTGTCGGGCAGGAGAGCATGCTCCTCACGAGCTCCTGAGTCAGACTCTGAATCAGCTCCGGAGCATTTTACACAGAAATCTGTTTGTTGCAGAAACGAATGATTCAACAGAAGCAGCCGGAGAACACGGATGTGAGCGTCTGAAAGAGCTGGAGCCAGTCTCCTCAAGCACACTGTGCTGCGATCGCTCCTTTTCTTCAAATACAGAAGATTTGTTCACGTTTCTGACTCTCTTCCATCATTTACTGGAGCTCAGCTCAACAACAGTTTGGTTTGTTTTGTTTTCATGAAACGCAGCACAGTGAGGATCCCTGGCTTCTGCTAGAGGTTCAGAGAGGAAAGAGTTCCCTCCGTCAAACATTTCTGTTTCAATTCACCTACAAACCTTCTGCATGGTTGACACACGTGCAGGGGCCTCCAGAGCTCCTCTACAGAGAGAATAAAGAGAGTAAAGCTCCCTCTGCTGGAGGAGAGGGGGAGAGACACTTACTGTGACGCCTGGCTGCCCCGGGAAACCACTGCCTCCTTTCTCTCCCTGAGTGAAGAGGAGAGATGTGAGGAGCAGCTACAACATGAACATTCAATATTGTAATAACGGAGGGATGAGGAGCAACCAAAACCTTCTCACTTTTTATTTTTATTTATTTATTTTTTCTCACTGATTATTGTGTAGAAGCAGCTTCTCGAGGAGGTCCCCGAACTCTTCCACAATAATAACTAACTCATCTTCTAAACAGAGGAGCCAGAGCGCCTCCCTGTGGTCATGAGGAACCCGGGGATGCAGAGACTCAATGTTCCCCTCAGATGATTAGGGCCCTGGTCCTCACTCGGCGTGCAGAGACACAGTTGGACAGTGAAACTGGAACACCTGGCTAGAGATCGCTGGCACACAGCCGGGGGTTCACTGGATGCTAGAGGAGAGACTCCTCCCGGACCCTCCCTCGCCTGAAATCATCGTTCCATCGTCCAGGAGATCATTCCACCCACCCTGAGAGAACAAACTCAAAGCCACTCAGAAGATTTCAGCAGGGATTTACCTGAGCACCCCTGGGTCCCGCCACCCCTCGCTCGCCCTGAAACAGAGAGAAACCCTTTCATCTTCTCAGCGTCACTCGGTTTAAAGAACAATTAGCTGAGCAGAGATCACGAGAATAAATAAATAAATAAATAATCTATGGAAGCCAGGAGATGAGAAGAGACGAGGTTCCTTTGCCTTGTGTCCTTTAAACCCTGGGAGACCGATCTCACCCTGAGCTCCTGGAGATCCAGGCTCCCCCTGAACACCCTGTGAGAAACACAGTAATCCATCATCATCATCTACTGATTAAATAAACCCCGAGCATCAGGAACAACAACAACATCTCGTGAACCTTCTGCCCTGCAGATCCAGGAGCTCCAGCACTGCCCTTCACCCCTGCACTGCCCTGGGGAGAGAGAGAGAGAGAGAGTTAGGAATACGCAGGCATTCATCAGAGTCTCTGAAGAGCAGGAGACAGACTTTAGAGCCACGGGGTCCATCTGCTCCAGGAGTCCCCGAGGAACCCGACTCTCCCTGAGAAACAACCAGAGCTTCAGCTTCCTCCTCGTTACAACTCTTCGTTACTGAAAGCACAGCACCAGTCAAAGGTTTGGAAACACGTGGACGGTTCTCCTCCGGAAGCAGGCAGCAGAGACCAGACTCTGGGTCAGATCCTCACTGAGCTGCTCTGAGAACAGAAGCTGGACTTCTGATGTGTTCTTCTTTTGATCAAGGTGGAGCTTGAAGGAACCATGAACCTTCTCCATCTCACTCTGAAGGTCCTGTTCTTCTGCTCTCTTTCAAGGTTGGAGAACACCAACATTGGTTTGATGCCAGAGCGGTTCCAAACCTTTGGCTGGTCGTGTGCTGTATGGTCCTCACCGGAGCCCCGCTGGCTCCTGTAGAGCCCTTCTCTCCGGGTGTTCCCTGCACTCCCTAAACACACAAGAGAAGGTTTTCCTCCTGATTCATTTCATTCAAATGTTTTTAACATGAAATTATTCATGCACCTGTGCTCCCTTTGCTCCTTGGTCTCCAGGAAGCCCCCGAAGGCCCTGCGGAACAGAGAGGGTGAGCGCACTAGAACAACGTTCTCTCATCGCATCGTTGGGAAAGAAACGCTGATGTTGAGAAGAAAACGTGAGGCCTGCTGGAGTCTGAGGTCCTCAGAACAACTGAAACAGACTCACCGGAGGTCCCCGAGCTCCAGCAGCCCCCGGAGAACCCACCGCTCCTCTCTCTCCCTGAAACAAACACAGTTACGGATCAGCAGCGGGATGGACCTCCTCACGGATCACCTTCACTCGTCTGAGAAACGGCAGAAATTCATCTCTGTGAATGGACCTTCATGAACCCCTCAGAAAGATCTCAGAGATTTGCTGAGCAGGAGAAAGATCTTTCTGGGACGGCTCGTTCTTCTCCTCTGATCGCCCAGTCTCCACTCCTCCAGCCTGCCTGAGCCCAGGGGAAACAGAACCCCTTCATCTCCTGGAGAACCCTTTCTAAAGCAGGGTTTCAGGGATGTTCCTGTGGGTTCAGATGTGTGTCCTCAGCTGCTCTGCTTCCAGAAGCTGCTGAACTCTATAAAAGAGCTGCGGAGCGTGTAAAAAGCCACATGAGAGCGAGACGGAGCTTTACAGCGGCTCTTCTGGGCTCTGTTTTCTCACTCAGACCAGTAAACGAGGCAGTATAACACGAGACGGCCGCGTGACGGTCTGCGGTGGAGAGCAGCTAGCAGACCGCTCTCCAGCGCTGGTCCAGGAACGAGCTACAGCTTCCCTCAGCATCGGCACACCCCAAACCGAAAGAACAGCAGCGGCCCAGTAAACACTGGTTTCCAGTTCCTCGGGTTTCCCCCGCAATCCCGAAAACATGCGAGCACCAGCAGACCCCCGTGACCCCGAAGGGAATGAGCGGGCAGGATAATGAATGAAAGAGAGAAGAGGCGGAGCTAACAACAAGCCAGGGGCTAGCATTAACTGCTATAATGCTAGCTGGGAAAAGTAGCGTGTTTAATGGATTCCTTGCAGGGTTCACACTGACTCTCCAGGCAGGTGTTCTAGAATGGTTGCTAGGTTACTGGATGTTTGGTTGCTATGGAAAGCAGGAGCCTCTTTGGCTTTTGTCTCTGTTGTTAGGGTGGGTGGTAAAAGATTTATGATAAAATGATATGAATAACAAATAAATCGTGAAGAAGTCAAATGTTATTAAATGCAATCTAAAAAGAAAATGGAGTGGAGCAGAAAATAAAATGTTTTTATAAATGTAACAGTATTGTGTAATAATAAACAATCTGCAAACACTGACCTTGACACCGGGGGCACCAGGTGATCCCTGAGATCCCAAGGCTCCTGGCTGTCCCTGAGGAGACAAACATTCCATTTACAAACAGAAACTCTATCCATCGGCGCACTGTGTTTGTGAACATTGCTCTGCTGCTCACTCTAAAGAGCAGACGCAGTGATTTTCTCAAACTGAACTCGTTTCAAACTCCGTCACGAATAAACCTGTTTCAGCTGCAGGAAGCATTTCACAAACATACCTCTGAACCTGGCTCTCCAGGAGGCCCTCGTTCTCCCTTTCCTCCTTGCTCGCCCTGTTAAGCACAGATATCGGTTTACAGCCTTGACGTGAAGGACTCGAGTCGTTAAAAGGAAGCAGGAAGTAGAGTGGAGCAGACACTGGCCCAGTGCTCCCAGTGCTCTGCTCCGTTCTGGGATGAGCTGAAGTTAGAGTAAAGACCTTTTCTCCAGGGGATCCAGCGATGGAGATGCTCTGTCCGGATGCTCCCTGCAGCAGAAACATCTCGTCAGAAAGAGAGCCTGAGCCTGAGTTATATGGCGACGGTTCCTCACCATGGGTCCCGGTGGTCCTGGTTCTCCTCGCTCGCCCTGCACAGGAAACACATCTCAGAGAGCTGTAGGAGCAACGCTTTTTCTTCTTCATCATCTTCAACTCACTTTAGGCCCTGAGCGTCCAGGATCTCCTCTGGGTCCGGAGAGACCAGCTTGTCCCTAGAAGCAGACAGAAACCGGTTCATCTCTAGAAGCTTCTCGAAGCACCCCCACAGAGGAGGGGCAGGACGTATGCTTCAGAAAACATGACGTTTCCTCAAGAGGAACGCGCTCCTTTTATTTCTTCAACGTCTACAACATTTAGTTCAATCCTCCAGCAGCGAGCCCCACCTTCTGTCCAGGTGGCCCTGGCTCTCCTGTTGGTCCTAGGACTCCCTTTATCCAGAAAGCACAATTACTCAGGAGTTGGCTTCACAGAGAGGAGCTACTGAAAGCACGTCTGTGTCGGAGGTACTCACAGGCTTACCGTCGGGCCCCGGGGGTCCCTCGCGTCCCTTCTCTCCTCTCAAGCCCTGAGCAGACGAAACCTTGAGCGAAATCTCGACGAACATTCCATCGTTTCATTTCAAATATAAACTAAAAACATTTCAAAGTAAAAAGCTTTTCAAATAAAATCAAATAAATCAAAATGAAACCCTCTCCTCTCTGGGTTTGACCCACCCTGGGTCCCGGAGGCCCCTGCAGCCCCGGGGGCCCCTGCCTGGCTCCCTCACAGTCCTCACACGGCACCTCCTCCGCAGCGGGCTCCCGATCTAGAGGACACTGAGGATGAGGAGCAGAAGGAGCGTCACTGAGCGCGGCGAGGAGCAGGAGATCTGATGAAAGCAGCAGCACTCACCCGCTCGTCGTCCTGGAAACGGAAGCGGATGGAGAAGGAAAAGGGTTAAACACGGAGCTCTCTGAGGAGCCCAGCTCTGACGGCTGAGGATGGGGACGTACCACGGAGTAGATCTCACACGCCGTCTCCCTGTCGCTCTGCTGCGGGTCGCAGTACAGCCGCAGCTTCTGGATCTCCATCTGCAGGACACAAACGCAGGCATCTGGTTCTTCTGTGGGCATGCCTCAGGCTCGCTCCCGATGATCTACAGGTTTATTGTAGCCCTCACCGGTGCCGTGGCGTCCGATCCGGAGAACTTGGAGATGTGAGTTTTCCCGTTGATGTAAATAGGTGCCACGGGCTCCAGAGGAAGATCCTGGATCTGCTGATCGTCCAGAAAACACGACACCTGTCTGGGTTTCACCAGGAGCTTCAGCTGGTGCCAGCGTCCATCAAACAGAGCCTGAAAGAGCAGCAGACATTACGGAGGGGAAACAAACGGCACGGCAGCTTTTCTCCGTGACGCCGGCTCTCAAAGAGTAGTGGACCTCATGGAAACGCTGGACGCGGGCCATTAGCCGGATCAGAGCCGGAGCTGGAGCGCTTCTGACACCAGAGCTATTAAAGTGTCGGAGCTAATGAGCTTTAAGTGAGCTCTGAGCGGGAACCATCGCTGGAAAGTCACGGCCCGAGAGGAAACGAGTCACTCGGAGCCTTCACTGAGGCCTTTGTTCCTTCTATCTGTGGGTGGAGGAGTCTACCGAGGCTTCAGAGAGCGGCAGAGTCTCCGAGGTGATTCCAGAAGAAGACCTGGATCATTCAGAGCGATGGATTAAAGAGTCGGGATCTTCACCTGAAGGCTCGGAGTGCTGAAGCGGACCCTCTGCTCCTCGCTGGAGCTGTGCGTGCTGCTGAAAAAGACGGATTTCTCTCCTCCGTTCAGGGTCACAGCCGCCTGGATCCGTCCGTCTCTGGAGGAAACCCTCCACAGGTCCAGAGCTCCCCGGCTGGAGGAGGCCCTCAAACGCAGAGTCGACACGAACACATAGGATGGGGGCAGACCCTCGGGGAAGATCTCCCTGCACACACCACAACAACTTATTTGATTAGATGCAAACGTTAATAAGAAACATTGAGTTCCCGAAGCCCGAGACGAAACGGAACATCCTCCACGAGCAACCTCCAGAAAACCCCATTCTGAGCAAATGTTGTGTAGTATTTCAGGGTGGATTTCTCCGTTTCATTGGAGAAACGAAGCTCCAGCTGTGATTTCTCGATCCCTGATTCTCGATCAGTAACGTCCACTCATCGAACAGCAGAAACAACCTACTGCTCCGTGACGTCTGTAGCTCTTCAGTTGAGGAATAAAGTTTTGGACCCCCGTTATTTCTGAGCTTCTACTCTGGAGGGAAAGAGCAGCAGGAGCATCCCTCACGCTCCGCTCGTAAACAATACAGCAAGAGCTTTTTCACAGACAAATCTGGATCAAAGCATAAAAACGTTTTTTTATTTCCTGCTGTTTCCTGCGAATGTATGATGCTGCAGTGCGTTTTAAACTGATCTGAAATCAGAAGCTAGAGAGCAATACCATGAGCCCTCCGGATCAGCCACTGACCGCGTGTTCTCTGTGATGTCCACGCCCTCCTCCAGCAGAAAAGCCTCCTCGGAGATCAGCGAGCCCCGAATCTTCTTGGCCTTCAGATGGATCTTCATCCCCAGCATCAGCTCGAAGCCCTTCTCGTCCCGAGACGCCACCGGGATGCGGGTGGGACAAAGCGACTCTGCAAACAAGACGGACACATGGCATCGTTCTCTCAGAAGAAGAAAGAGCGGAGGAGCTGATCCAGGAGCAGCAGGAGCTTCACCTTCACAGATCTTCTGCTCCATGGCATCGCGGATTCGTTCGATGTCGCTGTAATCCTCCGCGTAGAGAACGTACTCCTGCTGGGGTTCATTAGCGATGGTCACCAGCTCGGACGTGGTGATCTCCGACCCGACACCCACCGCGAAAACCGTGATGCCCCGTGCCCGAGCCTCCAGACTGGGATCCGTGACATCATCCTGAGACTTCCCGTCAGTCACCACCACCATGATCCGCTTCTTCACGTCGCTACGGCGAGAGGACTCAAACACGTGATCCACTGCAAATCTGATGGCGCGGCCGGTCCGGGTGTTTCCTCCCAGGTAACCGATCTCCTTGATGGCGTGGATCAGGTCGGCGGTGGTTCCGTGCTGACCCAGAGGGATCTCGAGCCGGGGAGAGTCGCTGTACTGGACTACAGCCACCTGCGTGTGCCGGGGGCTAACTTCGAAGCCGGCGGTGAGGTTCATCAGCCAGCGTTTGGCTCTTTCGAAGTCCCGGTCTCCCACACTCCAGGAGCCGTCCGCGATGAAGACCAGGTCGTTGACCGCAGTGCTGCAGCCTGCAACAAAAAACACATCTCCGTAAGAGAAAAAGTCTTGCAGAAACCGCCCGCAGGGTTCTGAGGAACAAAAACAGAAGCATTTACACTTTAAACTTGATTTTTGTTTATTTTTTTTTAATTAATACTTTGTCACTTAAAAATGTTTGCCTTGTCTGAGTTAAAGAAGGTTTTTTCATCTGTTACCATGGCAACCCTGGATTTAAAACAACACAACCTTCAGCCACAATGAAACACCCAGCATGTGGCGCTGTGTTCCGAGACAGCGTTCACGCATTCGTAAGCAGACATCCTCATTAGCATAACTTTGGTCTCTTACCGGCTCGAGCATCATCGTCCTGCGCCAGCACCGAGCAGCCCAGAAGCAGCAGAAACACGGAGATCCAGCGCATCATCATGAGCCTCTGCTCCTGAACGACAAGAGCAAAATCACAGCTGCACGGTCACATGTGTTTCAGTTTCACTGTCCAAACTGAGCTGCAGCCTCTGGCGCTGCGGCCGCTAGTTCTCATGCTCCTGCAGTCACCGGTAGCACATGGCATCGCTCAGTCACTGTACGCTTGGTTCGCTGGACCATAATCACAACAGATTGTGTGTAATTACCAGCCACTGACCCCAGACCTGACCCCTCCGAACGCTCCCACACAGTCAGTCGCTGGTTCTCCTGCGTTCCTCTGCCTCAGCTGAGATTAAAGGTTACCAGGTAGGTATTTATTTATTTTATTTTTATTCATTTACTGTTTTTTTTTCTCTTCTCTCTTCTTCTTCTTCTTTTCCTCTTCCTTTCTTTCTTTTTCACTCGTGTTCCTTCACCCTTCCCCAATCCTTTATCCACTCCCCCTTTCAGTTCAACACCGTCTTGTCCTGACACAACTATTATAAACTGACTCACAGGAACCACAACTAATAAATATTTAATAAATACATTCAATGTTCCAATCCAGAGGAGAAAACACCACACCAGGTGTTTTACTCCCCTGGAGAAAGCAAAACTGTCCAACTCAGCAAGGCATGTACTCTCACATGTGATGGCTTTTGAGCAGGACAGGACAAGGTAAAAAAAAAAAAAAAAAGGTTACCAGGGAAGACACTGGGCTTCAACCCCCATCATCTCTGTTTCAGATGCTCTCCTGCAGCAGATGCCTGAGCCAGACGCGCTGCCAGGGATCACCGGCTTCACACACATGCGACCGCAGGAGTCAGGTGGTTTCTCCAGTCGTATAAAGAAGCCTGCGGTTCACTTTATAGAAACCTCCACAAGCTGGAGCCGAGCTTGAAACAGCGAGAAAACAAGAACCTCCATCAGCTGCAGGAGGAGATTCAGAGCTGCACAAACATAAGCAGAAGATTCCAGAACCCAGAAGCATCGTCCAAAATCTCTGCAAGTTCCTCAAACTTCAGACGCACACGATCAGCTTTCATTAACAGATTATTTCACGATTATTTCTCCACCAAAAAAACTAAATCTGTGTAAAAACCAGCTGAGTCCTGAAGGAGGCCAGAAGAGGAGAGCCCCGCTGCATCCCCTGATCAGAGATGGCCAGATCGTTGCCGAATCATTGATTCTGATGCTCGTGGAGCAAGGAATCTACGGGGAAATCATGATTGTAAATCTGTAACTCTCCCTCTTTCCCTCCGAAAGCGTAACAGGAAACAACTGAAGCACTGTAGCGTCCTGAAGAAATTCAAGGTCTCCGACAGATCCCTCTCTCCAGCAGTAACCATTGGGTGGAGCAGAAGCACAGCAACACCTCCTCCAGGAGGATCAGGAGACCCCTTCAGATATCTGAAAACCTCTCCAAACCTGAGTGCTACTCCTTCAATATTTACAACTCTTTCATTGTGCGCTTGCTGAGCGTGTAGCAACATTAATTACATGTAATTACCTACAAATATACACAAACCTCTCAAACATTTTCAGATGTTTCGTGTGTTTTTTACACTGCACTTTCTACATAGTTGGAAATTCCTACTTTTTCAGAAAATCACAGTCCTCAAACATCCATCAAGGAAGCCTGGATTCCAAAGGAAGAGGCTGCAATGTACCTTCAGTTCTAAAATAATTAAATGCTACACATTTTGTATTGAATTTCACAGTAGCTAATATATATTTAAAATGATACACTGATGACATTAACAAGCACTACTGTACTACAGTGATCACTATAATACTATTATACATCATCAATCAATCAATCGATCAATCAATCAATCCCCATCACTCACCTCGCTGCAGGAGACAAGAGTCAGCCGCTGGTCCCTCTGCGGAGCTTTTAAAGTGAAGGCGGGTGACGTCACACTCAGGGGCACGCCCCCTCAGCTTCCCAAGATCTGACAGCAGCCAGAAAAAATATCCTCAATAAAACCTCTTATAAAGGACGGGAGTTATTCAGAAGATCCATTTCGGAGAAATGAAACCTAATCAGTAAATGAATCGGTCACTGCTTTAGCTGTACTTATGAATTATTGACAGGCATGCGTTCACTGGAATAAAGCTAATGTTTCGGCGCGCGGTGAGGGAGAATGCGCGCTCGTGCCCGCGCTGTGCGTCAGATCGCCGGGGAGCCGCAGGAGATGAAGCGCCGTTCTTTCTGCCGTTCCATCGACCAACAGTCACCGTCTCCTGGCTTCTGGGCTCCGTGAGTCCGCCCTCCGCTTTGTCGATGCGAGCTCCATCTTGACGCGCCGCGGTGTGTCTGGAGCCTCTCCCCAGCGGAGCGCGATGCTACAGCGGCTGAGGCTGAGCGGAGTGGCCGAGGTGGCAGCGCTGCTGCTCGGCCTGACTCTCGAGGTGAGTCCGGCGCGGCGATTCAGAACGAATCACGATCCCCCGCAGCCTTACATTAATCATTACAAATCAAACTACTCGCTTTATATATATATACATAGATATACATATATATATATACACACACATACATATATATATATATACATACATACATACACACACATACATATATATATATATATATATATATATATATATATACAACGCATAATAAAACATTATGACCATAAACCTTAACACAAACCTTAATGACCGTTTGAGAGTGCGCGTTCACGTGTTTAGAATTGTGTAAAACACGATTACAAAAATATTGTAATAACCTCAATTAATTCACATTCTAATTTAATATTTTTTAAAGAAGGAATGAATACACTGTCTATTGCATTTTAATTTACAGCCCTAGAACTAAACTCAAGTCCAATGCAACCTTTGAAGAGACAGATCTCAAACTCCCGATAACTGATCAATAAGCCTTCAGAATCTGTGTTTCATAAACCTCTTACATTACTAGCTTCATCCTTCACCTCAAATCACACACACGGATCAATCACCAGCTCCTGGATCAATCAATACAACACTGGATTAATCCTCACACCTCTTCAATAACCTCTGTATCAGAAGAACCTCAACCACAGCACGGGACGGTGAAACTGAAACAATGTTCAGTGTAGAGCTGGAGGTTTGGACGGTGAAACTGAAACAGTATTGATCACTAATTGCGTGTGTTCTTGCAGTGTGCGGATGCTAAGAAGTACTGCTGGTACTTTGAGGGAGGATACCCCATTTATTTCATGTGAGTACCATAATGCTTCATCTATGTTGTTGCTCTGAGAACGTCTACGTTAAACACTGCAGTCTCTCAGCTGCCGGTCGTACGAGGACTGCTGCGGGACGCGCTGCTGCGTCAGAGCACTCTCCGTGCAGAGACTCTGGTACTTCTGGTGAGAAATGCTCTGTGATGGATCTCTGGTCTCCATCAGTACTTCTCCAGTATTAACCCCCTCTCCCTCTCCCTCTCCCTCTCTCTCTCAGGCTGCTGCTGATGCTAGCGCTGCTCTTCTGCTGCGGCGCAGGCTTCTGCATTCGCAGACGCATTTTTTCTTCAGCTCTTCGAGAGGAGCCGGCGTTTAACGTGTCGTTCACGCGTCACACGCTCAGCGCTCCAGGTGAGCACTCCTCGGAGACGGGGGCCATCACTCGTTCCTCTTCTCTTATCTCTGTTTCTCCTTCTCAGTGTCTCAGCAGCCGGTCGTGCAGGGCTACCCTGACCCCATTGGCTCCAATCTGACCCCCGCACCACCTCTCCTGCAGAACTCCTACCCTCCACCTCCTTCCTACTGTAACCTCCCTCCGCCATCGTACGAGCAGCTCTTCAGGGGCCAGGAGAAGAAGAGCCAGGAGCAGACGGTGCAATGAAGAAGAGCGAAGCTCCAGAGGTCTGAGGAGGACTGGAGATCTCTTCTGTGTCACCGGGACCGGTTAGAAACAAGATATCCTTTCTGCGTTTGCTGCAACCGTTGACAGCTGTGACATCTCCACAAGCTGAGCTCTTCACACAGACCGTCGATGATTAGAAACATTCCAATAGGAACTAAACTCGCTGCAGCTGTACTCCACGCCTGAAGAGGAGATTCCTCGACTGACCACTAGAGGCTGCTCTCAGATCCCATGCTGATAAAACCACAGAAGAAGAAGAAACATGTTTCGAGCGTAAACACCAAGAGCTCCGTTTAACCCTTCATGACAGCCCAAGGAGATTCCCAGCATCCCGCTCAGCCGCCTCGATTCTACGGATGCAGGTTCCCGACGCTGGAGTGCTCCAGCTTTAGGATAATGCTTCTTGTTTCCATAGCAACTGCCAGATGAGCAGCAGTCATGTTACTGATCAGGGATGCTAGACCCACAGCTGCTTGAATGAGTCACTTTTACAGCGTGTCACCCCCCCCCCCCATTATAATTACTGTTTTTTTTAATCTATTTAAACATTCTTCAGATCTGACAGTAGCTGTAATAAATCCTCTCCCCTAATAATCTCTGAAGAACACAAAGCTCATCTCCTGGTTTTGCTCAGGCACTGGTTTATTTCCAGCAGCAGATCACCACAAACGTTCTCACGGCTCTGTGTGTTTAAAAGAAGGCGTCCAGCTCTCTCTCCATCACGTCTGGTGTGTTCATCACTAGAACTCATCAGGGTTTAGATGTGGAGACGAGTCTTCTGAAAGGCACAGCTCGCAGGAGACTGAACATTTACAATCACAAGCTCTCAACCACCATCTGAAGATTTGGAAACTTCTAACACATTTTCTGGGAATATCTTCAGGTTTGTTCCAAGTGTAGAATCCAGTATTGTTCCTTGAGAAGCGTCCTATGAGGTTTGTCATGGAACAAGAGTCTCCAGAGTGAGCATACGAGAGTGTGGAGCTCCAAACAGACCTCCAGCCAACTTCTACTGCAGCCCAGCAGCTACAGGAGTCTCCATTCCTTCTCCAGGAACCTTCAGGCTGAGGGCCAGCTTTGCATACTGTGGAAACGGGATCGAGGCGGGTTATAGGGGAGCATGAAATAGCACGGCTCATGGGTAAAACTCTTGCAGATGAAGGTGTGAGGAGGACGGAGTCTGAGAGCGAGGGACTCACGTCGTTGTCCATGAAGCGCAGCAGCGGAGAGCTGCAGACCTGCGTCACCTCGTCCTGGTCCTGCTGGTCGAACCCCGCCAGCAGCCGCTCCAGCGCAGCGTAGTCCTCGCTCCCGTTGAACCCTGGGATCCCGCAGCTCTCGCTCACGCACTTCTGCGCCGCCACAAAGTCTCCTCGACGAAGATGCACCAGCACCTGAGCGATGGTTTTCTGAGCACAGACACAAGCGATGAAGAACACAGGGTTTCTCCTCCTCCTCCCCCCAAGGTCCAGGAAATACGGTTAACCAGAGCTTTTGAGGACACTGGTGATCAGGTCCCTCACAGACTTTCTCTGGCCTGTATTTGGCATAGCTGGATACGGCTGGATGACATTAACCCTTTGTCCCCCAGAGCAGTTTACCGTTTTACCGGCTGCGGTGCCATTTATTTGTAATTTGTCACGCATCAACACAACCAAAACTGCAATAAACCACAAATTCAACTTTTGTCATGTGCACATGTTTCCAAGTGTGTCTCAAACCGCAGAGATCGCCCCCTGGTGCTGGGTGCAGAATGATTACCAGCCAATAGAAGTTCATGGGGAAAAGCTGAACTTTAAAAAGTATTTAGAGAAATTACATTATATACACAACATATCTCTACAGTGAACAAAGTTCGATCGCTTGTTTAAGCAAAGAGTTTATTTTCCTGTGATTCAGGATGGTTCAAAAACTAGGCGGGACACTGTGATTGACAGCTGCACAGATTAGATCCGAAAAATCATTAATGCTGCACGAAAGTGTACAAAAAATTACAAAAGCGTAATCATTTTAGTTTGTAATATAAGAGAGCAGTAGTCAATATAACGAGCGATGCTGCCAACATTTGTCTGGTTCCATACGCAAAAAGAATGACTGCTCTATCGCACGATTCAGCATTTAAATATTTATATGCAAATAAGATCGCCAGCACTTCCAAAGGCTTAAGAATTATTTGCATATTCACGTAGCACCAGAATCTGAACAATGACACACGAGAACGTGCTCAAGAACTTCAGATTCTCTAACGACTCCCTGGTTTTTACGTTTCCATCACACGACCTAGAGGGCGCTGTTTTTGCTCCGCGGCCTGAAACGAGGCTCTGCACAAGGCTCAACTGGGATCTGAAACTCTGGGGTTTTGATTCTGAACACATCTGCTTCTAATGAGCAGGAACAAACACAGCACCCTCTGCTGGACGAAGGAATGACAAGTTTATTCATAAAGTTAATAAGAATAACGCTCTTCGTGGTTAAAATCAATAGTGATCCGGGCTGAGAAGAACATTGTGGTACGCACTGGATCCCATCACGAGAGCAGCTTTGATTACAGTAGCCGCGTCAGAAAGAGACTCGTAGCTCACCTTGTAACACGTCGGGTAGTTTTCTATTTCCATAAACATGTTCTTCTCCTTCTGCAGAGATGATGCAGCCTCGTCGAACCTGAAATCACACCATTGACCAGAGAACTTCGTTTAGATCAGGATCGTTAATCCAGTGAGACACACAAGAGCGGAAGGAACGAACACTAAAGAGTCATGAACCAGAAGGTGCTGGATCCGACGGAACAAAAGAGCCTCTCAGGACTCTTCTTCTTATTCTTTTTAAGGTTCAATGGTTTTATTACTGCTCTCTTCGTTGCTTTTATTGATATTGTTATTTAACACGTTTTAAACAGTCTGCTGCAATGAAAGCAGAGCAGTTAGTGAATAAAAATATTTAGATTAACAAAGGTTTCCATTCCTCTTGCGGTTGTACTACGTGCACTCTAGTCGAAATTAAACGAGCGCTCAACTCCTGCGGGTGACACTTTCTTTCAGAAGATTCAGTTTTTCTTCCTTATTACTAAAATATGACACTCTCTCACAAACTTCTGCTATTTGTGTTGCGCTGGAAAAGGAAGTCATTAATATGTCAGCCGTTGGCCAATCAGAAAGAAGTGCTGAAGGTGTCGAATAAGAAGCCCCGTCCAGTTCCTCTGAAGGATCTATGAGGTAGAAAATTGTATGGGAACCAGTGTTTTGATGCAGAAATCCCAGTATCCATGTAGTCAGGCATCCATAAGCCACCAAAACAATCCATGCCATGACTAATTAAATATTCTAATAAAATAATAAAAGAAAGGGTTACTTCTGTTGTCGGACGAGGAGTCTGGAGGCTTTGCCTATGAGCTCCACAGCTTGCCGCAGTCGCTCCTCGTTCTGAGATAAACAGAATACGAGGAAAAGAACGCATTACTGATCAACCCTTCAGAAGGTTCTTGATCTACAATATTTACAAGGTGTCTGTCGCAGCAGAGGTGTCAGAGAGAGAGAGAGAGAGAGAACGCAGAGCGGAGAGAGCTGACCTCGAACACCGCTGCCGCCTGCTGGTAGAGCTGCACTGCTCTCGATAAATCTACCACTTCGATCATCCTGAGACACATCGTCGTTAGCGTCTGCACAGCTAGCATCACTTCAGAGAGCGTACGGGAGACAGAAACTTACTTCCCAGCGCGGTCCAGGGCCATGGCGGCCGTGTCTGGCGTGCCGTTCTCCAAGTACATCCTGCTGGCCCTCTCGATGAGCTCCACCGCCTCCGGGAGCCTCTGCAGATCCTGAACACAGAGGGTTATTCTGGATGCTAACGTGATCAGTCTGAGATGATGCTAGCGGCTAACAGCTCGTTTGCCAACAGCTGTAACCCTGTTGACCACGCTTCGAAAACCAACAGGAACTGGTGTTTACTGGATGCTCACTTGACCATGATGGAGACAGGAAGTTAGCGTCCGTGTGTTTTTCTTACTGTTGTATCATGTCAAACTGACTCAAGACACAATGTACTGTACATTTGTTGAATTAGATTCAGAAAAATAAATCTGAGCGCTGACCTTCAGGATCATCCCAGCCTGCTCGAAGGCCCTGGAACACAAGAAACACTCAGAAACGCAGGCCCAGAACACCACAGACTCACGGCAGGAACCATACTCACTTAGCTGCATGAAACAGTCTGAGCACAGAGTCAAGAGCAAACAGAGCGTTCTCAACAGAGCGAGGAAATCGTCAAGCAGACTCATGGTACAAATAATACCACCCCCCCCCCCAACCCATCTCCAATACCCTGGATTAATCCCTGGCAGAAGGATACGATCTGTTACTGGAGTGTGCTTCGGCCTCCTGTAAATAAGCCTCCTTTGCTCGCTCCAGCTGCTTGGCGTTTTTAAAGGCGATCGCTACAGAAGACAGAGATGGAGAGATAAAAGTTATAGAGGGGCGAGAGAGAGATTGACCCTTCTTCTACAGTTTTGTTTATCCTCGGAGGAAGGACAACCCCTCCATCTTATCTAGGAGGATCCGGAGTTCCCAGGCCAGCCAGGAGACAGAGTCTCCCCAGCATCTGCAAGGTCTTCCTCAGGGACATGCATGTAACGCATGAAACAGATACCTGAGCCTCCTCAGGTGGCTTCTCTCGATGTGGAGGAGCTCCTCACCCTATCTCGGTGGAAACTCATGTCAGCAGTCTGTATGCAAGATCTCATCCTTCTGCTCATGGCCATAGCTGAGGGTGCCAACGTAGATTGACCGGTAAACTGAGAGCTTCTCCTCGCAGCTCAGCTCCTTCTTCACACTGGATCGGTACATTGTCTCCATTCCTGCAGAGATCCAGACCCGAGATGGCAGGAACACTCCACCAACTCGGAGGCAGCGCTCCACCTTTTCCCAAATAAGAACCATAGCCTCGGATTCGCAACCCAGCATCTGACCCGGGTTTTTAACTCAACATTTTCTACCGTTATTTCAATACAGCATAAAAGCATTAGAAACAGCTGCTTACGGCTGAACACAACCGAGGAAACCACGAGAGAAAACGAAATAAAGGAGGATCTCACCAGCTTTGGCGTATTCTGCCGCGGCACTGTCATAGTCGGGCTTCCACTTCATGAAACCTGTCTTTAAACTGGAATTCAGCAGAAAAAAGTGTCATCTTTAAAATATTACACGTCCGTTTCAAATATACTGCTCTGCACAAACTCTTAAGAATGTTGAAATGTTGAAGTTTTCGTTGTTAAGATTCGAGAGCGGTAAACGAGTCACTCACTGTTTCTCGGCTTTGGCGAGGTGCTCGTTGGCTTCACTCATCTTCTGTGCCATAGCTGTGCCAACATTTAATTACAACAATGACAAGGAAACGGTTTTTTATTGCTTGGTTTAGCGAAAACGCAAAACTTCTATCAGCTGACGGTGCGCGAACTTTTCTTCCGGCTTATGACGTCATCACGTCGCTAGACACGTAACAGACCCAAACACAGCATTATATATCAAGTTCAACCAGAACTCGAGGTTTTCTCCAGAGGAGCGTTAATGGACCCATGGCGCCCCCTGCTGTCTTGCAGCTCACGGCCGTGATTCTCCAAGTGTATTCAAACCAAGAAGTCCTTCAACGCATGCGCGGTAACAAAATATTAAAATCTTCGTTTGTTAAAGTGATTTCGTTTGACGTTCTATTTCTTAATTAGACGTATTCGTAATCTTTATTCGTCGGTTTGCTGTTTAAGTTGCATGTTAGTTTTAAGTATCAAAAGCGGTGGACGTAACTAAGAAATTTGTGAAAGGGAAAGTGACATATATGTGATATTTCTATTCTATTCTATTCTATTAATATCATATCGATTATGTTAATACATTGTATTGATCAGTACAAAAATTTGTATAAAAAGTAAACACTTACAATTTGCTGAAAACAAATACACGAGTTTATGCCTGTATATATTTGTATTATAAGATTCATAAAAATAAGTACACGCACAGTTGATTTGGAATAACTATAAATAACTACAAACTCCCTCTACTGGTCATCCACAATATTGAAACTCATAGCGTTGCTAATTATAACATAGAAAAAAGGTAATCAACGATATACAATAAAATGTGTATCACGGTGGCGCAGTAGATACACATTGGATATACCCCCCCCCCCCCCCGCCAGCTAGAAGGCTGTTGGTTCGAGGCTCGCCGGTGACCCTCCTGGAAGGAGCTTGCATGTTCTCCCCGTGCTTGCGTGAGTTTTGAATTTCAGATTTATATAAACGCAAATCCATTAAAAGTAGTGCTTTTTACATATAAAATATTGTCAACAAGAATATCCACTAAACCTATGCTATTAGATTATTAAGAAACATTTTGTTGAACGTGATTCTTTTAATAGAATAGCAAATAAATAAATTCCGGGTTATTATATTTTTAAGAGCCTCTGCGCACGTAAAATTGAGATGAGAATGGGAATAGTGAACGTGAACAAAACCAAAAGTAAAACACACCAGAAAATGTAGAACAATGTTGTGTTTACAATGTCAAGTATTTTAAAACAGAAGATATAAAACCAGCATTTTAGCACCAAAATACTTATATTGTGCATATATATGTGCAATTTAAAAAAACACGCATCTTGTTTTGTACAATTTCAGTCGCATGTCAAAAATCATTTAATTAGAAACAAATCTAAAAGTTTGTGTCATCTTAACGTCCCACATCCCCCAAACTTTCAAGAAAACACCATCACTGCATCTTACGTCATTGGCATTTCTTTAATAAACATTTGCCAAAGGGAGAAACATTTTCATACAAAAACAAAAAATCTGATCTTTTTCATCAATTTTACAATTCCCAGGAGCTGGCAGGAAACCCAGCTTCGGTCTCCAGTAGACGCTCGTCGTCGTCGTTTCACACAAGTGCTGCTGAAAGTCTCTCAGGAGTCTCCGGTAAAAGTGATCTCTGCCGAGCTCCTCATCCTCCAAATGGCAGGAGAGAACACAAACACTGACCAAACAGAGGGAGCAGGTTACCGGTCGATTGCAGGAGGCGCAGAGTCTTTACTGAAGTGCTTGAATCTGATCTTTACAGTTCACGAAGCTGAAATTCGCCTGATCA
Source organism: Danionella cerebrum (assembly GCA_007224835.1). Lineage (NCBI taxonomy): Eukaryota > Metazoa > Chordata > Actinopteri > Cypriniformes > Danionidae > Danionella > Danionella cerebrum. Next base: position 629,795 of record SRMA01025997.1, on the reverse strand, counting down.
ACGTGTCTCCTGTGAAGAAACCTATCGTCACAGCCTCGTGTGTTTCCACCTACTGTACTTTACTCAGTAGTGCAAATCATCATAATACTAGTCAGTGCTCCTCCGTACAAACTCTCCCAGGGTTGCTTTAATTTAAAAGACAGCAGTAGAGAACGGATTACAAAAACCTACTGGAGGGAAAGCAAAATGGCTCCAGGTCTGAACAGGAAACGTCCGTCCGATCATTCCCCCACGCCGGTTCTATAGAAATATTACAAACCCGGTTGTGAGGGCAACTAGTGCTGGTTCTAGAGCGACTGACGGGTCTCCGGAGACTCGTCCTGTTCCGAGGCGTTCAGCCAAAGTAATAAACAAACCCCAGAGTTCTGCTGAACACAAGAGCGCAGTCGCCAGGCAGAGTCCTCGAGAACAGCTCTCCTCACGGTGACAGCCGATCAGCAGCGACAGAGGAGCGCAACGGGAAACATCTTCAGAAGGAAATACAACAGAGGAGCGGATTCAAATGGACTCCAGCATCCTCCTTGTGCATCATGATCAATTATCTTACCACAGGTTTACCGATGCACCCTACGCGTTTATCCTCTAATGGCATTTCTAGAAGCTGTTTAATCACCAGAATAATGTCAAAATAAATACGAAACTCCGCCTCCAGAGGTTTGTTCTGCCCGCGATCCAGCCGATGTTCACAGTGAGCACAGGATATACGGTTAGCATAAAGCAACGCTTCACAATACGCCTGTGTTTGTGGGCTGAGATCGGCTCGCCTCGGTCACCGAACAGCCGCCGCCTGACTCGGTAAAAGCCCGGCGTTCTCACCAACAATCTCTTGTGTTTGGCAGAACTCACACAAAACATGATTGTGGCTGAACGCTCCTCTCCGACCCCTCCCCGATCATCAAAACGGTAGCCCTCGTCCCCGGAGCGCAGCAGAGTTCACGTGGGGCACAAACCCCAGCGGCATCTGCCCCGGAGCACCAGGGGGTGCTAGACTATACTCAAAACGGTGATCTTGGTCTCCTGTGAACACCATGTCCCCTGCGGCTCCGCCTCCGAAAGCCTCCGGTCCCAGGGGTGGTGGTGGGGGGAGTCCCATATGCCTGAGGTAGGAGTCAGCGTAAGCAGGAAGCGGGAATGGAGGCGGCGGCCGAGCGAAGTCTGATACGAACCCGGATCCATCCGCCGGCCGCAGCGGAGGGGGGTAATCTGGCTCAGGGGGGCGAGGGGGCTCCAGAGAGGGCAGGCTAGGCTTAGCCTCTGGGCGGTAGTCCAGGTCTGCACAGGGAGGCGGGGGCTCGGGGGGTTCCGGAGGTCTCTGGTCCGGAGGGAGGATGCTGGCGTCGATCACTGGAATGCAGAAGAACAGGGTCATGTGATCACAAGACTAACCGCTGGAATCTTTGGTTTCTACTGCGTGTTACACTTTCAGAATCATTGGGGCTCATTACCTGGAGAGACTGGGCTGGGTTCGGGAGGCACCTTGATTTCCGGGGCTCCTGCAGAGTTGGCGATGTCCCCCTCAGACCCTCCAGTGCTGGAGGAGTCTCCGGAAGGACCTTGCTGCACCTTGAGGAGCTGAGCCAGGAGCATAGTGACTGCCGTCTGAGTGGCGGCAGCTGAAGCCTCCCCATCTGTCCTCACCGGGGCCTGTGGGCTTGGAGGCGATGGCGGTTTGGGCAAAGGGGGAGTTCGAGGAACACCAGTAGGTGGCTTTGAGAGGGTTTGAGGGTCAGGAGGGCGCTCAGAATCAAGAGGAAGAGCAGGGAGAGCTTTGGAGAGCTGCTGGAGCATCTCCGGGTTCATCCTGGAGCTCGTGTTCTGGGTGAACTGCACAGACGGCACCGGGGCGGACTTGGACTGGAGCAGGTTGAGGAGAACAGTCAGCTGGTCCGGGGTCAGCTGAGAGCTGGAGGACTTCGGGTCTGAGGAGGAAATTGAAAAGCTCAGAGTGAGTAACGTGAACTGCGCCGCAGACAATCACAGGCTGCTCCTCTCTTATTTCTTTACTCCCAAACTTTCCAAGTCCCTCACCGCACAGCAAACGCTCCCCCCTTTCTTTTCACCCGTTCCTCCCATCCGTGTTTTCCCACGTCTAATTACTCCCTACTTCATTTCCACGGCGTTCCCATCCCTCACTTAACAGATAATCCTGTTTGCCTGTTTGTGTCTGTGGAGCTCACCCAGCAGAGCAGCGGCTCCGGGGGGCCCTGCGCTGGAGCCCTTCCCTCCGGAGATTGTTCCAAATCCCAGAGGAGTGTTACTGCGACTGTCGTCCATCCCAAGCTCCTTACGAGGAGCTTTAGGAGCACAGATCATCTCCTCCGGCATCAGCTTCTGCCTCCGGCGCTTCTTACTCCACAGCTCATGGCAGTCCTGCCACAGAGGGAGGCTACCGGAGACAAAGAGAGAAGACAGTTAGGAATTGCTTCAGCGGAGCAGCTTAAAGATCTCCTGGAGTATGATGGAATCAAGCAGGAGACTCTTACTCCGGAGGAGGCATCTTGGCAGGGTCCACATCCCTCAGGAAGTCGCTGGTGAGCGCTTGCTCTGCCGTGCAGCGCTTGCTGGGATCCAGTGCCAGCATGTGATCGAACAGATCCAGGGCCATCAGAGGAATGCTGGGAACCAACACAGACGAGTCAAAGCTTTGAGAGCGACACAGAGGAACCGTCTGCGGCAGCGCACGCTACTCACAAAGAGAACTCCTCGCGCAGGCGCCGTCTGTACTGCTTCTTTGGCTTCATGGAGTTGAAATACGGCAGTTTGATCACGTCCGGCCACACCGCAGGGCACGGGGTGCCACAGATCCGGCTGCAGAGAGAGATGGAGCAATCTTCTATTACATCGTTTAACGCTTGTTCACATTCGATGCAAAGCAACACTCTCTAGGAGCGTTCTGAACCTCCTACAGAAGCTTGGAAGATGTTGGACACCAGAAACGAACAAACGGTCGATGCGGTGGTTCAATCGAATGAAGGACATGCGTTACCTGATGAGCTCGAGCTGCGCCAGCTCCTGATTCGCCTGAAAGATGGGCTTCTTGGTGAACAGCTCTCCCAGAATGCACCTGTGAGGATGAAAGCAGCAAGGTTCATGAGATCCTCAAGGCTTTGGAAGCCCAAACACGAGTCCTGCAGCCACGGATCAATCAGATGCGTCACTGTGTGAGGGCAGGTCGAGCCACGCCAACAATCAACCAATAGTTGCATGAAAACGGTCAAAACAAGGAAACGGTTCAAACAGAAAGAGGTTCCTGCAAGACGTCTCTGTTGAGCTCTCCAGCATCGGAGCGAGTGAAGATAAACAACGCCTCACCCGCAGCTCCAGACGTCGATGGCAGGTGTGTAGCGTTCCTCTCCCAACAACAGCTCCGGAGGACGATACCACAGCGTGATCACCTTGTTTGTGTACGGCCGACTGAGGAGAAGAACAAACCTTGGGTGAGCACAGAGCCATGGAGAAGATCCTGATATCAGAAACGCTGATCCCAAACCAGCCGACCAATCATTCCGATCGAGTCTCACATAGACGTTCTCTCATCGGAGCGAGTCCGTCACGTACCTCTCCTCAGAGTTGTAGAGACGCGCCAGACCGAAATCCGCCAGCTTGATCTGACCCCTGGAACACAGCACACGGTTTGAGGAAACCAGATCTTACTTCTGCAAGGGAGAGTCTGGCGCTGAAGCACTGACTTGTTGTTGAGCAGGATGTTGGAGCACTTGATGTCGCGGTGCAGGAAGTTCTTCTTGTGGCAGTAGTCCAGACCCTCCAGGAGCTGGCGCATGAAGGAGCGGATGTGGCTCTCGTTGAAGTGAACGAGTCCAGACTCGAGGAGACCCATCAGGTCATGGTCCATGTACTCGAACACCAGGTAGAACGCACCTGAGGGAGAAAAGCACAAAGGCGTGCTATCGGTTCCGGCTTGTCTGCCCTCACCCCTGACCAGAGTTAGGTCTTCCTCCACAGCTCATACCTTTGTCGTTCTTGAAGTCCAGCGCGTCCTCCTTGTCAGTGACTATCTCTTTCATGTTGATGATGCTCTTGTGGTTGAGCTGCCGCAGGATCTTGATCTCTCTGATGGCCGTGATGGGGAAGCCCTCCTTCTCGTTGTCCAGACGGACTTTCTTCAGAGCCACCAGCTCCGCTGAGGATCGAGAGGACACAGTGACGTAATGTGATGTATTGATATGTGTGAACGCTATTTTAGAAAAAGATGGAATTAATTCCTAGTTAACAGCAGCAGTTGGTTGCTAAGCTCTTGAACGTGTCGTATACTTGTCTAAAAGTAAACCTTTATAAATCACTTAATAAACCGTGACTCCAGCTTCTAGGAGCAAGTAAAGATCTGGCGGCTAATTTCCTGCTCTTCACTAGGAACTATTTTTATGCAGGAGGGACAATAATAAACAGCACACGCAGCACAGAGCTTTAATCGTCTGCGCTCACGTCAGAGCTGTGGAATGTGTTCACAGGTCTCAGAGCAGTTCGGACAATGTCACGTTTGTTGTTACTTCAGCTAAAACATTCAAGCGCTCCTCCGCACACAGAGCTTCCTCTCACCCGTGTCCTTGTCCTTGGCTTTATAAACCTGTCCGTACGTCCCTTCTCCCGTGATGCCGATGATCTCGAACTTATCCACGCAGCGCTTGCCCCAGTCGATCTCCGTCTCCTTGATCTCCCCGAAGCGCGGCCCACAGATCCTGCAACAGAGAGCAAACACACCACGAGGTGACTTTAGAAAACCAAAACAAGCTTCTCGTGATGAGTTTGTTCAAGGATTTACTTGGGCCTCCTGCGAGGGGCTGGGGTTTTCTTCTCCTCGGCCGGGCTGAGAGGGGAACCAGCCCCCGGGAGCTCCGGAGGAAGAGGCAGGTCTGAGAGCAGCGGTCGAGACTTCTTCTCTAGCTTCTGGAGCTTCTTCCCTGCAGCAGCTGAGGATGAATCCTTCAGGACGCTGAGGAGAAAACACTGGCATCATCACAAACGGAGCAGAAGTTTGTGAACCTGTGAATTTAACTCCAACACTCACATGTCTCCTCCATCAGCTGTGTCCTGGTTACTGAGCAGCGGTGCAGCAGGGGTAATCTTCTCCTTCACTTGCGCACTCCCACCAGAGCTCTTCTTTTTCTCCTCCTTCACCGGCACACTCTTCTTTTTCTCCTCTTTCACTCTCCCATCCGTAACCCTCTTGGAGGGCCGCTCCGTGGGTGACTGGGGCTCCCCTGGAGTCCTGGGTCCCCTCTCGAGCTGCGGTGGAGGCGATGGAGGTCTGGGGTTCCTTTTGGAGTAAGGGCCTGAGAAGGAGAGCATTAGTTAGCGCTGATCTGATGAGAGTGGGCTGAGCATGAGGAGCACTCTTACTGAAACTGTTGGTGCTCGGGCTGGGCTGTGGTGCGCCGGTAAAGGATGACGCAGAGCCTTTGGTGGGTGTGGAAGTGTTGCTGGAGTTGGGGGCTCGCGCCGCCTCCACCGCCCGCGCTCTCCGGTGCTTGCTGAGCTCCGCCGCCAGGCTGCTTTTCAGGGTGAGGGAACTAGGTGAGAGACTCGAGGGTCGGCTGCGTGACCCCGAGCGACCCCGGCTGCGTGACCCCGAGTGACCCCGCGGCCGACTGCGGGAGCGAGAGACCCGCGATGACGTGAACGGACTCCGGCTGCGGGACTTCACCGCTCGCCTGCAGGACAGCAAGAGAAAGACAAGCAGAACTCTGGTCACGTGATCACGCTGCTCTTCGGAGACGTCTTCTGTTCTGAGAGCATTCCTTCACTGAGCTCAGCTTTAGAAAAACACTGAAGATTCTTACTTAACGTTTGTGTTTCTCAAACTTTTCAAAATTACTGTAACTTCTTTATGAAACAATAATCATGTTTCATTGTTTTACAAATGAAAGTGCCAATACATTTTTTTTTAAATGCGGGGTTAAAAAGAGTGATGCTTCGCTGTTTAAACAGCTTTACGTTTTAACCTCGTCATTGCAAATTAAACACTACTTTCAAATTTCACTCAGTATCTCAATTTTCCATTTGTCCACTCTAAAACTTTCCTTTTGACATTTTAAAAATGAGGGGCATGGCCCAATGAGACTCTGCTGCCATCTTCTGGTGGAACAGAAAACAGCTTTTTGTATGAGTGTATTTCATACTGTGGTGAAATGCGCTGATGGGTGAAGCATTCGCTTCGATAACAGTGGCTGCATTTGTGGACAGCGGAGCATGGTTTAACTCCTGAAACTGAGTATTCTGACAACATTAAAAATAATCATTACATAGGACTTTCATAAAACATGTTTTCCCAAAACTAATAAGATAAGGAAGTTTAGTGAAAAGAACAAATAGAAGCAAGTAATGAAACTGAAAAAAAAGAAAGAAGCAATAAAGTCTTGGAACAAGACCCAGAGCCGAGCGAAGTTCACCTGATAGACTTTTGCTGACGGCACTGTTCCCCGATAGCCCTCCCAGGCATTTATCAACTCGTCTGAGCTCAGATACAACTGTCTTCATCTGATAGTCACATCTCAGTTTCGGAACGCAAGATTCTGGATTAAACACTACGTTTTTAAAGAGCATGATCTGTATTTTGCTTAGAGTAGGTGACAGTCTTTCACAATTAAGCACATAATTTAACCCCATTGCCCTGCCAAAAGAACAAGAGTGTGGAGATAATGGTCAGTGTGTGTGGCTCTGGGATGGACTGCATGCTGATGTGAGCTGGGATAGGCTCCGGGCGGACCCCTTCGAACTCAGTTCAACAATCGAGCGGGTTCTAGAGAAGTTCCTGACTTTCTTTAGTAAACGAGAGAAAAATAAAGCAGCGAGCGAGTCCTGAACATTTTGTAGCATTTCCAGTAAAGTGTCATGCGGATAAATAATATTTATTACAGGTTCAGTTCTAAAGTAGCGCTGCGTGCGCTCTTTGAAGCTCAGCGGCAGCTCCCTCACCTGTTGTCCGGACTCGGGCTCCTGGAGCGCCGCCTGGGAGCGTGCGGGCTTCCGGTGAACTCTCCGGGCTCCAGGGGGCTGTGTCGGCCGTAGCTCGGTGACCGGCGCCAGTAGGGGCTGCTCGGTGATCGCTTCCGCTTGCTTCCCGGAGACTTGGCCGCGGGATAGGAACCGTACAGCTCAGAATCCCGAGCATAGTAGGCGGAACTCGGAGACAACCTCCGTGGGCTCCTCCACGAAATCACCGGATAGTTCGAATTCGGTGATTGGTATCCGAAGGAATACGGACTATCCGCCGGTTTGAATCCAGGACTACTCCTCCGGTAGCCCCGGAGCTCCTCGCGGCCGTCTCTATAGGCTTGTGGCGGTTCCCTGTACGCGGATGGAGGCTCTTTGCCCTTGCTTTTACGCCGTTTTGACTCCTTTCGTTCTGCGTTACCGTCATGGTTTCTCCGCGGTTTGATGCCCGGGTCCTGCTCTCTGCTGGATCGGCTCTTCTTTGCCTCCTTCTCCCTGGATCCGTCTTTCCTCCGCGACGCGGAATTATGCTCTTTTTTCCCAGGCGCACCGTACACCGGGTCCGGGATCTCAGCTTCACTCAGCCCCTCCACAGACAACTGATTGGCTTTAGGTGAAGGACTACCGGAAAACTGCTCAGATTGAGAGCTCACATCATCGTACTCCACTAGAGTTGCCAGATCTGCATCGTAGAGCAGCTCCGGCTGCGGCAGAGGCTGCCTCTCCCGGTGCTTGTGCCGTTTCCGCCGGGCAGAGGAGGAACCTGATCGCCCCTTCTCCCGGTGCCGCTCGCGGCGGCTCCTGCTACGTCTGCCGTCCCGCTGGCTCCTGGCCTGGCCCTCACGGGGAACGATCTCCGGGTTCGGCATCTAATTGGGTAATACAGTACAGCAACAGTCCAGTTTTCTCACTTCGGAGTGCTCGCGGTTCAGTCTCTGGTAAACAAAGCACAACATTGAAACGCACTTTCAGCGGTTAACGTCCGCCCGGTCGCGGTCCCAGCGCTTGCACGCGTCATTCAGCGGATTTAATCCTTGATGTGGACGCCATAAGCAATACTCAACACGTTAAATCCCGGATAAGTGCGTTAAAACATTACTCGGCTATATAGGTCCTCAATAATTGTCAATTAAATTATAATCCAGTTGAAGGGACGGTGTTAGCTAGCCAGCGCTAACCGAGCGATTCAGCCTCAAAGAAGCCCGAGCGCCGTCTCCCCGGAGCTGAGGTAACAGCGGCTTGTTTCCGTACGCTGGTTCGGTTTCTGGACGAAATATCCCGGATAAGGTCAGTTAAATCCACAAACACTCAAGAAGCTTGAAACTTCTTGTCGCCATCTCTGAAACCGACTCACTAACAAGGAAGTAGCAAACATGCAGCGCAGTGTTCGGATCAGCAGATTCCACAACTGGGAGCTCTATTTTAACGTTTCTTTACGCAACAGAGCCACGCTCAATAATTATTTTGTATTTAACTGTAACTGTGGTGAACAATTTGAATATATATATAGTGGAAAATAAACTGTAATCACATAAATAACAAATGGCATAAGTTTCGAAAGACGCGCTGGTGTCTTCAGTAGGCCCGCGTTCGAGGCCTCGGTTAGAGTGGGTCGCGCAAGCGCAAGGGACGTCCGACGAACACGTGATGCTCTTTACAGCGCCTGATTAAAGTGACGGTCCATAATATTAATTGCCATATATTGTGGAAGTTTGTTGCTGTTGTAACATTTTAAAAATAAAACATCTTGTTTCCAAAAAAATGGTTTTCATTTCTCTCAAAGAAAAAAAACGTTAAAATAAAAATGTGAAATAGAACAGAACATAAACAAAGAACACTAAAATTAGAAAATGTTATTTATTGAAATGGCAGACAGTTTTAACATTGACTATCATTGTATGAATAGCAATCAGAAACTGCAGATGAAAATGTAAATATCTTACAAAAAAGCTACCAAACATATTCAAGAGATAAGACAATGAAACTGAAACACACTGTTTAACTGAGCTAATGATAGGTCTTTACTGATGCCTAGTCCTAGACTAACAGTGTTTAATTTGAACAAGATCTGAATATTACTGAAAACACATGAATGGCTTTCAGCAGGACTATAACCCTAAACACGTCAAGCTCAACATAGCTCAATAACTTATATATTAAAGCAGGTGTTTCAGTTTCACTGTCCAGTCCCTGTACATCAGACAGGCTGAATTGGCTCTTCAATAATGGACCACAAGCTGCACAGATCCACATGATTTGGGCTTTCACATCACAAAATCAAAATTCAGAGCACTCTTTATTATTCAACATTTTCAGCCACTAACAATTAAACATTTAGCATTCCACCGTTTTTGCATTTCTTTTTAAAAGCCGAAGAGAAAGGGACCGTCAGTAAATGTGTTGGTTACATACAATTTGATTGGTTGATTTAACAATAAAAGCTGCATTTTCTTCAGGATGACGTGCAGCTATTTCGTCATCAAACAGCCGTTCTGTGTATCCCTCCACCACAACAACAATCTCAGCTGCAGTTCAATTCAATGAACCTTTCACTTTGGGGAAGAGATTGTGCATTTAGCGGAAGGATGTCATTTAATTCTTCTTGATTAATCGTAAGCCGTGGCAATGAAGATTTGCTTGTCTTTAAAAAGTGAATGGAAGGGTTGAGTGTAGTGATGAAGTGCTTGACGCTGCGCTGTACTGTGAACACATTAGAGCTGGACAGCTTCCTTTCCTGGAGCTCACAGCACAGCTTCACAATATTCTACACAGTGACATCAGAGCGTTTCACTGATTGACACTAAAGCATGACTCTGTAGATCCAGAACCTCTCCTGAATTCTTCACAGAGAAACAAACCCACATCTAAGCAGACACACAAACAGAAAGAGGAAACGGGAAGGGCTATAAAATACAGCAGCGTTCACGGATTCGCTTGGCCAAGCTTTTCCTCTTCTTCTTGCCGTTCTTCTCTTTGCTGTCCTCCATCTTCCTTGCTCTGATCTCCCTCATGAGGTCAAAGAATACCTGGGGGAAAAAGCATCATTTGACATCAAGAACTGTATTTTACTATCCATATACTCAACTCTCTATGTAGACATGTATCTGGTGGAAACATGTAACCATGGATTATCGATCTGATCTCCACATTTGACCTGCACATGGGCCCCAGCAGGACCCTGTGACCCCGAATCAGCATGTAAATATAACTGCTGTGCGGAATTGTTGTTTTAAAGCTGCGGTTAATCTGACCTTATCAACGTTTGCACGGGTTTTTGCAGACGTCTCCACATAGCAGACGCCCCACTGATCGGCTCTGGCCTTGGCCTCGTCGCCGTTCACCTGCCTCCTGTCCTCCAGGTCAGATTTGTTCCCCACCAGAAGAAAGGGAACGTTCTCGTCCTCCTTCACTCGCAGGATCTGCTCTCTGAGGAGGGTAAGGCATCATCTCAGAGCAGATTCAGGGACTCAACTATGACTGTTTTCAGAGAAAACTCCGGATGCACGAAAAGATCCTAAAAATTAAGAATGAAGGGGTTAGGTGTTCCTAAGATCTGACCTGAAGTCAGCCGTGGCAGCGAAGGACTCGAGCTCTGTGATAGAAAAGACGCAGAGGAAGCCCTCACCGCTCCGGAAGTAGTTATCTCTGATTGCTGCGTAGTCCTCCTGCCCGGCCGTGTCCAGGATATCAATCTGCACCTCCTCCCCGTCCAGGACCACCTTCTTCCTGTAGCTATCGGCTTTAGTGGGCTCATAGTCCTCCACGAACTGAGCCGAACCCATCGGGAGGAGAGTTAGAGGAGTAAATATCATAACGTTCAGCATCCATCTTGATATATTTGCATCGGACATTAAATAAAATACCAGGATGCTATTTGCATAAAAGTGTTAGCATTGAACGTTAACATTCCTAGGCATTCGTTAACATTATTGTTAGCATTATTGATCGTGTCATTATCGTGTAGCTAGTCAGAAGCTGTTTTCTTTTGTTATTTTAAATGAATATGACTCTTCTTCCTCTCTCAGTCGTGGTCATGTGATGTAATTGTACAGCACCAATCGCTGGCTGAGAACACATGTGGTCACTTTACAATAGTTCAAATGCAAACTCTGGAGTTGAGGAAACACAGTGTCCTCACCTCATCGTACATGAACTGCAGAGTCAGGGCGGACTTGCCCACGCCGCCACTGCCCACCATGATCACCTTGTGCAGAGCCAGAGCGTTCTGGCCTTTTGGTTTGGCTGCTGCCATCTTGACCTCGCAGCAGGGTTCGAGAAGGTTCGGTGGTCTGGGAGACCGTGACAAAGCTAAAGGTCACTGGGGGCTGGGGGTAGTGGGGTTGAGCTGAAGTAAGAGTTATTTAAGAGGAGATCCTGAACCACCGGGGGGTCCCTGAAAGAAGCAGATGATGTCAGGGGAACTTCTTGGAGATGCAGGGCAAAGACTTGTTCTGACGACATCACAAACTAAACACAGGTTCTATGTGTTTATTTTCAGGAAGACCCTGAATCAGTTAAACCTGCATCAGCTAGGGTTCCATAACCTGCTGAAACATAACTCTCCAGCAACTGCCCAGTGCGATGCTGGTTTAGACTGGCCAGCTCACAGAGGATGATATTGCTCTCAGACTGGAAGGCACGCTTAAACTGCAGAATAACCACCAATGTTAAACAATAGCAACATAAACATATAATCTAAATATATGTATAAATGGTTTGCTTTGTACAATATTTTAATCCTGAACCAAATAAACCCTAAAGTGCTCATTTTGTTGCCCGTTCGCAGACACGCGAAACCCGCAACAGAGAGCCACTGTTGGACCAGCCATCACCACACCCTCACATCCTCATAAGCGTTCATCTTTCAGCCTCCGTCCAGGATTCTCCTTGTCTGACAGGGATCTTGTTTACACATCTGCACGCACAATGCTAACGTCAGCTCTCACCTTTAAGCGTGTGTTTGTGTCCGATAAACGCAAGGGGAAATCCAGAGTCAAACCGGGAGATTCCTGATCCACTTCCGGTTAATGCAGCCTCCACATCCCCGATTACGACCTCCCCGTTCTCCTCTATGGTCGGTGTTCGCGGTACCAGACGCCGGTCGCCGCGCGCCTAATGGGTGTGTTTCTGATGAGGAGGTTCCCGACGGCTGGGTCACGTGGATCCGCTCCGCATTTGCAGACCGGGAAATTCGCTGCGGTTATTTGCACATGCGCACTGCAGTCCATCGCAAAGCGCACACAAAATATTTTTTGTTAAAATTGAGTTAAAAAAACAACAGATATATAGGGTATGTAAGTAGAGTTCGGTGCATCAAACAACACGCTTATGTGCAAATCATCATATTAATTTATTGATAAATTTATACAATGAATAATTAATACAATTGCTTTATTACATTTTATAACAACCGAAAAAAACGGAATAATTGAACTGTTCAGTGAAATGATTCATCTTGAAGACTTGACGTCTCGCGCTTCAAAGTCGGAACAATTGATTTGTCAAACAATTTAACCGAAAAAAAACGGTTTAAAATCTAGAAAACGTTTCGCTTGCAATACTGTTTTCTGGAGTATTAGCCAGTAGCTGTCGAATCTACTCTGAATCGATTGATTCAGCAAGGAGCAATTTATTCTAACGACTCTGGCGGCAACGAGTTCCCGCCCTGGATTGTGTGGTTGCTGCTGATTGGAGTCAGGCGCGAAAATAATTAGCTGACAGGAATTTTCGGGCACTTTAAATGTGCGCTTGAGTTTGTTCGTTCAAGTTTCTAAACACAACTGGTTAAATGTAATCGGACGCACAATATTTCCGAAGCGTCGGATACACAAAAAACAACAGTCTCAAGTTGTAAAATGGAGTCCAAAGGTAACGTAAAGCCTCGAGAGGAAAACGATGGAACGTTACAATGAAAAAACAAGATGTGAATCTAGCTTGTACATCTTCACTTACTGTGTTTTATATTGAATTATATCGGATTAAGAGACACTTTTTTATTGAATAACTGTCTCTTAATGAGCATGGACTATGTTAATGTTGCATTTGATTTGTTGACTTGACACGAGTTGGAAAAAGATAAATGTGTAATATATATTTTAAGAGAAAAAAAATTAATGTAGGCAAGGTAAAAGGATATATGTGGATTGAAAAAAAAAACTTTTTCTGTTATGTATATGTTTTGTTTCCTTACCGAATATCTTTGTCAAAAGTAATATTCCAGCATCTCTCCATAGGTCCTGTCTCCACGAAGGCCAAAACTTTATTGTCGGATCTAAAATCCAAGTTTGCTGAAAAGTCCTGGAACGAATCCATGCAGCTGGTCCGGAGATGCATGGTGAGACAACATTACCTTGATGAAGTAATGAATTTTTGTTATCTTTGTTATTTATTCAGGTACTTGCAAAACTAAAGTGAACCTAACTAAAGGGTATTGAAGGCAAATTAATTCAAAACAATTATAACTTGCTGTAGCTAAGGAACTACACACAATACTCCAAACCATTTGGGACATTGACAGATCAGATACAAATACATTGCACACATTGCAGGAGAAAACCAGGGACGGCCGCGTGTGTGAGCTGATCGCTGAATGTCTGCGGAAGGTCAACGAAGCGCTCAACGGTGATCAATGATGTTTGCTAATATACCTGGAATATTATTAATGACAAAAAAAATATTACTTGTGCCTGCAGTGTCCAGCATGGGAGCCATGGTGTCCAGACTGGAGATGATCTCCAAACAAAGAGGGTTTTGATATTCACACGTTTCCTTTTTTAATGCACTGAATCTGATAAAATCAGAAGAATCCATTTCAGCATTTATTTTTTTTATGTTAACAACTCTACTTTGCTATGAGCACATAGTGAACTAAAGCCAACACAGAATGAAATATTGTAGCTGTACAATCGCCAGTGTAAGCTCTTCTTGTGAGGGTCAGTGCTTGCTGTTTCCAGTCTGGGTTCTCACCTGAGCCCCACGGAGACCGTGTGCTACCTGACGGCCGACCTGTTCTACCTGGAGGTGCTGCTGCTGCCGGATGGTGCGGTGGAGGACGTGCGGGTCGCTCATCACGGACAGCCTCCTGTGGTGAGACAGACAGGAACTTGTTCTGAGATAAATGAACATTCTGGTGATATTCTCCCCGTGTCCAGCGCCGTCCCGGGCCGGTAAACGTTTCAACATACACACCATAGTTTCTGAAAGTGTGTTTAGGTACTGCGTTGTGGCCCCAGTGCCTTTCTGGGCTCATTTGCACCAATTCCAGAATCCATGAGGTGCACAGCCATGAACACAAATGAGGACAGCCCAAGCGGCTTTGAAATTGGCATTTCTGAAAATCAGCTCCTCATCTTCCACTTGACTATATTCGCCCTCAGAGAGAGCCCTCGCTGTGGTTGAGAGACCAGGGGAGCCCCAGCTTCTCCATGACGCCTGTTACGTTCTGAATATTTTAACCTTCAAGAACTGAGTCATGAAGATCATCTGAGTGATATTTAGTGAAGGAGTTAAAGCCTTATTTCCCCTGATGTGAATCACGAGGAAGTGTCCCTTGTGTGTTCACAGTCCAGCCCCTCGCTGCTGCAACTGTTGAGGTAAGTCGTTTTAATATCAAAATGTTCTCTGTAAAGATAGGAACACATCCTCTCTCTCAGGATGAAGAGGTTTCAGGAGTTCTCTCTGAAGCTGAAGGATCTCGCCTCCTTCTATAACATCCCAGGAGAGAGGTATTCCGGTCACCAGCGTTTCGTCGTGTCACCAGAGCTTTGTAGCGCGTTATATTTGTATTTTCCAGCGCTGAAGTTAAGATGAAGATCTTCACGGCTCTTCAGCATCTGGAAACAGACCTTTTCAAGATATCCCATCTGCCAAGGTATGAAGGTCTCCTTACAATTACAATAAAAAAAAAAGTCTCTAAATTCACTTTGTGTTGAAGCCAAACACCAGTTTTTATTTGATGCCTCCAAACTCATTATTCCAGTCTTTCACAAGCACCCCAGCTGCCACAGCTCTGCGCTTTCTCTCCTCTGAGTAGATCCCTGAGGGAGACAGATCTCCACGTGGACCTCATAATGAACGGACGGATCGGGAACGTGCAGCCGGGCAGAGAAGGTGCAGAAAGGAAAACCGGAGGAGTGTTTGATTTTCTTTCATTTACTTGACTTGGTTCCAGGAGCACCGCTGAGCATTGAGTACTTCATCAGTCCGCTGGAGGTGCTCGCGCGGCTCTCAAGCTCAGGTAGCCATCCGCGAGCTGATGAAGTTCTGTAATTTCAACAGATGATGAAGCTGAGGGCCAGAAGGAACCTAGTTCATGAATCTCTGCGTCCCTCAGGCGCTGATGCTGCCGGCGGCGGTCGAGTGGCACTGGTGACAGCAGGCAGCACGGATGCCCCTCATCGGCTGCAGACTGACTCACTCATCCCGTCTCCTCCTCAGCTCGACTCCTCCGGGTGTGACCCTCTGAGCATGATCTCCTGGTTTGTGGCTGAGACTCAGACGTGTGTTAATTCCCTGCAGGTCTCCAGTGTTTCTTCCTCTCTCTGAATCCGGCTCCACGATGCTCCCGGCCACGTTCCTCCTCAAGCTTCAGCCGCCGCTCCCTGTGCTTCACTCCTTCATAGAAACGATGAGCGAGCTCACAGGTGCTTGAGCCATCAGGAGCAGGGCTGTTCCTCATGGGAACATTTCTCTCTACACAGACGCTAACAACCGTATCGCTAGCAGTGGCATGTGTTGTGTTTGAGTGAGGCTGCTATTCACAGTTCCGGCTGCCTCCTGTTCTCAGGCGGTGTGATGGCAGGGGAGCACCAGCAGAAGGCACCGCTCCCCAAACTCCTGATGGACACCAGCAGGAAGCTGGAGTCCGGAAGCTCCAGCGGGACAGACGCGGATCACTTCCACGTGGTGTGTTTCACTCCGGTAGAGGTCAGGAAACTGCTCCCCAATCAGATTCGAACCAGGAGCCTCTGAACCCTTACACTGCTGTCGATCACAAAGTTTGATCCAAGTGAAGAGGTCCATCGCCTTGTTCCTGGTTAGGACCTCAGGGTTCTGCCGGTAGCAGTGATTGGGGCTTTATCACTTTATCATCCCAGTGTTTGATTCAATGGTAAACCTATGAAAACCTGCATGTAATGATTAAAACCAGCGCACCACGACCCGGTTCGGCTTCAGGTGATGAACAGATCCCTTTCCACCGGATCGATCTTGGTTTTCCTTACAATCAGAGGCAGCATGACGTTCTCCTGCTGAAATAGTTTATAACGAGCAGAGCATCCGTTTCTCACCGTTCTCTGATGTTCGCCAGCATCTGCCTGACTCCGAGTGCCACAGCTACGTTTTCTCTGGAGCAGACTGGAACTCATGGGGAGCGCGCCTCCTCCACGCCGTGCCCTTCCTCCACCCCGGACACGTCCCAGGATTACTGAACATCCTCCGGCATCAGACGGCCATCAACGTGCTGCTGGAGAGCTGCTTCGGCACGAGCAGCAAACACACAGGTCTCTCAATCCCCCTCCCCCCCCAGTGCTCACAAGAGGCTGGCAGGTTTCCGAATGCTTGACGTGTCCATCTGTTAGACACAGGGTCTGCGTGCGAGCTTTGGTGCGAGCTGCTTCCAGATGCCGATCACGGTTTCTCTGTGACGTTCAGCCTCGAGAACAGCACGCAGCTGGCCGTCCGTAAGTTCGCTCCCTGTCTGCAGTGTGCACAATGTTCAACACAAGTTGGAGGCTGGACGATAAAACTGAAACACCTAAATGTTAAAACGGGGTGTGTGTTTTCTGTCATAAGTTTCAGGTCTCTGATTACATCTTTGCCAAGATGACGACGAGTGCAATTCTTTGTCATTTGTTTGTGGAAGTAAAAAGTGTTTTAGATGAAGCGGGAGGCTGTAGAAGATGATCCGGTGCTCCGCTAGCTGCAAAACTCCTGCATCAATACGTGTTTCAGTTTCATCGTCCAGCCAGTGAGCTCCTCTAAAGTCATGCAGATGTGTGTTCTGCTTCAGTTCAGGTGGCGGTTCTGGACTCTCGTCTGGTTAGCTGTCGTCTCCTCATCCCCGATCTGCCGGATCATCACCTGGATGAGTTCATCTCCAGGGTGCTGAGGAGGTGTGGTGACGCATCACTTCCTGTGTACAGCCAGGAGAAACATGGGTCTCTGGGAGTGTTCCTCATCTCGTGTCATTTCTTTCAGGTGCATGTCGATCCCAATCACGATGAGAGTGCTGCGCAGGAAGCTGTCTATTCTGAGATGCCGCAGCACAGCCAGATCTGAGCCGGATCCCTGTTCTTCAGCGTCTCCTGCCTCTGAGGAGTGTGTCGTCGAAACCCTGGTGTCGCCTGCAGAGAATCTCACGGCGTTTTCCTCCTCTCCAGCCTTGTGTTCTGATGAGAGCAGCACAGCGGCGCCGGTGAACGCTTCTCCCGGTGCGTCTCTGGGTTCTGACTGGGCGAGTGGTGGGCTTCCTCACGAGCTCCACTAGAGCTTGTGTCGTTACGACACAGATTTTTTTTTTCAATAAAAGCCTAGAAAGTTACTAAAAAAATTCTTGAAAGCAAACATTTCCTGATGAAATCAGAAGCCCAGAGTTTACTTTTTATTACCCACAATGCACAGCGCTCAACTCGATTCAAATTAGTAAAGTACACAAATATTGAAAGATAAGTTTAATAAAGCCTGAATCTAGGAGCTGGAGAGCCGTCACGGAACTTACTTTCAGAGTAATTAGAACCAAATAATCTCCATAAACACTGAGAAGAACCGGAGCTTTGCTGGAGAAACAACGTCCAAGAACAGTTCCGTCTTATTTTCTCCTTCAAGAATAACTTTTATAAAAGCACATATTTCGTTGCGTCACTTTGATTAAAATATGTTCTATCACTTTTTAAAGTATTTTTACCCAAAAACCTCAGTTTATTAAAACATTTAAAAAAAATTACCTCCTTTTCCTCAGAAAGAAAGAAAGGACATGATGAGCAATGTTTCAGATTTTATTTTAATAAATAAATTTGAACATTGATTAAAATCAGAAAAGGCACTTAATCCTCGAGCTCGTACACGGCATGTTTCCTCATCCATCAGTGGGCACCGGCTTCTGGAAGTAGAACTACGCTTTGTTCTGTTCTCGAGGGATTCCACGATAAATACTTTAAATGGCCAGTACAACCCAGAGCAGAACTCTTCCAGAAGCAGCACCACTGATGAGAGAAGGACCAGGCGCTGACGTACCTTTGAGAAGATGATGATGATAACAGCGACAATACAAGAACTCGAATTCTTCATGTTCTCCAGAGCTACGTTTTACCTTCATATGAAATATACAACCTGAAAACATTGTAGCGTTCAACCATCGCTCAGTCTACGGTGAGAGACGCTGCTTAAGGTGAAACAGAACGAACAGGAAACAGCTGATGTTCATCTGCTACACCCTGCCAGCGTCTCGAGCGTCTAACTACAGGAGCTGAAAACACTTCTACTCTTTATTTTACTCACATAGCGTCCTTCATGACACACGAGGCCGCAGCGGAGCAGGAGAAACACACAATAATAAACCGTGATAACTTTTTTTTGGGCAAGAAAGGCAAGGTTTGACAGAGATTATGCATAGATAATTAGCAGCGACATTAAAACACACATTATCACGTACACTGCATTCTTCTGAAGTCGTTCCCGAATCCGAAAGATCTCGCTGCGTGTTAAACGAAACGCACTGATGCTCCAAGCGAAGCCAAGCATCCGTTTAAAAGAAGAAATGAGAAACAAACTGTACACGACCAGAAGCAGGCGTCTGTCTCTTCATCCGTCGGGGTTCAAACTCGAGCAGATGGATGCAAGAGAAGCTTTATTTTCCTTCATATTTGGGGTTGATGACTGTGGTGACGGCGCTCTTGTAGATGGGGTTTTCTCCCTGTCGGGGAAACGGAGCAGGTGTCAGTCTATGGAACGCTTTAGCTCTTCCGTCTCTTCACCTGATCCTCTGAACACGGCTGAGGAACTCACTGGAGCTCGCTTCATCTCCTGAGAGCATCAGCGGTGGAGGTGAGTTTGATCTCCTTCCATCGTCTGCTGTTCTGAGGGGATCATCTGCACGGCTCTCTCATCTTCTCCTCGTTTAAACAGATAGCACAAGTATCCGACGGCACTGTCCTATCGTTACAGAGATTAGGAGTTCTCTGTGCTGACGTGTTCAGAGGATGATGGGAGGGGAGGAGCTTCCTGTTGAAACGCTAGCACTCATCACCACCACATGCAGTGATCGATCTGTGATCACAAACCCAAGCGATCAGAACCTCGTGCTCGTCAACACTTCAACCTGCATTAATGCTTGCGGAGGAGCAGAGGCGTTCCAAACACACAGTCCAGACATTAGTGCAGTCTGTGGGAGAACCGCAGTTATTTAGAGTTTTCAAATAATTCCTACTTTCAAATTTGAATGTGCCTTAAATGTCTTTATATCAAAGAACAGATTATTTTGTATTTTATTTTAGTAGCACTCTACATGTTTCCAATCATTTTTACCTCTAGATAAAACCTGTATTGTTAATAATTGAACTAGAACCAGTTTGGTGGGGGAGGGGTGCGTGATCAAGTTTGAAACGGACTGAACACATCTGTGAAGAGATTGAATGAAGCTATAGAATTTGGTTCGAGCTAATCTTTCCAGAGCGTTTGCTGAATGCCTGGCGGTGAACAGACTGAAATAAACGCATTGACGGTCGCTGCACGTGATCAGAGTTTAAAGGAGAGGAAACATGTTTTCCTGGGTGGATTATTTCTCATGCACACACAGAGAGAGAGAGAGAGAGAGATAGAGAGAGATAGAGAGAGATAGAGAGCAGTGGTGGTACAAACTCATAGAGCCGCAGCTTTGCGTCCATAGTTTGGGTTCTTGAACTTATTAATGGGGCTCTTGTAAATGGGATTCACGTTCTGAGAGAGAAAGAGAACAGACGACAGACACACAGAGAACATCTGCTGATGGAACACCGATTTCTGAACGACACGAGAAGAGCCTGGAGAGGAGCAGAGGAGGCAAGGCTTTTAATGTGGTCGCGGACGCAAGCACATACCGTGTCCCACTTGGCGTTCATCTTCTCCTTCTCAAACTTGGCGAACTCTCGTCGGTCGTGGATGATCATGAGGAGCTTCCAGATAAGGAGGAGAGCCAGACCGATCAGAACGATGCCCGCCACTACTCCTGCCACGATGGGGATGATGTCTGGACCCGCCGGGCACTCTGAACACAAGCAGCACAGAAGGAGGCGCAGCTCATCATCTCCGGCTTCACAAGTTCTGCTCGGATTCATTAAACACAATCTCTCTGAGAAACAAGCCCCTCAGGACAGGCCAGACCAAATGATGCACATGAGCTGGCTCCTCTGGAGGAGAAGGAGCAGAGGCAGAGAGCTCCTCTTCACAAATGCCCATGCAGAGGTTCTTTCTAGACAAACGGTTCCACTGCTCTAGAACGCAGGAGTTATTACATTTATCTGCTGATCTCTGAAGCACGCAGGAAGTGAGCGAGCAACTGACCAAGCGTCTCCACCACATGCACCTCCGGCTCCGTGCTGTTGTTGATGGCGTAGGTGTAGTAGAACCAGCAGTCGTTGGCGTCTCTCTCTTTGCAGTGCATCAGGGGGAAGCTCTGCACCGGCTGCGGAAGCTTCTCGCGGTCCTTCACCTTCACCAGGCGGAAGGAGCTGCAGTCTCGCTCGCACACGTCCTGCTTCTCTCCGGTGCCGAACGCTCTGCACTGCACACACTCCCTGAGATGGAGAGAGAGAGAGAGAGACAGGAGCACCGTCTGCATTAAAACGAGCCGTTTATTGACTAAAGGCGATGGAGCGAGTCGATTTTAGCTAAACACCTGTTTTAAATCAAAAAAGGTAAAAAAACTCGACTGACTTGTGCTCGGTGCAGACCCCGGGGCAGGTGGGGCAGATCTCGCAGGTCGGCCCCTGGAACTTGGGGTCGGTGCAGTGGCAGGCTCCGCACTCGCACACACCGCGGCCATTGCAGACCTGCTGGTTGGAGGCCAGGCAGGTGGAGATGTCCAGAGAGCAGTCACAGGCGCTGCCGGTGTAGTTGGCGTCGCACACACAGGCCCTGCACTCACAGCGGCCATGACCTGAGGAGGAAACAGGCAGCACATCAGCCCATCATTCCCAGCAGCCACCGCCCGGCATCCCCGAGAGCAGGTACCTCCGCAGAGCTTGTTGTTGGAGCGGTCGCAGTTGAAGTTGTCGCACTCGCAGTATTTCCCGCTGTATCGCTCCTCTGGGTTCTCGCGCTTCTTACACTCGCAGGCGCCGCAGACACACTCGCCGTTGTTGCTGCAGATGTCAGTGCCGTTGTCTCGCCGACAGTTCCTGTCCAGATCCTCAGAGGAAACCTCATCCTTCCTGCACTCGCACTGACGGCCCACGCGCCCCTTGTTACACCTGAGAGCAAGGAGACACAGAGTTCATCCAGAAGGAAGACGATCTCCGGAAAACATTTACACTCGATGAAGGCGTCTTCGCTTCACTCTGACCTGCACGCCCCGCACTCGAAGGATCCGTTGCCGTTGTGGCACACAGGACTGTTCTTAATGGCGAAGAGGTGGCAGTCGCACTCGCAGATAAAGCTGAGCAGGATCTCCACCTCCTCGGTGAAGCCCAGGGGTTTGATCTTGATGCTCTCCGTCTTGCCCTGCTTGGGACAGCCCTGCGCTGTGATGTTAATGCTGAAGGAGACCTGCAGAAACACCATCGGTGAAAAATCGCTCCACAATCTCCGGTTCGCTTGCACAGAAGCTTTCTCACCTCGTCTCCGATGGAGATGTTGGAGCATTTGCGTCCGTTTTCTCCGTCGTTCACCACTCCGTTCTTACAGCGAGACTGGTACGTGATGGTGACGCCCTCCGGGAGCTTGCTGTTCTCCAGGATCACCTCTGAGGAGAGAGACTGAACCGCACAAAGGAGGTCAGTGATGTCACCAGTAGGTTTCTGAAGAGCTCAAGGCAATCTTTTCACTGTCGCACGAGATGATCAGAAATGGGAAAAGAGATTAATTGTGGGCAGAGCCACGAGACTTGTCTATGGCTTTGGAAAAAACCATACAAATTTCTCCAGAGTGTGATGACCTTTAGGGATCCGCATCTCTGCTCCACCCACATTCTGCCCTTTTTGCGTGTTTTGGTGAACTGGTTGTGAAATCCCAATACTCTACTGCAACACCCCAAACACTAGTCTGAATTATTTCTACAACTACGAGCTCGATTTCAGGGCTCTCGGAGTCTCCGCAAAGCTGCTCTTTTCCTGCAAAACCTGCGTCCCCTGAACCTGGAGAAAGCTATACTCGGAGCACGAGAAGTACTCCATGTGCTTCCCTCACATTGTAAGCGTCGACGATCAGGTTGATGACGTTGCTGGAGTTAGCGGAGAGCGTCCCAACGGCGGACTTCGGGATCAGGTTTTTGAGTTCCTGTAGGAACAGAAGAGAAAGAGTTTTTGAGGAACGTGCAGCAGACACTACGAGAGGAATCGGGAGGACACTACGAGTCCATCTGCTCAAACAAACCAGGTCTATTCACTTCTGCAGAGGAGAGTCTGAGATGCTCCTCAGTGTGAGGAACGCTGCAGAACTCAGTGAATCCACTTCCTGATTCTTTTTCTTTCTTTTTTTTATTTGTTATAAAACCTTCATTGTATTTCCACAATCTCCTCATAAAGCTGACCGTAGAGCATGCCATCGCAGGCCTCAACCGATGTTCAGCATGTTAGGTTTTTATTAAATGATCATTATTCAGCAGTGCAACACAACAACTGCACATCTCCAAACATCCCATCGTTTGAGATAAACGCCAGAGATCAGAACCGAACAACAGAGGAGCACGGAGTAGAAACATTGAGCTCCGCTCTGCTACAGTTTTGTTTTTCCACCGCTAGCAGCCATGCTCTGGATCCCAACATTTCTTACTTATTGTTTATCTATGGCTGAGGCGAGCAGTTCTGTTTCTCAGAGGCACTCGTCACCAGGGCGAGGGATGCCTGGCTCTCGGACGCAGACCGGAAGGACCCCCGCTGCCGGGAGCTTCATCCGGGCCTCTGAAGGTCCAGCGTGAAGAGCTTAAACACAGAGAGCTTTGTAGAAGCTCCAGGACGAGTTTCTGACCACGGATTTGTATCATTACAGCATGGAGATTAGAATGTTTTCATCTCTGATCAATATTTATATAAGAGGTGCAGCAGGTAGTTATCAATGGTACCTTGTAGACGGGCTGAAACTCCTCTGTGACGGCAAAGATGGTCTGGATGTTGTTCTCGCTCAGTTTCTGCACGAGGTGAGCGATGGAGGGATAATCCTGGACAGAAGAACGACAAGAAAGATCGACGTTAATCCTCCGGAGCAACCTGCTCTGCCTACTGGCTCTGACAGCAGCAAAACAAAGCTCCTGAGCAGGACGAGAGGAACGAGACACTGGGGCAGCGAGGGCTGAAATGATTCCAAATAAATAAATCCAAAGGTATTTAAATATATTTCATTATAAATAATACAAACATGCAAATTAATGTATACTAAATGTTATTTAATAATTTTTTACCAAAATTTAATTTGACCAATAAAAACTATTCATAGCAAAAAAAAGAAAAATGGTCTTTCCAATTTGACAAAACTTGTTTATTAAAGAGCTGCAGTGGAAGAATCAGGAAGTGAATATTTGATGAGAAACGATGGTTTGGGCTCTGGCAGCTGCTGCGGTGAAATACTCGAGATTCAGCGCCGCGCTCGCGCATCTCAGACATACGTAGTAGTGGCTCATGGTGTACATGTTGTTCTCCAGATGGCACCTGCCGTCGTTCGGCAGCACGATGCCCCCCAGCTTCCCATCCCCGGCAAAATGGAAGCCAGCGTCGGTGGAGAACACCAGGAGACGGGTGACGTTCCTCCAGCCGATGTGCTCCTGAGGAACACAAGAGTCAGATCAGGGTTTCCCACGAAAGCAGAGCTTGGCAGAAGGTGTCGGCGCTCACCCCGCAGACGGCCACCTGCATGATGGCGTCGAATCCTCCCTCGGGCGAGTCCAGGTTCCCCGAGATCTGCTGCTGGCCCACCAGGCTGTTGAAGCGCTGGCCGTTGCTGGTGAGCCGCAGAACGTTCTTGTAGCTGAAGGGGCTGGTGCAGTTCTGGTCGCCCGTGCACGGGTTCAGAAGCTTGGCCGGGGTGGTGCTGATGTACGGCATCACCGTCTTCTCCACGAACGAGCCAAAACCTGAGGAGAAGCCCACTTTATTCCAAAGCTTTCTACAGCATTTCATGTGGCGGCAGCCTCTGACCGATCCTGAAGTCCGAGGTGATCTTGGACATCTCCTTCATCAGGCTGGTCCCCAAGTTCTTAACGTTCTCCAGGTCGTCCTTCATGGAGTAGGAGAGGTCCATCAGGTAGTACAGGTCGATGGGGTAGTCCTCCGCTCGCTTGAACTTCAGCTCAATGTTCTGAGGCTCCCCTGCAACAAAACACAGGACACTGGGAACGAGTTCCTGAGGACCAGCTGTTTTGGGGAGTGAAGCAGGATTCGACTTCCTGTTTCGAAGTTGCTGTTCAGACCTGAGCGGAGCTGCAGGCTGAGCTTCTGCGGCTGGATCTGCGTGATGTCTTCAGGACGCAGTTTCTCCGCTCCTTTCCTACGGTTGGTGACGGGTTTGTTCTTCTGGATCTGCTGGCTGCCATGCGGGTTCTCGATCTTCGCTTCGGCACAGCCTCGTTTCCGCAGGGACTCCAGCTCGTCGCAGCGCGCCGACGTCGACTCACCCTGCTTCAGGAACTCCTGAGAACAGATCCATCACAGGAGACGAGGTGAATGGTGTGATAACACCTATTCCATCGGCGCACATCATTTAAATGTAGAAATTACAAAATCGAAAAAAAAACAATGACCAAAATAATATCACCGGCGCTCACCGGATCGGTGCACCAGCCGCATCTAGCGCCCACTTGAATGCAGTCGCCGCAGGACAGAGCGCTGGCTTTGATGCACTCGTTCCCCTCTGAGAAGAGAACACACGTCAAGGACACCAGCGCCCCCTACAGGAACATCTCATCACCAAACAATCCCTTCATTACAGGAACAGAGTCTGAACTCTGAAGGTAGCGCATGCTTCAGAAGAGCACAAGGAACCTGAAGCTGAGTGCTTCTGATCTGAGGAGATCAGTGGGCTCCGTGCTCCTCAGAAGAGCATCATCTTTCAGAAAGCAAGGGTTCAGACAGACGGGGCCAGCTGCTGCCATCCAATAATTAAATAGAGGACATTTGGAGAACAAAGGTTCCTTACCTTGCTGAGCTTCACTGCAGCAGATCATCACTAATATTGAGGAGATCAACAGTGTCTTCATCTGGAACAGAACCATGAGAACACAAACGTTAAATCTTGATATAAACTTTCCTGCAACAAAAGAAGTAGTTGCAAGAGATCCGGCAGATCCATGTTCTTCTGGAAGCTCTTTTACTTAAGGACTTCCTGGCACTCCACGAGGAGCCCCCAGGCCAGACCAGTGTCCTGGAGGAGCTTCCTGGAGCCTGCTCCTGTCGCTCAGAACACGATGGTGATAAAACCATTACTGTGAAACTTTATTCTACCTATTTGCCTGGGATCAAAGGGTTTTAAGGGGAGGGGCTATGAGAACGTCGTTTGCATATCATTAGCATAAGAGTTCATGAAAGACAGCACTGATGCATCTGATGGTCTCTGTCCAAGAAAGGCTGAAGTGAACCGGTGGAGACCAGAACATCTCCTCAGGCTCCAATCATCAGCTTCACGAGATCTTCACCAGCAGCTCAGAGATACAGGAGCATGCTCCCTCTGAGATGTTCCAGCTCCTGAAGCACGGAGCAAGCTCCTCTCTGTGGTCGTGTCAGGAGCTTCCGCTGATGCGTTTGATAAAGGAGAGCATGAGCGCCGCTGGAGCAGCCTCGCATGTGTTTCTCATTAAACTCTCCAAGGCGAGGGGAGGAGAGGAATCTCAGCCGCAGTCAGTGGAGCAGTGGAGCATTGTGGGAAATGTGGCAGCTCCAGCGCTGGGAAAGGGCCGGGAATTCGCTCCGTTTCAGGCTGAAATATGATCCAGATATTGATCCGTTTGTGTTTATTTGTGTTCATTTATTCCTGGAACCGCAGGGAAAGCAACACGTGTTCATTCCTTGAAAATGTGAAGATAAAAGCATCTGCCAAATTAAAAATGTAAACATCAAAACACGGCACTGCGGTGTTTGAAACGGCTCGCTGTGATGCAGGAAGAGCTGAGTGAACTCTGGCTCACGGGACACTACTGCGGGGCGCTAGAGGAGAGCGTTCCACAGTGGGTCCCAGGAACGAGAGAAACAGATGCTTCTGAAGGGAACAGAGAGGATCATGGGAAGCCACCAGGAGCACTTAGAAACAAACCCAGCGCTTCAACACGAAACCGAGAGAAAAACAGGAAATCCCTCCTTCAGACCAAACCTCAGCAGAAGAAAGCACCCCCCCCCTCCCTCCCTCCCTCCCACTTTCCTTCACTCAAGAACAGCAATAGAGGGATTCTGAAACCTCGAGTGTCTCCTTTCAAGAGGCTGAACCCCGTGAAAAACACTCGAGACTCCAGGGTTACGCTTGTAGCCGAGAAGTGAATCAAAGCCTTTAAAACAAAGTGTTTACAGGAGGAAGATTTTTATGAATATTGTTTTTCAAACTCTCAGATGAATATGGAGATTTATGTTTTTGCTTTTTTTTTTTGCAAAGTGCTGCAACATCTACATTACGTGAATGCTAGCTCCCCACTCTCCGCTGCTACTCTTAGTTTAGGAACCAGATAAAGGCATCGTTAGCCAGGCTAGATCTCCTTACAGGACCATTGAAGCATCTGCTGCAGCGAAGCTCAAAAACAATGCGTTCTTTTCTGATTTCTCAACAAAAAACATAAAAAAAAAAAAAACATTTTTCAGTTCCTGTGATAAATGGACCATTTGCTTCCATTGTGTTAGCTCTGCATGGAGACGAGCAGGGAGGTGCCTGATTGGTTAGTGGGCTGGGCCAAGGAGGATCAGAGTTTTGAGAATATCGGATTACACCATCGCATGAATGATCGACTGTTAAACCATAATATATCAGCCGGTGTCCAGTAGAGAATCATTATCTTGATTTGTGAAAATATCTGCGTCTGTGTTTCGACCTCTGGTGTGAACGTGCCTTCATGTGTGGAAGTAGTGAGGAAGTCCAGCCGCAATGATCAAAGTCTACAGCAGAACCCTGGTGTTCCCAAGATCGCTGCTGGTTCAGAGAGAGCAGAGGAAGGGTCTGGAAAATTAACCTGGTGAGCTCCTCTGTGAGCGGCAGGAAAACATTTGAAGAACAAGAAGCTGTGTGATATCTGGCTACAGGCCCTGCTCGAGTGATGTCACAAGCCCAGTCAGAGAGAGAGAGAGAGAGAGCTGTTGTTTCTGTGCTGGGAACACTGGGCGAGCCGCCGCTAATGCAGCTGGCGGATCAAGAGCGCTATGCTCTGCTGCACAGACACATAGATCCCCAGAGAACCAAGCGGAGCAGGACACATCTTCCACCCGCGGCATCTAGATCTTCAGGGCGTTGCTAGAATTCCTCTCGCGGCTCGTAGCATGAAACAAGGGTGTTCCTGGCACACGTCTGTACCGTACGATAAGGCTCCAGATAAGAAGTTTCCATTAGCACCAGCTTTCCATGCACACTTCGATACTGAACTCCAGAAACTCCTCTGGTTCTCTGCAGGCCTCGATCCAAGCCTTGTCCCCAAGCACAGACGCCTGGCCAGAGTCCCAGAGACATGTTATCAGTTCTACAACCATCTTCTAGCGAGGTGTCCTTCACCACTGTTCCTGTAA
The DNA here is from genome assembly GCA_007224835.1 of Danionella cerebrum. Lineage (NCBI taxonomy): Eukaryota > Metazoa > Chordata > Actinopteri > Cypriniformes > Danionidae > Danionella > Danionella cerebrum. The sequence goes on along the minus strand of SRMA01025997.1, from coordinate 601,968 downwards.
TGACGCATTCCTTCACGAAGATATTGAAAGACACCTGGTCGGGACACTTTCGTTTGGCTCCTGATGCCCAAACTTTATTCTGCCGCTCGGCTGCAGTCTCTGTGACGGAAATGAGCTTCTTCTCAGAGCTGCACCATGTTTGTCAGATAAACAAAGAGTGAGATGAGGACAAAGATAAACGCCTTTTTCATCTCGCAGCGCTGCTAAACAGGAAGTGAGAAGCGATGATAATCTGGAGCAGCGACGAGGAGGGAATTCCTCAAGGCAGCGCTCCGTACAGATCTTCATTTATTTAGAGAGGACAACAAGAGTTCTGGAGAAAACAGGCAGAAGATGATAATCTTTTAATAATAATAATAATAATAATAATAATAATATTACGGATGGCGGGAACCAACACGTGACGGATGGCAGTTAAAGGAACGATTGCACTTACAGAAATCTCCTCATTCTCTCTTTGGTTTGTTTTATTTGAATGGTTCCTCTGCAGCACAGACTCAGAGCCAGAGAACACATGTGAGTTTAGGTGAGTGTGAATCCAGACACTCCAGAGGAGCATCATCTACAGGGGATTTAGACATCACCCCAAACTCTCTAGTGGTTCCTCGGTGAGGGAACAGGAACCCCGTTCTTCTGGATTCGCTTCTCACTTGTTTCAGTAAGAAACCGGACTCATCTCTACACCAAACCTTCACGTGGCTTTTCAAGGAGCTCTAGAGCAGCTCTAGAGTGAAGCAAGATCTCCATTGTTCTCAGACGAGGAACCTCTGAAGGCAGCAGCACAATGCTGCATTGAGCGAAGGCCATCGCAGGTCAATTTCCTGCTAATTTACTGTGGGAGTCAGCTGCTCGCAGGAATACTGCTCACATTGTGCACCAGTGGAGGGAAGAAAGCCTGGCTCTGATTGGCTGAGGGAGACAGAGCAGAGGGAAGATCGGATTAACACCCGAACCAACATCAAACAAGAGAAACGAGACATGGAGAGATTACACCATCACACAAACATCCTCCTACAAGACGGTGCGGGTGCGGGAGGGGTTTGCTTACATCGCTCATTCTGATAACGGCACTCACCTTAGCAACCAGTCAGAGTACCCTGGCAACCACAAATACTTCAGAAAAATTCATATTCCTTATTCAGTCACTGAACTCACCATAGCAACCAAACTTTGCACCCTAGCAACAAAAAAAGATCTCCTCAGTGTATAACAGTGTAGAATAAGTATGTGTTGGTAAAATGTAGCTTACCATACCAAATAATGCCCCTGGCAACCAACGAAAACAGAGGAACTGGACTGAACACTCCATAGCAACCCAACCCTGCCAAGTTTGCCCACATCACACGCACTGTCCTTACTGAACTCAGCATAGCAACATGACAATGTACCCTAGCAACCATCAAATACAGCCCTCAGCCCTCCTTCAGGAAGCAGCAGAGATGAGGAGGTTGCTCTTCACTTCGCTTTAAGCTTTTTTCCAGTGACTGGAGCCTCGCTTCCTCAAACAAACCATCTTCCCTCGTCTGGGTCGTCACTCAAGAGCATTCTCAAGAGCTCTCACAGATGTTTGTTAGCCGTAGCACTCACCAAGAGCTTAGAATTAATCAACAAAGAGTAAACAGCAGTTAATATACGGATCAATGAAGGAAACATTTCATGAAAGTTTCTTTAAGCCAACAAACCCACCCAGAGGAGGAATCTGCCGATGCTGCAGCACTGTGTTCTTGCCAACAGGAACCAAAACGTTCAAAAGTGAAACATTAGCAGCTTATAGTGCGAGTGAAAGCAGTAGCAGATGATCACAGGCCTGCACAGATCCCAAACCAGTGTTTAGTCTTTTCTAACGGCTGAGAGTTATCAGTTACGTCTGGATTTACGCACGGAGCCTCATCAATGCGATAGCTGTTAGTGATTCTGTCCATCTTTTACGATCCTCTTCCTCAACGGCGTGTGGCAGGAGCAGGCAGAGCTCAAGGCCAGTCAAGGGCTTCTGAGCCTGTCTGCGTTTCCTGCATCGTCACGCAACTGAAGGGATATGAAGACACCAAGAACCTCTCAGGAGCAAACCCCGATGGAATTCAGCCACGAGACGGACTGGAGACTCAGGGCAGAACCCTGTGAGCCCAACCAGGAACAGACTGGTGAACAGACGGATGCTCCTTTATTCTTTAAATCTTTAATAAATACTGAAATCTTTTCAGTTAATTGTTTTGAACACCTCGAAAGGGGTTTAGAGCAGTCCTCAACTAGTCTGAATCTGGTGAAACACTGAAAAAAAAAAAAAGTGAGTTCAGAAATGTAGAGTTTCACCGACCTCCACCAGCTGCCGTGACGTGTGGCGGATCAGTCAAACCCTGTTAGCAATCTCTGGGGTTACATGAACGGCTCGTGTTCTTCAGAGAAGGTGAGCCAAGGATAAAAATAAATGCAGTCAGGAGATATTTCTGTCCAACACAAAGGAAGCTGCCGCAGATTCCTTCTATTTCTACATCAGAGGAGGTCTGTAGAACGGAACCTTCTCCTGCACAACTGCAGCTCGGGGGCTAAAGGTGATGCCGAGAGAGAGTACCTCACGGGAGAGAGAGGATCCACGGTTACACCCTCGTCCATTTCCTTGATTAGAAAGCTGCTCTGACGTCACTGGAGCAAGGTTGTGTTAGAGGACAGAAGCAGCGAGGAACCTGTCAGACGGTCACTGTGCACTTCCTCACGGAGAGAGAAGTAGACCTTCTTAGAGGCGGATGCTTCAGAACATTGTGCTGAAAAGCTTCGATCTGAGAGATCCTTGACATCACAGCAGAACTGAGAACTTTCCGACAGAAGAAGCAGCTGTGCATGTGAAAGATGCTCGGTACTGCTGGTCTGGACTGAAACATGAAGTCTAAGCACGTTTTACTGACATGTACCAATTAGTGCTTGATATAAAAAAAGGTTCCTGGGTTGTTAAAGGTGTTCTTCAGGATCTGAACAAAGCAGCAGGGCGGGTTCAGTGCTTCTACAGGTGCTTTCTGGATAGAAATGTCAACCATAAAGATCTCAGCACTTTGTTGAAGCACTGCCAGGTCTTTCTGAAGCTTTTTTCGGCAGATCTCCATCAGGTTGATAAGTAGCATCAGCGAACAATCATTTTCAAATCTCTCCTTCAAGATCTTCAACAGGATTTAAGTCTTGGATTCTGAACTTCTGATGATGAATCCTGTCTCTGATGCCCACGACACCCTTCACCCTGCGTGAAGATCTCAAACACGACCGATGGAAACAGGAAGCACCTGGGCTCATCTGTGAGCAGTAATTTACAAAGGCGTCACTTTTAATTGAGACTGCAGCTTAAAAGCAGGGGACAAATAGCAGCGATGAGGATAATTTCCAGAGGAACGGTATACACCACTTTTTCATTGGTCAGACTCATTTACAATCCTCCAAAAACTGCAGATTATCTTCCCATTTATGATGTTTGACAGCCTTCACGGATCAAGTGATCGATCATCGGTACTAGGATCACAATTTATCATCGTTATTTTTTGCTGAAAGTGAGTTTGAGTCAAGGCATGGACCAGGAACATTATTTTTCACGTGAAATATGAAAATAAACGGCTTTCTGTTCCAGAGCTACTCTAACCTATGCTCCAGAACTAATGCTCATATTCCAGCAGAAGAGTTGTAGTAAAGAAACATGTGGAAATGGTTAGTGAGAGGCCAGAGGTTCAGCTCCGAGCTCAGAAAAGCTCCAGCAGCTTTTTATAACCAGCCTCAAATATCTGCTCCGTTACTCGAACCTCGGCGGAGACTTTAACCCGTTTCCAGCCCCAAACCAGCCAGAAACCACGTTAACGTGTTACTAAAGTTAAATGAGGGGGAAAACACCCCGAAAACACTGATATTTTCACCTTTTCTGACCAGTTTTGCGTCTCCTTTGCTCGAAGCCTCTTTACAGAGCGAGTGCTCGGTGTATCCCTCCGCGTCTCCGGATCCCGCAAACCTCCGTTTATTCCCCGAAACTACCGCAGAAAACAAGCCATAGTTGTCCTTTCGAGGAGAAATTAATGTGCTCCACAGCTCTGGACAGAAGACCGAGATGAACCGACTGTGACGTCAGCGGAGCGCTCGTTAGTCCCGCCCTTACAGAAAGCGTTGCATTATGTCATCATCAAACAGAGAAGTGACGTGCCAAAGTTTTGTGCCGCACACAAACGGCATCAGGTGAAATGAAAGTGCCGTGTGGTGAAAGAGTAGATGGTTTGGAGCACATTTACACTTAAAATAAAAGATGTATTGCTTTATCCCTCGCCTTAAAAGGTTCTTAACAAACGACTGTCCAGAGTTTCTGATGAACGTGGAGAACAAGTGCAGCTCGGGCTCCTCTGAGGAACATCTGCCTCATCAACAATAAAAACTATTACAATGTCTGCGTGATTTCTTCATCTAATAATCTATCCACCCGCTCTCATGTGGTAATAGAGCTGTAGTTTCATTTATTTATTACAGTAGAAGTATCTCTACGGCTGATGGTAAGTTTCTCCAGGTTAATACAACACTTCTTTGTGAGATTGTTGAATTGTCAATATCTTGCTTTTTCCAGAAAACAAGTAGCATCCCAAATAAACATGAAATGAACAATTCTTCTCGGAATCCTTTCAGCACATTCTTAAATATCAACAAATATTACAAAGCTTAATAACCTGGAGTATCCAGTAAAGATACGACAGAGATTTATTCTTACTTTAACACCTGTAACAATAGCAAATAAACTGACGTTAAAATTTGTCTACGAGAGAGATCTGATCCATTTCCTCCGACTCCAGGTCTGAATTTGAGCTCCATCGCTGTCTCTATACGGTATAAAGGAGTAAGTGAAGCAGTGGTGAGGGTTATGTGAACAGTGGTTCCGCATGAAACACAAACCACTCACTGATCTTGGGTCAGAAGCTGAAACCTCATCCTCTCTCAGGCAAGAATCATCAGCACTGATCATCACTGGATCCACACCTGGAATAAAACATGAGATGGACTCCACTTTCATATAAAGATTGTTGGTTCAGCACGTGACAGGTGTATGATGCTGCGGAGGGGAGATGGAACCCTGATGAGATGCAGTCTGGTACAAAACATCACATACTTCACATATGTGAGCGCTCTTAGCCCTGGAACCGCAGAGACGCTTGGGAGCAGCTCGCTTTGAATGAAAGGAATTCAGCAGATCCATTACAGCCTGGTGTCTCCACAGAGAGCTCCAGACGAGGGGAAAAAGTCTGAATCATGTTTCGTAACCACAAGAGATGCCCAAACCATGCGAAGCAGCTACCACCATGGGTTCCTCTACAGACCCGGAGGTGTGTGGTGCAGAAGGTTCAGACCTCCACTGAAGTGCCTTTGGAAATTAGGATCCTTCACATCTTCAGCGCAAAGTGGAAAAATAGAAAACAGCTATTGCTTTAGAAGAAACAAAACACTAAAACCTGGAACAGCCCAATGTCCAAAAGTAAACCTGTGAGCCAACTTATTTATTCACTCGAGTTACACCTTTAAAAGTTGATTGTCATCTAAGAACTAAATAGGAAAACAAACAGCAAACAACTCAAAGATCCCAAACCAGAAGCTTCACATTTAGAGTAACCGAAACTTGGGTTAGGGTTGCTTGAGATTAGTACTTGGCTAAAAATATCTGAAATACACGCCGTTTAGCGAGTGCTGGATCAGGTGACGGCAAAAACAAAATCAGTAAATCTAATCACAAGAATGTCGATTTCACAACAGGAAACAGTGACATTAACGCACTAAAAGCAGGATTTTAAGCAGAAAATAATACGCAGATATGTGAAGCGCTGCGGCCATTGAACGAATGAGGCGGCCATCTTAGGGCGGGGTTAATTTCGAAATGATTTATTGTTTTGCATGTTGCATTTTATGATACAACATTATTTATATTATTTATATTCTATAAATTTATATGAACTCAAGACCACCATACATGCACTGAATATCGTACAATATTGATTGGATACTGCTGATAGTAATATAGAACAAATGAATAGTATAACATGCATTTAATTTAAATATATTTAAGAATATCACTTACATCATCCTGTCTCACTAACACAAACATGTTTGTTTTCTTGACCCAACATAATGTTCAAAACAAATTAACCGAACGGTCTAACCCCGTCCTAATATGGCACCCGTACGCAACAGGCCCTTGCAGGCATCTACCTACAATATATCTATGGTTTAACCATCGTTTATTTAGCGTTAAACTCTAGTGGCTCTGTAAAGTATTCAGGGAAACACACAGACGGGGTGATGGCGCCATCTTGCGGTGAAATTTCATTTTTATTTGTCAACAAAAATACAACCGTTAAACTTGTTTTGTCCTCGCCATTATGGAATTTGTATGGAAAGCCATACACGTGTATCATAGATGCAAAATAAATAGCGTTTTTTTGTTCATATTTTAAAGAATTAATTACATTTCCGCAGACTCTATAGAGTTTCTGTACTCACCCCTTTTTTCAGCAACACTTCACACTTGTGCTTAAATCTGAAGCATATTTTAGGATTGTAGAAGGCTTCTAAACAAACTCTGAGGAGATAACTCCAGGCTGGATAACGAGCTGCAGGAGAGCATCTGAAGAGAGGCTTATGGAATTACATTAAACCCCATCGGAGAGAAGATCCTTCACAGGAGGCACACACTCTTCTAATTAGCAATTACTGGAAGTGTTGAATCAGACACACAGAGCTTCATAAAGCAGAGGAAGCACAAGGTGAGAGACAAATAGAGCTCAGGTTCCTGCAGACTCAGCTCTCCAGAGGCTCCTGAAAGTCCCATTCGAGGCCATTAACATCAGAAACGGAGATAAATGCTCGCGTATCACCTCCAGCTCCCTTTCTTTCATCACGTACCCATGGCTTTAGTGGATGCAGAGATGTAGTCATTCACTCGCTCTGTTCATCAGATGATCCAGAAGAACTCGGACCTGTTTTTGGTGAGAGTGTGAACCTGTGAAAGGTAATTAAAACAGATGAAATCATATTAATCTCATAAATACTAGCAGCTATGAGTGACCAGTGGCAGCTGCTTCTCAGCCGGACGCTGGGTTCTTTCTGAGGGCATCTTCTGTAGAATCCACCGCGGAGCCCTGCAGGGACTGATTAGGGTGCTCTCGCTCCTGTTGTTTGCTTGGTGCTGCTTGACATGCAGAGAGGATCTGAAGTGCAGTAATTTGAGGGTCTGGCAACGGCGAGACAGCTCTGGCAACTCTGAGCTCTGAAGAATGACCCGGCTGCCGTGGAAACAGAGAAGGAGACCCAGAGGAGAGAGATACGGGGGGAAGGAGAAACAGAGAAAGAAGAGGAATACTGTGTTTAATTGAGAGACAGAGAGAGAGAGAGAACACATGAGGAGCGCAGTCGTTTGGTCTTAACTGCCATCGGCAGAGCGGTGAAAGTTTACTCCACATCTACTAATAATGTCTGCAGCATTTAGAGAGAGAATAGTATCGGGCCTACGACTGATCCTTGTGGCACTGTTATATACGATGAATTCCCAGTACGTACTGTTCACTGACTCCGGTCAGATAGGGAAGAGGTAACCATCCCAGAGCTGGAACTTGGGAGACCCGTGTGGTTCTCTAGTCTCTCTAGCAGACTGTTATGGTGAGTTATAATATTAAATAAAGTGGTCTCCATGCTGTGGTGCGGTCTGAACCTGGTGAAACTGTGACCATCACCGCTCCACAATCCCTCGATTCACAGGAACCAGTTAACCTGAAGCATGTTTGAACAGAAGGGCACTGGGACGGCGCTGAACAGGTCACCAACATGGAAACGTATCGGAGGAATACAATCCGTAACAACTTGATATTTAAAGGAGTGAGCTGAGAAAAAGGTGGGAGATGGGAGGGGTGAGAGGGAGAGAGAGAGACTAGAGGAAGAAGAGGGAGAGAGAGAGAGAGAGAGAGAGAGAGAGAGAGGCTGAACCGAGAGCCGGAGGCAGGGTGAAAACACTCGTTCTTCCAGAGACAGACTCAGTGAGGGGAATGAGTGCAGCAGGGAAACGGCTCACGTCCCTCCTTCACGAAACAAACGCAGGAAGAGGAGAGGAAGCCACGCATCTGCAGCTGGCACAGAAGCTGAGGAAACAACACAACACACGACACACATGCTCCGATCCGACCCTGGGAAACAGCCGCAGCAGATGAGCTCCAGAGTCCGGCGTGGGAAACCCTTGAAGCCCCTTGAGAAGGAGGTGGAGGACCAGTCTGGAACCAAAGAGCCCTGAGGGACCTCGCAGCCTGAGATTTCACATTCATTGATTTCTCTTTCCTCGAAAGCAACTTTCTCTTTGGTAACGCTCCCAGATGCCCCAGACTAGCTCCGAGCTCTCCGCCTCTGCCAGGGGCTCTTGTCGAGGGTCTCCGGAGCTCGCGCACCTCTCTCTCTCTCGAGAAGATCTGTTGATGGTGTCCGGAGCTTGTGGGCACTTGTTGTGGGTGTCAGGAGCTCACTGCGTTTCCCAAACGCTCCTGTCGAGGGTGTCTGGAGCTCACTGCTCTGCCCAAAGACTCCAGTAGAGGGTGTCTGGAGGACGCTGCCTTCAAACGAGAGAATCTGGATCTTTCTGCCTCTCCTGAGAGCTCCAGTCAGGAGGTGTCCAAAAGGACATTCTTCCGCCAAGTTCTCCTGACAAGGAGGTCCAGAGCTTCTAGGATCTACAGAGGTCATCTGTCGAGGGTGATGGTGATGATGTTGAGACTCCTTAGGGGCTGGCGGGGAGCCCGTATTTGTCTGTTGGTGGTCCTGCTCTGGCTAGCCTCCTGGATCTTCCTCAACGGCCTGGTGCTGGTGCACAGGAACATCTTCAGTGACTTCTGCACTGACCACAAGAGCAAGGAGATCCTGCAGAGGCTGGTGAGAGACTTCTGCCATTGTTTGAGTGATTTAACAGAAAGATTAAAAATAATTTACGCAGGAAAGCGTTGGAACTGGAGATTGTTTCTTTCACTTGAACGTCAGGTGTTCATCAAGAACGCCTCAACACCAAAGTAATCCCCTAATTATCACATTAACGTCGACACTTCTTCAAAGCGCTTTGGGATGAACGTTCCAGAAGCAGGTGGAAGCAGGAATGAGCGAGTCCTGGGTCGATGCAGCAGTTTTGGGCTCCATTATAGGATTAAGCAGCTCCTCGGGGGAAACCAAAGCTGCTGTGAGCCTCAGGATTACGGGATGTTGAGTGAGCGCTGGAAGAACATTGTATTTGTTGCCACATCAGGATCTGCGAAATCCTGGTGGTCTTTAAATGGGATTGAAGGAGAACGTCTGCACCACGCACGCCAGGAACACCTCCACAACACAGAGCTTTATTTAGGGCGAGCAGCACCATGGACAAGGTTTAGCAGTGAAGTGAAGCGGATTCAACTCTCTGAACAAAATGTTTGGAGGAAGCCAAGCTATGCTTGCGACCTGGACAATAGCATCCCTCCAGCGGTGGTAGTCTCGTGATGTGGGGTGTTCTTCAGCTGCAGGACCTGAAGGTTAGTCAGGATTGAAGTAAAGATGGAGAGAGACATCCTGAGCGAGCGATATCTGCTCCTTCAGCAGGACAATGACCTCAAACACGCAGTCAATGTTTCAAAGGAGTGGCTTCAGGAGAACTCTGTGGATGTTCTTGAGAGCCCTGACTTGAACATCTCTGGAGAGATCTGAAGCTTGAGGGTTGAACAGTGTAGAGCTGCAGCCTCCACCTCGAGACAAACCTTTACCCCGTGTGTGAAATAAATAAATAAATAAATAAATAAATAAATAAATAAATAAATAAATAAATAAATAAATAAATAACGGGACGTGCTATTGCTTGGTAACAGCAGGGCTCAGAGCACACAGAGGCTTGATCTATATCCGGAGCTCCTCGAGGTCTTGATCTCCAGGTACAGGCTAAAAACCACCGAGATATACTCAGTCCATCAGAACGCTGCAGTCGAGAAGATTCAGGAACAACTGAGATGATCTTCAGTTCAAACGTTTATATCATTTGTCTCGTAATATCTGGAAACCTCAGCACGAGCGTTTCTCCGGTTCTCGACACGTTCCTGCAGCAGACAGATGAACACACTGGGAATGTTTACAGACGGAGAACGTTTACATGCAAACAGCAGCTTTTCCTCCTGCAGGAGCAAACTCTGGGAATTACAGCAGATGTGAGGAATCTGGCTGCAGAAGACCCGGAGCTGCTCCAGGAACAGTGGAGTGGCTTCAGCTCTGCCCTCGATGGAGAGGGTTCAAGCTCTTTCTATGTTTAGTCCCAGTCCAGCTGATAAGAACCCACAAAACCAGCAACTGGAAACCATTAGGGTGATTACCCCCCACCCCCCCACACACACTCCTCCCGGGTGCTCAGTGCATACAACACGTGTTGAAGTAACGCTTTTCACAGATTCTTTCATTCGTTCGCTCATTCTTTTCTGAGAGAACTCCTCCCAGGGAGCGAGTCACTAGCCAGCCTCGAACCGGCACCTTCTCAGAGTACGGATATCATAATAATACTATGAATTCATGTTCACACCAAACACGATAGGTGCAGCAGGTGCAAGTGGTTAACACTCGGCAAACGCACCGCGAAGAGAAGCGGTGTTCTGGCACGGCCGTGTTTTTCCGCCTGTGGTGTTTACGTAAAAAAATGAATATAAATGATTTTAGCAAATGATGGCATTTGAGAGGTCTCTCCGTATCTCAGCTGACCCCAGGTTCTGCTCAGACCTCCTCCTTCATCCCTGTGCTTCTCTGTGCAGTGTGACGAGTACCACCAGGGGGCAGTGACTGGGGACCTCTGCCAGGACCTCTGCGTGAGCCACCAAGTCCAGTACAAGCGCTGTCTCTACTACGAAAACGGCAAGAAGGTGATGCTGGCCAGCTGGCGCGGACTTCCCATCGTGCTCAAGTCCAAACTGGAGAACTTCACTTCGTACGAGACCCTGGCGCTGATGGAGTACCAGGATGGAGACGAGCTCTCGCCCCTGGACGTGGTGTTCTACGCCACGCTCGAGATTAAAAACTCCCTCGGGCTGGAGGCGGGAACCAATCTGACGCTGCCTCGGTTGTGGGGGCACAAGGGCCGCAGTTACTCTCGAGCCGAGCTGGCATCTCTCTGGGCTCTCCTTCAGCAGGAGGAGTACACCTTCCTCCGGCTCCTGCAGGATTTAACGCACCACGTGGCCAGGATTCTGGGCTCATGTGGGCATTTCTACGCGGTGGAGTATCTCGTAGCGGGCCGGGCGTGGGATCAGAACATTTTTTCTCTGGATGAGTTGGCGTCGAGCCCCTCGCCTCGTTCGGTTTCAGTCAAAGAGATGGTGCCCAGAGTGGCGCTGAGCTTCCTGGAGATGGTGGAGCACTTCGAGAAGGACTTTTCTCATCGGCTGCATCTCTGTGACATCAAAGCAGAGAACTTCGCCATCAGGAGGGACCTGACGGTGAGTCCACGCTGAACCAGAAAGCTTCACCTGTAGAAGTCAGCGGTGCCAGAGCCAGTCACAGCAGCAATGATGCAACCCCTCGTTCGAATAAATTAAATTACAAATATAACGTTTCAAAAACACTCTAAGCTTTAAACGACGATAGCAGCAGCATCATTTACTTCAAACTAAAACCAAAGTAAATTATTAGAATTTGTAAATTACGAAAACCAGTGAGGGTTTAAAACAAATGGGAAAATGCTGAAGAGCGAGATGTGCTGGGAGCTCTGGAAAGAAACCCGCGTGTGGCAGGATCTCGAGGGGAGCAGAGAGAAGCCGAGCTGTCACATCGTGCTCCCTCCCAGACCTCGCGGCAGGTCATCCGTAAAATGGATCTTGATTTCAACTTGGTTTTATCTGATTGAAGAAAGATCAACAAACAACGTGCGAACGGTCCGTAAAACACGCACGAAAATGTTCTAAAGTCATTTAGAAAACAACGACACACTGGAACATTTACCATGTAACTGAACAAACAATTCCTCTGATGAACATAGACACTGTGGAGGACGTACAATATTTCCCAAAATGAACGGGTGGAACCTTCCCTTGTGGCAACACATCAGCGGACAACAATGCTGCACCGTAAAACAAGAAATTATATAAATGATATCTTACGCTGTTCATACATTTTTGTAAGACTGAAAACATTTTTAAGAAACAATTTTATCAGAAGGCTGCACGTTTATCCGATTTTATTGAACTTTATGTGATTTATGTTTTATCATCTTTTGTATGCGCTGCGTCTATTTTACTCCTGTACAGCCCTCTTTAAATCAACTTTACTTATTGACTGAAATTAATAGAATTATTATTTAAGAATTGTATGAAAAAAATATTCAACAAGTTCCAAAGTAATGAGATTAAAAAAGGAGATTATTATTATTATTATTATTATTAGCATTAACATCAGTAATTGTTAGAATTGAATACCTGCCGACCACAGCTGAGAGTTCATCCTCGAGTTCATCCTCGAGCTCATCCTCGAGCTCATCCTCGAGCTCATCCTCGAGCTCATCCTCGAGCTCATCCTCGAGTGCCACGGCTCTAATAAAAGACAGGAATAAATAAACACTCGTCGTTTGTTCTCTTCCCTCCTGTGTCAGGTGGTGGCGATAGATGTGGACATGGCGTTTTTCGAGCCCAAGATGCGGGAGATCCTCGAGCAGAACTGCACCAGCGACAACGACTGCAACTTCTTCGACTGCACCTCCACCTGCGACACATCGAGAAACAGATGCGGAGCGCAGCGCAGGAACAGCAACCTGCAGGTGAGAGAGTCTGTTCCGGAGCTAGAACCAGAGGGAGTCCGAGGTTCAGCCGGTCTCAGCGGTGGTGATCCCGCATCTCTGCAAACATCACAAGCTTTAATTCCTTTTAGTTTAAATTAACGTTTGAACTTTCAATGATTCTGAAGTTTAACTGCGCACAGCGAGAGTCACATAGAGCCGGTGAAAGTAGTGCGTAGTTTATTTATTTATTTATATATATAGCACCTTTCAAGATATTTGAAAAAGAAAGCTGTCTTTTAAAAGAAGACAAGGGATCTGTGTAAACAGTAATTGTGTCTATGTTCACACAACACTCTGGATGCACTGCTCCAAATACACATTTATCCCCTGACGAATCCCAGTTAAGTTAACGAGGAGAATCCTCCTGCGAGCAGCACCCCAGAGGAAAGTCCTTCTGCAGCTGTGAACGCCGTGAGGAATGTTAATGGTGCAGGATATCGCCGAAGGGAATCTGGTCATTACTGATCTCCAACGGAGCCATGGAAGCTCCAGCAAGAGGTTCTCAACGAGGTGGGAACCAGTCAATCCAGCTACAATCATTTACCAGATTAATAAACTGCTTTACCAAACAAGCATAAATAAATAATTAGACGGATGCACCTCCCCCGCGGTGGTGGTCCCCCATTGATTGGTGCTTCTCCTTCTTTTCTGCACTTTTTCCCCTTGCCATGGTCCAATGTCTCTGTGGTGTTCGATTGTGGCTTATTTCCTTCTCCTCGCTCCAGTGAATCCTGTTTCACGGTTTTATTTCACCGTTATTCCTCTTCTCTCAGTCTGAAGCTCTTCACTTCTCTCTTTTCCCGCTGATTATAAGGATTGTGTTGATTATCCCTTTGTTCTTCAGTCAGTCGAAGTTCTCAGGAGTCCATGTCCCTTGTCTCCCAGCAATCCGTCAATGCTTTTATTATAGAACCCCTCACAAACACAGTCAGGAAGCAAACTGCGAAAGGTGCCCTGGCCAGCACGGCAACGGGAATTTGCTCGATGAGAAGCTGGAGCGCCAAACACCCGCCGCTGGCTGTTCCCATTTTCAACACAAATGAATTTCTGAAAAAAGCTGTAAATGTAGATTTTAAAACATTCGAAAAACAATATAAACTAAAATGTTAATGACGTATCGGAGGGAATTTCCCCCGTTATTGTGCCGTTACAATTACATGCACGTTTAGATTCGAGTCACGACACGTCTGTCAGCGGCTCATTGAGACGCCGTTCGCAGTCATCGCCTGCTGTCAGAGCCGAGTCGCTTTAAGGAGAACAAATGAAAAGATGAGCAGGTCTCATGAAACCAAGTCACAGAAGCCTTCGATCACTTAACACGAGCCCCGCTGACCTCCACCGAACCATTGTTTGGCTGCCATTCAGAACAATGAACGCTTTGTGACATCCAGGACTTTAGGTCAAGGAGACCATCGCTCCCTTTGAAACTGCTCGCAGGGCCAGCGAGGTCAATGACTGGGGCGGAGCTGTTGAAATGAGACGGATGGTGCTAAAGGCTTCTTCCATCGTTCTCATGTCGATGGAAGAAGGGAGTGTTCAAATAAACTTTTACAATATTAAAATGTTTAATAACGGAATTATTAACACCAAAGAACTAGACGTAGAGCCTGTGAACCAAATCCGGTTTTTAGGGAGTGCTAGAAGAACAAGGACATGAAGCATATCGACACCACTTCAGCAGATTTTAGCACCAAAAACAATGAAAACTCTTTGGGCTTGTCCTCAGGTGATCTGTGAGAAGATCTTCAGGCCTTGGTTTTCCCCTACTCTGCTCGGTGAGGAAGCATTGCTGCCCCTGCAGGTGGCGCTCCAGCAAACTGTGCAGGAATGTGCAGATATTGATTTCGAGGAGGACGAGGAGCGACGACGTCGTGTGAAGCAACAGCTGAAGGATCTACTACAAGAACTGGTGGAGGACAGAGAGCAGGAAGCGAGGACTAGACGCACTCATACAGCGCTGCACTTCTGAACAAACTCACGCTCGCGTTTCATCGTGTGTCTGCTGCGCGAGGAACAAGCCGAAAATAAAGATTCCAATTCCTGCACTAGGCTTACGGTCAGAGCTTACGGTCACTTGCACATTTTGGGAGGTGCAGCACAGGGGTCTGAGGATACGCAGGTGCTCAGGTTTAATGCAGAAGTATACACTGGGCTCAAGTATTTCACCAAGAAGATGATAGAAGATAACCTCAAAAAACATTTGTTGCCTGTTTCCTGTACATAGTGTAAGGTTTGGTGGTATTCAGTTTGTGCCTTGCTTGGTGACCGTGAACAAAGGTCCCCGAGAGAAAAGGTTAATTAAACACATTTAAAGACTACAGGTTTCAAACGGCTCCTTCAGCGCACGCTCAATAGAAGATAAAATCCAGGAAATGCTCCAGACTGAAACGTCTCAAAGAGCGTGTGCTCAGCTGAGAAACCACTGCTTGGCTGAAGACAATCTTGATAAACATCTTTGATAGAAAAGTCGAGCAGTAGAACAGACCCGGGGATGAGCAGAAGTGGAGGATGGACAAAAAAAACGAACGCAGGACACAGCGAGAAAGAAAAAGTTCTCTCTCGTCAGGAGGACGAATAAATGCTCAATTGTTCATGAAGTTTCTGAGGCAAAACATCTGGAAATGTCAGAGGTTCAGATTAATGTTCCTCAGACACCTGTGTGAGCTTGAAAGAGCCTCAAGCGCTTCAGCATCAACATGATCACGTGTCACGGACGCTTTTACATTTCAAAGGCAGTTCTGACAACCAGCAATCTGGAAATTACAGAGGGGCCCACGTGCAGAGCTTTGGCCGGTCTGAGCAGAACATCAGACCAGATCGAGGTCACAGAACGTGCATCTGAACCGAGTTAAACCAGATGGAACAGGGAGGTAGTTATTGTGTTCACGAGTGTAAGTCACGTACACACACACGGAGGAACGTGACGAGATACGGTTTAAGCTCTAGAACAGGGGAACCAAACTCCGTTCCTGGAGGCCGCAGTCCTGCACAGTTTAGCTCCAACCTCAACTAAACACAGCGGATGCAGCTCGTTAGATGTAAGCTTCAGGTCCGAGTCTGTCTGTGCAGGGCTGTGGCCCTCCAGCAATTGAGTTTGACACCCCTGCTCTAGAACATCCGAGCACAGTTTAGAGCAGGGGTGGGCAAAGTCATTCCTGGAGGGCTGCAGTCTCTCCTAGTTTGGTTCCAGCCCTGCTTCAATACAAACACTGACAGCTTTAAACAAACCAGGGAGAGCTTCAGGTGTGTTTCATGAAGGTTGCAACAAACTGTGCAGAGCTGGGGTTCCCCTCGCCCACCTCTTGTTCAGAGGAACATCCTACAGAACATAAAGTTCCATGAGAAGTGTTCGGTGAGGAACAATCCATCACAATTTTGGGCACACAGAATGGTTTTATTTGGTTCCTGATGAGCCAAAACACAATTGTTCCTGGCGTCTACAGGACAATGTTTAAGTTCCTTTCCTGTCTTTGGTCTAATATTTAATTGTATTTCCAGAACAGTTTTATGAGGAATTAAAATACACGCAGCACAATGTCACTCAATACACGGTTGGAGAGTGAGCTTCCGGAGCATCACCGGTCACCTGACCTCCGGGCCACGCTTCCTGTGACCTTATCCCTTCGCTACAGCTATCTGTTATTCCTTTCTCCAGCTGCTCGCCTACGGAGGCTCTTATCTATCTCTGAAGGAAACCTCCTGCACTAGATGTTTGAGTCTGGAGCGCTACTCAATTGCGGAAGTGTTTTTGCAATAAATTGGTTCAAAGTTTTACCAACTCACTTTGATTTGTTCAGTTATTTTTTTAGTTATTTGCATAACTTTGGGCAGTTTGCTTTTATTTACAGAAATCTGCTTTTTCCCGATTTGATTAGTAAGAATTAAAAGCAGAGAGCTTTTACGCTCCAGAGAGACATTGGTTATACCCTCAAATAGTAGAGAAAACTCAACATTTTAAGGGAATTTATTTTTGTTCTGTGGGCCAACTGAAATCTCCAAGTTTTTAATAAAAAATCTATTTTGCATTAGGAATTCATAACAAAGGAGGGCTGAAAAACTTTTAATATTTGAGTTTTTGACCCCACTGAACAGGATGCATCCCTGCTCCCATGCGCGCCATCACGAAGCCTCAGGTGCAGAGGTCAAAGGACAAACAAAGAGGTGTATATTTCAGTGTGCTGCGCTCTCATGATGAAAAGCACACATCAGCATCAATCTAAACGTGGAGGTTTGGGGGAAATGAGCTTCTTGGACAAGCCTCTCCGAGCTGGCGTATTCCCAGGTTGGGTATTGTGCAAACGCAGGCCTCGAGAGCAGCGTGACGTGTAGCTGTACAGCAAAGAGGTTCGGAATTTGAATAATATCAGAGGTTCAGCTCCTGCTCCGGAGAGAGGAGTGACTGAGCTCTAAAGGAATTCCTTCTGAAGGAGAGGCTCAAAACCTTATGTGTGTCATTACATCAGATATTTATCAACACGTCGTTTAGCTACGAAGACAGATCTGTGATGGTTCTGATCACACTCCTGAAATGCAGAGCGGCTGCCACTGAGACGGAGCTAGGGTTCCACCACTTCCAACTCTACACGTCAGAACACACCCCAAAGATATCCACGACTGCGAGCACAAGCCAGACGAGATCACTGTAGATAACAGATAAAACATTTACTCGCAAAAACAAGCAACTGATCACTTTCTTTTTCAGTATTTCACAGACTGGGATTGGAACGAACCGTCCTGCATTTTCCCCTAATGAGCATGAAATCCAGCAGAAAACATTGCCTTTTCTCGCATTGGACGCACAGTTCAGTGGGTTCAGACGCACAATGAGCTGTTTTTCAATGGCGAGCCCCTCCGTGAGTCGAACTGAAAGAGTGACATTGTGATATTTCATATGAGGGAGCAAAGTGAACTTAATGGAAAGCATGAGCGATTCTTCCACTCCAGTTCTTTCCTTCAAAAAGCACGCAGGCTGTCAGCATTCTTGAGGTGAAATAGAAACCAGACACTGATATAGTCTACAGACGCCTCGAGGGAAACACAAAAGCCCTCAAACCACAAACGCTATCATTTCATCACGACCAGCTTTCTCCAGCACTAATCCTTGCAGGCGGAAAAACGAGTCTTTGATAAATGACTACCGATAGATTTACAATGCAAACCAACAGCGATGTTTGAAAACCTCAGGCTCCTTCACTGTGTTTCAATATCCAGCAGCTCAACTAAACAGCGCCCCGGAGCTAAAGGGTCTGCTGCCAGTGTTTAACCTTTTATTTTGCCCCGGAGTTATTTTTAACCTCCAGACCAGATGCATGCTGCAGTGAGAGGCGCATGAGCTGCAGGATGATCCAGGACTATTCCAGATGTTCATGATGACCAGATGCTGATCATCATTCTTCTATTTCGCCTCGTTTGGACTGTGCTAACAGCATCTTTCCTTTTTTTATTAGAAGTACAAATCTATAGAACTAAAATAATAATCAGTAAAAAAAAACTAAAATATTTTTTTTTTAACTGCCAGCATAAACTAAACAAATTCACATTTAATTCAATCAAATTGATTTTAGAAATATGATAATAAAATAAGATAAGAAATAATACAAATCTAAATAAATTTATTTAGGCAGAAGCCTGTGACCCGAATGAATAAAATGAAACACCTTATATTTTCACAGAATCCTCCTGAGCTCAGTTACTGCTATTAGAGATCACTTTGGGTTTAAATCATTTCAGAAACTTATGTTTAGCCATTATTAGTAAATCGATTTCCACGAAGCCCTGCGCAGGTGTCCAGACCCAGTGCTTTGTGCATTGTTCATCAGCAGCTCACAGTCAGAGAATGCGCCTGAGGCCGAAGCGCGTGACTGACACTTCCTTCTCCAGCTCAGTTATTGGTTTACAGAGCTCTGGGGTTACGGAGAGCAGTCTGCTCTGGAGCTGCCACCTGCTGCGGAACTCAGCGATGAGAACATCCCTCGGGCCCTCACAGCACGGGATCGCTCTCGGCTCAGCTGCGGACACGGCCATGTGTCGAAGGGGCAAGAGAACTAAACCACGACCAAGCGGGACATTCTCGGGCCTCTGTGGGTGTCCAGCTGTGAGAGATTACAGTCCAGACCAGACCTTCCCAGGGGTTTGGGAAGATCCGACCCCATTACTCTCAATCTGCTTTCAACCATCCCACCCCAACACAGAGAGAAGACATTACCGCGTTACGTAAAGAGCAAATACGCCCCGCCCCAAACACGCCGCTGTGAGTTCCTAAAGCACAGTATCCTTTATACACTCAGCGGCCACTTTATTAGGTACACCCTGTGTGAGTGCGTATATTAGACCTTTTAAAGAGTGTGGCAGAGCTATGATTTCGATATTGTTGGGTCCTAAAGTGACCCAGTTGACTGATAACAATCACAATAAAAATATTTCATTATTTTTGTACATCAGATTAATTGTTGGTCAGAAATAGTTGCTTATAACAGAGAGAGACCGACGTTGACTGCAGAATGTAGTTACGTTTCTACATGAAGAGTCCGCCCTCTTCCTCACACTGGATTTAAAGGCTTAACAATGTAAAGAGCGTTTACGGCTGTTTGTTGATGGAAGAGTGAATGGCGGACACAGCTAGTGCTACACTGAAGCTGTTAGCTTAGCTCCAGTGAAGTGGCCGCGCTGACTCCGAAACGACATAAACAAACTAAAACAACACATTTAAACTCTAGAGCTGCAGCTGCTCGCCTCGTCTCTGCGGGTCAGAACTCAGGCAAACAGCAGAAGTGTCCCGAGGCCTGTGCTCTGCAGACGAGAGCATGAAGCAGCACGCTGCAGCCAGGAATTTTAACAGTGCCTCGTGGCGCCTGGCACCTAACAAGTGTTTTTCAGAGCAATGTTCTCAATTAAAAGAGCTGTTCAGCCAAGAAAAAACGCTAAAACGCTTTAAAGGAAGCATGCATTGTGCAGTTCTACAGCAGATTGTGAGCTACGTTGAGAGGGAATGTACTACAAGCTAAAACGTATGTCCAGTTGTTCAATGTTTTAATTTTACATCAGTGCGTTACAATACAGTCTGAGATCCTCTGTCACAGCTCTCTTGAGGATGCACAACACTCGGATGGAGACACTCGTACAGTTTAAGCTCAAAAATGCAAAGCAACTAGCTGAACTCGCTGAAACACATAACGCTGCGTTCACTTGTCAAGAACAAGAGAGCTGTGAGCATCTGTTTATAAACCGATCCATTCGTGATCCTCACATCTTTTCTGTTTTTACTTCAACGGTAAAGTGATCCGCGCAGGAGCCGAACGTCTAGAGACCTTGCTGGAAAGCTCCGTGGATGGCTTGTAAGCGGTCACACAAATGGACAACCTCGGCTTTATAATCGACGATTGGTTCTGTATTTCGGGTTGATTCTGAACAGGGATCTCAGCTGCGTTCACACGCTTCGCTGCGCTTTTAAAGATTGGCACGTACTTTGGTCTTGGAGGAGCAGACAGTTCCCGAGTTAAAGCAACACTCGTGGCTGAGGAAGAGGGCTGGGCTGCCAAGTGTGAGGAGTTTCGCTCTTTTGTCTCGAGATGAGAACTGCCTCTCTTTCTCTTTTCAGTCTGTTTTGCAGTCGAGTCACTGTGGTGTTGCTGCAGGAATCTGTTGGGAAGCTGGATCAGTAGAGTGCTGCCTCCGGCGTCTGTGCCTACTTTAACCGAGAGGTCCTCGTTACACTAAAATGTTAGAAAAGAGACGATTGTGAAAGGATTTATGTGTAAAAGAGAATATATTGTAACATTGAGGTGAGTTTCTTTTAAAGCAGAAGCAGAGGAACCCTGAACATTCCAGAACTCAGTGCTTTTTTATTAATGCTATTTATCAGGCATTTAAATAATTCTCGGTTGAATACAACTCTTAAAGAATGCGAGGACATCGCAGTGCAGTGCCACAAACCGCCCACCAAGGGGCTTTAATTAATCGATGTTTCTGTCCAGACGTGCGTCTACAGATGAGCTCACTAAAGTGGTATTTTAATGAGTGTGGTGGCTCAATCCATCCCGACACCCGTGTGGAGTCGGTTCCACGTGTGACAGCTGTAAACACGGCCTCCAGGAGCATTTAACTCCAGACCTGTTTTCTCTTTCTCATGTTTTCAGCAAGCGTGTTCATACAGATACTGGCACTTGTTTCCTTTTAAACGTCCTGCAGGAATCCATCACTGCGGCCTAATGTTGCCGTTATCAATCATCCGCTGCGCTGAGATTAACGAGTGCTTCCTCTGCGCCAGGGAACGTATAGTGTTTCAAATCACGTTTCACAGCATTTGTCAAAGTTTAATAACGTCCCGCCTCGGCTCTGGCCAGTTTCATGACACTTTAACCGCTCTGGACGCCGGAAACGCTGCCAATAACAACTGAAGGAAGGAAAATGAAGGAATGAGCCAATGTGTGTTCGGTCACGCTCAGACGGGGGCTGTTCTCACTTTCATTAACCCAGAACTCACAGGGTCATGATACTCTAATTGCTGGGATTACAATTTACCGCCTGGTTCTAGAAATTCCAGGGAAGACAGCAAACAATTATTGTGTAACAAAAGTTTTAAAAGGCAAAGATGATAAATGAATAATAACATAAACCCAGACTCTTAGTCCTCCTTCAGTGTGAGTTTGTGTATTCGGACAAGGGGCTGAGTGATCACAGATCTATTTCCATGAATGTTTCTAGTCTACGCTGTACTGTGTAACAGAAGGGACACATGCTGAAAACTTGAACCAACCCAAAAGTTTCAGGAAAACTGAGGCAAAACAGGAAGGCGTGCACAGAAAACAACAAGAAACAAACTATTCACAACAGAGCAAACAAAATAATAAGCTATGTGTACACACACATTGTACAGTAGATGGCGATATGCACGTAAGATTTGTAGTTTTTCTAGTTTTCTGAGCTTTTGGGATGTTCCTGGATTCCTGTGCTACTCGTTTCCTGCAGTTTACGCAACCCTTGCTCAATAAATAAAGTTAAAATGGCAAGTACAGTGCTGTTACACGGAAGAGTACACCTTATGTACCGACTTACATCAAAAACCCTCTTCAGCAGGTGGCTTCAGCTCTGAGCCATTAGCCCTCGCTTTCAAGACGAGGAGAAGGACATCTGAGAGAAATTTAACTGAGGATACATTTACAGAAAAGCTGAAGAACACACTTGTTCTCAGAGAGGAAGTAACTTCTCCTGGGAAATTGGTAACGTTTCTGGGAAATCATCTTTCTTGGTAAAAGATTTCTCGTAAGTGGGATATGAACGTGAAATATGGAACACACGAGCGTCTGGAGCATCCCTGCAAGCGCACCTGTGCCACAGACGAACAGCGTCTGAACGCTTCAGACAGACTCAGGTTTAATCCTCGACCTGCTCCTTGTTTTATAGTTCACAGACATGTCTAAAGAGGGTTTGGTCTGTGTCCGAATCTCCACCGGTTAATATACGGCCCACCAGCACACAGTATGGGGCGGCATGTGGCGAAAGATGGAGTGGGTCGTCCTATAAACAAAGGGTTGTTGGTTCGATCCCTACCAGCTCCATCTGCCGCTGTGGCCTTGGGAAGCCACTTCACCCACATTGCCCTGTATGCACCACTTCCTGTCAGACAGGTGCTCTTCACCACCAGTGTGTGAATGAATACTGCTCTGGAAACTGTAAAGCGTCTGGGAAAACGCTTTCACGAAACAAGTGATGCCACATGAAAAATGTTTATTTAATAGAAGAATATCATTTAACCTAAAAATAACGTAAAAGTTACATGAAAAGTACATGATCCATCTCCCTGTTTTAATTTAATCTATTTGAATAAACCGTTTTCTATTAGTGTTTGTTAGTTTTCCACATTTTGTTTCAACTCAGACATTTAAAACCATATTAAAGTCACAGTTTCGCTTTACTTCGGGTTTAAAAGGTACTACCTGAGCTGCAGGTGCGAGCGGATGACTGCTGGAGAACCAGGGTTTCCAGTTCGGCTGCAGAGGATCATCCCACAGACTCTGGAGCACAGCCTGCAGATCTGACCTGAAGGCTCTCAGCGCCACCTGCTGGTCCGTTCTGGGAAAGCACAGCACAGGATGTGTGCGGATGCAGCACAGTGGATATCTGAGCGGGACATCAAGGATGACAACTTCTGATCGACAACAAAAGATTGGTACAGTTTGGTTCTTCTCATGAAGCAGAGCACACAGCTGAAACATCTGAGAGATGAGTGTTTCCTGAAGGATACGTGAACAGCTTCTCACCGATCGGCTGAAAGTACATGCTGCAGTAGACGGCGTCCTCCTCCCTCCCCGACGGCAGCTGATATCCATACTACACCGAAGCAGAGGAGAGGAGAGGGAGATCAGATGAAGGGGCAGAACATTTCAGAACTTTTTGAATCAAATTTCCATAGAATTATGAAAAATGGAAATTGGATGATAAATGATTAGAGCTCTGACGGATCTGTTCTTTCACGCTATTTCTCTTTAACGTTGCTATGACGGATTCCATGAGTTCCCAGAAATAGCCCATAAATAAAATGAATTATTATTACTTTTAGCTATACTTTTGGAAGTTGTCACTGTGGAGAGCAGGAGGCCGTCGTGGTGTGCAGAACATGTTCACATCTCACCATGCTTTTCCAGTGCTTCTGGATGTCCGTATAGGATTGAAAAGGACTTTCCTCTGGAATCCTGCGACTGATGCGGATCAGCTGCCCTTTCTTCATGCTGTACAGACACAAAGTAAAGGAGGAAACGATGGAAGCTGAGGAGCAAACGCATCCGTGCAAATCAGATTCACCGAAAACTTAAATGCACTTGTTTTGGCACATTCTACAAAAGTCGTCAGAACTGAACATTTCAAGGCATCCCACATTTCTATCTATTTTTATGTGCCAAAGTTATGCCACGTTGTTTTAATTTGTTTGTATAAGTTGTTAAAACTCTATTTTCTGGAATAAATACAGACTAAATTTCTTTCTACGACTGAAAATTCAAGGGGATGCTTTTCCTCCAATCTGTTTGAAAACTGGACCTTGTCTGAGTGTAAGGCATCATGGGATATCAGAAAGGGTGAATTGTAACTGCACACACCCGCACACGCGCGCACACACCTGGGCAGGATGTGGAACCAGTTGTTTGGCGTGGCTGTCTCCAGCACAGCGTCATCGTTACACAGGAAGTCTTTCACCACAGCACAAGGGAAATCAAAATCCTGAATCTGGAAGAAAGCAAGAGCATGAGAGGAAATCCCACAGAAGATTCCAGAAACCAGGCATGAATTACACGTCGCTAAGCCCCACCTCAAGATGAACATTAACCAATCACAGCCGGCACGGTTTCGGTCTCAGACATGCCTCGGGGTTGAGCGCTCACTTTGGTTCGTTTTGTAAATGAATAAATGATGAGAAAGGGTTCTTTAACACCGATACAGATTTCTCTGTATTTGTTTTAGAGAACGTTTGTTTTTTGTTTGTAGTTGTAGAGAAGCTAAGCTTGGATAAATATGGAGATGTATTGAAGGTGTCAGTGCCGCAGATACCAAGGAGTTTTGAGGCATCCTCTGAATCTTGCAGTAGGAGTGTCTTTAAAGGACCGTTAAAGGACCTGCCAACAGCACAGAGACCTTCCATTCGACCATGATCTTATAAAAGCTATAGACATAATGCGAGATGCAAATGCACATGACCGCGGTCTCCCCGAGAGATTGAGGCTGTGCAAACACACGATGAGGTCTCAGCAGTTTATTACTTTACTCTGTTATCAAAAAAAGACGAAAGGGGATAATCATCTGCTTGGAGGTTGTGTGGATGACTAGCTCAGACCTACTCTCCACTATCTTACAGCTTTGACAGCTAACAGCTGATGGAACCGGAGTTGGGCCAGATGCACATGTGGGTTGTGTTCCTGCATCTGTTTGTGAGTTTCCCTGTTCCAGTTTAGTTTAGTGGAGTTTGTTCCTGATGCTTTCATGCATCGGAGGGTTTCCCTGTTAAAGGTGATTTGTATCATGTTTTCCTCATTTAAATACAATTGCTTCACCTTAAACCTGTGTGCGCGGGTGGTGTCGGAGTGTAAAATGTTATTATTAGAAGCACATTGCTGGGGGAAGCTAGCGCATCGACAGCAGCGACACGGAGAGGGTTTGTTTCCTCATCCTCGCAGCACGATCATGCTGACAATCGATAGATAAGAGACTGGGGCACAGGTCGTGAACCGTGGCAAAGGTTTGCTGCTCCAAAGGTTGAAACAGGTCTGACAGGAGATCGCCAGGGGTCTTACACGAGCTGGAGGAAGTCTGACCGTCTTGGCTTCCACGCAGACACACAGCTGACTCTCTGTGACACTCAGCTCAAGTGCTGCGAAAGAAATAATGAACACTCACGAGTCATGGCCGTCAGCGCTGACTCAGAACACAAAAAGTTCAGAGAAAAATATACAATATTTATACAGCTGACAAAAGTGTAAAGCATTTAAACACATTGTATAAACAGAAGAACAGATAAGAGTAAGAGCATTCTCATTGAGGAGCTCTCAGAAGGTCATTCTCTCGTGTATCGAGTTTAAGAAGCGCTATAAAACCTTTACGATCCGTGAGGGGTGGTCTTCCTGTGAGGAGTACATTTCCTGTACTAATAGTCATGTGATCAGAAGGCATATATCCTAGAGGAATGTGGAGCAACTTCCTGTTTTGTCCTGGACCTTTGTTGAGTGAGAGCTTTGCTGTTCATCTCATTGTCTGTCGCGAGAGGTTCTTTCAGATTTCCACAAAAAACAAGATCGTTTTCAAAGATTAAGATATTCCATGCTTTTAGTTTATTTATAATGCATGCTCCAGCTCAAAGTAAGTAAATGTAAAGTGATTTCTTGATCTCGTAGCTCCAATTCAAATTTATTTGGTTGTTTTGATGCTAACTCTATGCTAAGCTAACAGGGCTATCTCCAGATTGTGAGAAGTAGATTCAATCTTTGGTGGTTCCACACATCAAGAAAGACGAGAACGAGGGAAACTGTTCTGCTTGATTCTTCGAAGGGGGACACTGTGCTAAAGTCTCGATGTGTGTTACACTTACCGACTGCACCGAGCTTTCCAGACTCACTCAGGAAATCTTGTCCTGAAACAAAGATCACGATTACTTTGTTAACATTATAAAGGGTTTCTCTTGGATTCAACATATATTTAGACATCTGTGCGACCATCCCGGTAGAAAAAGAACTTCAGAGATGTCTGTGTCCGTGAGCACTGCAGCAGATGCTCAAGGACAGATCCACACACTTGTTCAAGGATCAGCCTTCAACACGAGGCCAAAGATCTTTTCATGATCTTTCAGACAAAACCTTCTTGCCTGACTCACTTTGGATAGAGGCCTGCTAAAGAGGAGAATGTGTAAAAAAAAAAAATCATAAACGTAAGAGAGGGATTTCCTGAGATTCAATTCTGGCTCTGGATCAGCCACTCAGGAATGTTCACAGAGTTCTCCTCTGACATGTTGGGTGTGTGCTTAAGGTTATTGTCTTACTGAAAAACCACCTATTGCTCTGGTCTGAAGTCAAGGTTTTATTCAGGGTGTCTCTGCTGCATTCCTTCAATCCTGACTAGTCTCCATCCCCAGAGCTTGATGCTGCCACCACCATGCCACACAGTAGACATGCTAATGGAGTTCACTCCAAAGGGTTCAATCTGAACCGAGCTTAGAATGCTGTTCTTTTGTAAAACTCTGTTTACTGAGAAGCGTTTTCCGTCTGGTCTTTGGTGGAGAACTTCAGAGTTGGTTGTTCTACTCTCTGCAGAGGAACACTGGGATTGATCACTAGGCTCTTAGGTTCACCGACATCAGTAAGAACCTGCTGCTCAGTTTACACGGACAACCACCTCTATGAAGAGTCTTGGCAGTTCTGAACTTCTTTGTGTGATCCCCAAGAGACAACCTGTCCCTTTGCCTGATTTATGTCTCGGCACACTTCAAATACAGCTAAACACCAGCATTTTAGGCAAGAACACGCTTGAACTCACACCTGCTGACCTTCATCAGAGGCACTGTAAACATTAGCTCAGAAAATGTGTCAAAGGGATCGTTCAGTGTCTTCGAGAGCAGGAGTTACTCACTGGAAAAGGGCTCGAGGTGAAACCACACCCAATATGACTCTCAGTATCAGTCGCAACTGAACTTTAACCTTTGCGAAGAAATAAAACAGCTATAATGTATAGGCTTCACTGAGAAAGTAAATGTATAAAAAAGTATTAAATTAATAAAGAAATATATACTAAATACTTGAAATAAAAAAAACTATTATCTGCTTAAAAAACACTAAAATAAATAAATGAAAAACTTATTCAATAAAGTTTTTTGAAAAAAGCCTAAAACAATTCAAAAAGGTGTACTTCATTATGTAAAAATTATTATCTGCTTAAATAAATAAATACTTCCAAAAAAAATAAAACTACAGCAAAATACATTCTTAAATAAATAACTCTTTAAATACATAAATAAATAATTATTATAAAAAACTATATATAAATGATATTTTTCTCTAAACCATTCAATTAAAGTACTCCATTACAGTGAACTATTAAATGCTGATTATGTATAATATATATTTATATATATATATATATAATGAACCCTATGCATGTTGTGCTCATCTTTTATAATAAAACACCTCTCAGACCTTAAGAAACAGAACAAAGGAAATTATATCACTGAGTGATCTTTCCGTTCAGCCCGGTAAAAAAACGGCCTTACAGACCTGCACCGGGTCTCTCACCTGAGATTAGGAACTGCCCGGCTTTGTTATATCTGGGGGCCAGTCGAGCAGTGATGGCATAAGACAAACATGTCTGAAGAATGGCAGGAAACACTCTCTGAGGAGCGCTGAACTACAGGGAAATCAAAAAAATGTGAAGGAAAAGAGGCGCTTTGTTTCACAACAATACGGTACGCTACATCAGCTCAATAATCTAAACACTTTAAACTGACCTGTAGATCATGTTTGTGAGCAAAGGCATGGATGAAACCTCTCCTGTAAAAGGAAACCTTGCGGAGAAGAAACAATCAAAGTTCAAAACCACATAAACACCAGACGATGACAAGAAGGTGTTTCTCTCAGAGTTTCAATAAAGGGACACTGCTTCGAGCTTTAGATGAGGGCCATAAGGGACATTATTAACTCACGGTTGAACTGAGGATTATAACGGGACACAGAGGAGCGCAAGAGGAGCTTATTTAACAGGCTTCGGTTCAGCAGAAAATAGCAGATGACGGAGTCTGTGGAATGTGCCTCAAACATTTACATCTTTAGATTTGAACATAAAGTTTATGCTCAATTTAAATTCTAAGTTCATATTGCAAATTGTGTACAATGCATACAAATTACTGGGGGAGAGGGGGTGTCGCAGGAGGGCAGCTCATCAAGCCATTTCTTAAGGTTTTTCACCCAAAATATCTGTTTAAATTCTGGTTTATTTTTGTACATTTATTGTGTACATAAAATACATAACACTACATGAAAAGAAACATACTTACAGTCATGATCACAGTAATGCACCCATTGCAGCCCAACACAGGCGAGGCAATGGCATCGGAATGCAAGACAAGGAGCTCCCTAAAAACAAATGTAAGAAGTAAAGATGGACAGATGAGTGAATGGATGGATGGATGAATGAATGAATGAATGAATGGTATTCTTACAAGAAGCTTTGGTGAGTAGACAATGAATCATTTGTGACATTTTAAGACAAGAAAAATCACTTCAGGCTAAAGTTTACAAGTGTTTGTACCTGCAGGCCTTCACTTGTTTGTTTCTCAACTCCCCTTCATCGTAGGACTTGGGGAAAAACAGATTTACACAGCACAGACTCCCCAGGTCCGGAAGATCGAGGACAAGCAAAGACTTTGTCCCACTTTCACTCATTCTGAAAGAAACATAGCCTGGGTTTAATAGAGCGAAACCACAGCCACTGGTCCGTAACCAGAAGAGCTTTTGTTTGATTTAAGATAAAATACAAAGAGGAAACCTGAATGCATAAGAAGAACATGTGAAAGATTCATACTGCACACAGTCATTTATTTAGGTTTATGGTGTATGTTATTGGAAATTGACCAAAACTCCCCAAGGGACCCCGACTCTGTCTGTACATAAAATTATAAATATTATTACTTCAGACAAAACCACTTTTGATCTGTTAGCGACACAAAATATACATTTGATATACCAATTCAGCAAAGTAGATAACACGTCAGATTTAACTATTTCATGATAGCTATAAAAATATATATATTTAGTTTGTTTTTTCAAGGAAAACAACTATGCTACTTCTGTTTAAAAAAACTATGCTTGTAATGATAACCATAAAAAAGTTTAATATCAAAGAAAAAAATAGAAAATTAAATAAAAACACTCTATACACTTTAAAACGATCGGAGAGATAATAAACTTCCAGAACAAAACTAAAAAAAAAAATACAAGCATCTAATAACACTAAAACTACGTTTTGAGGTGGAACGACAGAAATTAAACAAAGAAATTTGTTATTTTTACCTCAGTTTGATGTCATGCACTTTCTGAGGTAACGTTACAAAACCGCGAAAGTTTGGCGGCGGTCACGTGAACGACCGCTTCTCTGAGAGAAACGTCTGAAATTGACACAAGGAAGGAAGTATATGGCCACCCGCTTAAATTGAAGCAATTAAAACACCACAATATAAAACATTACACTGGTGATAGCCAGCGACGGTTCCGTGATGCGTGCGAACTCTAGTGAACTTCTGTCGACTCTCGAAGAACCTTCGTGCGGCTCTGCTTCTTCTGGCAGTTTGCCAAGACCTATGACACAGAGAATGATTGACATCTCCACATCCAATCAAAAGTTACGCCATACGCCACCTAGGCGTGATCTGATCCAATCAGGTCTCGTCGTGAGCGGAACGGGCGTGGCTTGATGAGTTGGGAAATACTGCTGTGGGTCGCTCCGAGAGCTGGAGACGAGAGTACGGGACGAGATCGATCCACGAGCGAAACTTTTCCCTTTCTCTGACAACTCCAACAAACACCGGACTTTTAGTCTAAACCCATGGAAAGCAGCGCGAAAGACGAACCGATTGTTCAGTATTATCGTCTGTCAGAGGTGGAGGAGCGGAACTCTTTTAAAAGCACATGGATTATCATTCATAATAAAGTTTACGATGTCACAAAGTTTCTCGAGGAGGTGAGTGTCGGACACATCGCGTCTGTTTCGAGCGTTTACATGTGAATTACGGGCACCGCAAGAGTCGAAGTTCTGCATCGCAGTGTAAAGATGAGCGAAGGTAACGAACGCAATGGAAGTAACGTAGTGTCTGGGAATGGAGCGACCTTTGCCAGGAGCGGTGTCCAAAGTTAAGCATTTTAACTAACACCAGTGAATCGGAACAAAAGGGTTTAATGGTGAAATAAAAGAGAAGATATGTTGCATCAATGTCAAGCCACTTTCAGTTCATCTGTATTGATCACCTAGCTCCAGATTGGTGCATTCTTCGGAACTCTACAAACGTTGTATTTTTGCAGCTCAAGTATGACCATAAACCAAAGAGTTCAAGTATTGTCTGAACTGTTGTTTTGTTTAAGTTCACTTTAGACTTTCTTTTGGAAATGATCTCTCATCCAGAGTTTTGCAGATTTGGAATTTATTCAGCTGCTTTCTGGGTCTGAATATAGCTTAGCTTAGCTTAGCATATATCATGGAATCCGATGAGACCAGGAGCATAATTGATCAAGTATTTTTCCTGTTTAAAGCCAAAGGGAAATGATTCTCTTGGTGGATACAGCACAGCACTGTACTGAAATATTCAAGGAACCTTTGTTTTGAAAGTAGACTGCTTAGTTCCATCGTGTCACAAATAAACTCACAGAGATCCACATTGTCAATGCTGTGGAAGAAGCAGAAACTTAAAACAGTCCCTCCGGATGCCAATTAAATTTTACTAATAAATAAACGTGTCAAACTTAATAGGACCAAAAGTATTTCAGGTTTAAAGGTTAAAATTCATCCATGTTCAAAAGTAAGACCTTGAGAGAATTTGATGAAATGATTGTGGCAAACAGAAAAAAACAATGACCCCATCACTCAGAAGTCGTTTTTGTAACTTTAAGGTACATTTTTTTTACTGACTGTACAATTGATTTCCTGTATCTGTTATGGAGATGTGTTTGGATTGGGCTTGGAATCCGCATAATGGTTTTATCTTTTATGCGGATGTTTAATCTTGTTTTATCGATACCAAGTATTAACATGTGTGTGTGCATGCGTGCGTACGTGTGTGTGTGTGTGTGTGTGTGTGCACAGCACCCTGGAGGAGAAGAGGTGCTGCGAGAGCAAGCAGGAGGAGACGCCACAGAGAGTTTCGAAGACGTCGGGCACTCGACAGATGCCCGGGAGATGGCCAGCTCCATGCTCATCGGAGAGCTGCATCCTGTAGGTGCTCAAGAAGCCGAACTCTGCAAATGAAAACCGTCAGTCAGTCAGTGCTTCATGGATAAATCAGTGCTTCATAGATGTTTTTTTAGAGAATAATAGATTTGATCAAGCACAGACATTTTGTTAAGAGTTTCCTTCTGTACCATTTCTGAAAGAAACACCATCATGATTCCTTTCAATCCCTCTTTAAAAAAACAAACGACGCTTCTGTGACGTGTGAGAACTACGTTCTTGCAAACATTCGTTGGATAGCCTCTAGAGAATCCTCGTCAGCTAACTGCGTCACGAAGACCAACCAATCAGCTCCCTTCCTTTAGGCTAGCAGGAGGAACTCGTCTGCATGTGTGAACACACCCTAAAGCCAAAGAAATGACCGTACTAATGTGAAAATAAAGGACTTTTCACAAATGATTTTCTCTTTTTCAGGATGACCGGGACAAACTCGCTAAACCACCAGTGCGTGAGCCATTACTAAAATAATCTTCATCCAAAATCGACCTTTTTCCTCTCAACACTTGTGCTTTTGTGTTCCACAGGAGACTCTCGTAACAACAGTTCACGAAACGACCAGGTACCTTCCTCCGCTCTCCTTTCATTAGACAAACAGATCGTTTGTTTACACGCCCATGTCTCATTTCAAGCATTTTATCATTGATATCGTTCATTTTGACCATCATGGGGCGGTGAATATTTGTATTAATCATAAGTTTAAGTTCTTAATCGTTGTTCTCGGTGTTGTTCGCAGCTGGTGGTCGAACTGGTTGATTCCAGCGGTCGCTGCAATAATCGTCACATTGATGTATCGCTTGTACACCACAGAGGATGAATGATCAGATCTCATTACTCCAGCCGTAATTAATTCCAGGTTCACATCGCCACTAATGAAGGCAACTGTTCTGTGTGTTATTATTAATTGTCATGACATTAACAAGCTCTTTTAACGAGTTTAATACTAAAGATGGAGATTTTCTACTTGTTTTTTGCTGTTGTGTTCATTCTTTCATGTGAAAAAGCCGCAAGAGCCTCAATATAAATCCAATTAGTTCTCACAGACATAATTTAATTCCATGTGGAACATTGATCTTATTGGACCAAAAAGGCACAAAAAGAGAAATGCAAAAACAACTAATGCCGCCTGATTCCCTGTCTCTCAAATAAAGTGTCATTTTCTCAGCCTGCTCTGTTCGCATTTGTTCTATTGTTGCTTTTGTAGCTATTTTTTCCTAATAGTTTCATTTAAAACATTATTGATTTTTGTAACAATTTATAACATGCAGGTTCCTGTTGTTTAGACAAAAACCAATGATCATCTTTGCTGTTTCTGCATCTATTACGACCCTTGCTTTTTTTTGCCAGGTAGAATCCTGGCCACCTGTCCCATATCCTCTTCACACGCTCTCCCTTACAAAATACTTCAGGGATTTTCCTACTCGCAGGGAATTTGGCTGTTTAACCCTTATTTTGAGTCTAAATACTGTATGGTAAAACATTTTCAAATTGAATGGCTTTTGGTGAAAAATCTTATTTTGGGAACATTTTTCAAACGTTCACCTCTCTTTCTCTATGTATGTGGCTGAAAAATGAAAAAATGAAAGTGCTGTAAAAATGTTGTTTGTTGGCCCCGTTGTAAACAGTTGGGGGGATGTACTCAATAACATCAAGAAAACTCAAAGGCAAACTCAACTTTTCATCTGCTGTGACTGTGTAAATTGGTTTTGCATTTAGGAGGAAAGGAAGGAGGTGTCTCCCATGTTCAGAGGTCGATGAAATCTTCCAAACGTTCTGTTATTATCACTAAACCAACACTGCAGCTCCTGTTTCAACACAGCGAGTCAATGTACAGCACCAGCGCTGAATCGAAAAGTGTTTAAGTTTGGAAAATACTGCATTGTGTTCAACGAGACGAGATGTTGTGCTACACTGAACACAATGAGATGATTTCAAATGTGATCTCTCCAGCTGTGTGCACCCCAGCATTTCACTGAGGGCTACAGGAAGCTTCTTTTTGTAGGAGACACATGTAGAGCACATTACAAATGAAATCTACTGCGTTTTTTCCCTGAGCTTCTGCGAGCATGTTAGTGTTAAATAAACTTGGTTATAAAGTAGAAATCATTAAAGATCTTGCCTAGTAACGGGTCAAAATTAAAGTTTTTTTATTAGTATTTTAAAATTAGTATTTTTTATTAGTATATTAAACTGAGGAAGAATTGTAAAAAATAATTGTTCATGTTAGTGGAACACATTGTGATTATGTGGGACTGATTCTTAGACGACATCTCAGTTTAAACACATTAAAAATAATATACTTCCACATTTGGCACCAAGGACATGTCCATTATCTCTGATCACCATGTCACTGCAGAACCAAAACCTACACACAAACAAGCACCTGTCATTTGGACGATTAAATTGATCAATAATTAAATGTTTGGTGTTAAAGACTAAATAAAAACGCTGCTCAAGGTTAAATCGCCTCGTAAAGCAAGATACTAAATGAATAATGACGCTCAAACACGTTTGATCACGTGACCCGTTATGCAGCCTTCATTACACTTTTCAGCTCCATTAGCAGCCCATTTGAAAAGAAGTGGAAAACAGGATTTGGGTTGAAATACTTTAAACGCACCAGATACTTGATTTGGGTAAAGTTGGTTTGGGATGAGCCCCCTCCCGCGAGTCCGTGTGGGCGTCTCCAGTGGTTGACAGAGGATAAATGCTCTGGTGCAGCGGTTGTGGCTCAAGCTGCCCAGCATGAACCTCTCCAGGACCGCAAAGACCCTACTGCGGTGACCCTCTGTGCCGCCCGAGAGCGCAGAGCAGGAACGAGTGCAATGGAGAACGGCATGGACTCCGACGAGGACCTACAGCCCGAGGAGATCCCGGAGTACCTGCGGGACCGCCGGAGAGCCAAATCTCTGCCCGCCTACCCCGAGCAGGCCTCACTGTACCAGCAGATCCAGCAGAGCTGCAGCAAGCGCGTCAAGTTCGCCGATGCGCTGGGTTTGAACCTGGCGAGCGTCAAGCACTTCAGCACCAGCGAGGACCCGCAGATCCCCGCCAAAGTCTTCAGCAGACTGAAGAGCTTCCCTCAGCACAAGGAGAAAGGCTCCATGGATGATCTGTGCTTCAGCATCAAGTCCAGTCTGGGATTGGGCCTTCTGGTGCCCACCTTCAGGATGCCCGTGGATTCCGGAGAGCTTGAGACGCGGCTCGCGCGCTCTCGGGTCGCACTGGAGAGCGTCACGGTCACGCAGTTTGACGTCCGCGGGATCATTCGGGCCATAGGCTCTAGAGACGTCGGGGTCAGGTACACTTTCAACGACTGGCTCTCGTTTGTGGACGCGCAAGCCCTTCTCGTGGCCGGGGAGGACGCATCGAGCGGCCAGCGCTTCTCCTTCACCATGTACACACCTCCGTTCCTGGGCCCGAGCGGCTCAGTGCACTTCGCAGTGTACATGAGGGATGGAAACTCGGAGTTTTGGGATAATAACGGCGGGATGAACTATTCTTTGAAGCACCACGACTCTTCATCCAGCGACACCGCGGCTTTCCACGCGACATAAACGGTGCGCTGTGCGCTTTTACGCGCGGTGCCTGTTGCGGTTTAATCTGTTGAGGCCTGATTTCTTAGGAAAAACTGAAAACATACAAGTTTTTTGAAAGTGAACGAAGATATTTTCAAGCAAGAATATTACAAAAATATACACTTGAAATCTTGAAAACTCTAAATTTAATTGAAATCTGAAAGAGTAACTGTATGAGCCTCTATTTAGCTTTGCTTTCGCTCAGGGAGGCATCTTTATATCAGTTCTCTGCAGTTTTGTGTTAAATCTAAGTGGAAACATAAGGTCTAAGCCTGTTTTGCTGCTAAAAAGTTTTTTCCTCTATATATTAGTTTCAGAGTTTTTGCGTGTTTGCAAACCACGGGGAGCTTAGGATGGGCTTTGGCACTCCTAAAAGCTAAAGCTCTAAAGGAAATGTGAACTATACGAAAGAAAAGATGTAACCTCTCTTGAATGAACGGACTGAAACATTGTGAGGTTGCTCTGCTTGATGTTACATTTGTAAATACTTCCACCAAACAGACAAAAGGTGTGACTCTTAAAAGAACAGTTTGGTCTGGAAGGACTTCTAATAAACGCTCACTTTGTTTGATGAAGGATGTGAAGAGTTTGGGATTCCAGCTCAGTGCACTGAGGGATCTCTTCAGGAGATAACAGACATGAGACTGAGGTGAACTAAGCCCTGCATCCAATCACATTCAACTTAAAATCAAACATGCCACCGTGGCTGCAAGAAGATCAGAAGATTCTTATATGTTCATGACAAATAATCATGCCCCAAGAAACTGGTTTAAAAACCACGTACTGATCTTGGTGTCTGTATTTAGCCATGCAAAGCAGCTCATGAATATTAATGGCTGCATTATTGAGTCTTGGAAGACACTGTTTTGAAGCAGTGAATGATGGCAGTAGCTGAGAGTCTTGTGTTTGCAAGAAGACACCGAGGATCACTCGAGTGTTGGTTAAACGAGAAGAACGGTAGAAACTTGGAATGTTTGTAACAAGTTACTGCCAAACTAATCAGTGGCTGAAGTACAGCAGTCGAGCTGAGCTGAGCAGTACATGCATATCCACAGCGGGATGTACCCGATGATCCTCTTCTCCCAGCTAGAATCTGATCTACTGATCTACCATTTAATCTACAACCGGAATCAGGGGATTTGGTGAAGAATGTGTGAGATGTTAGTTGAACACATTCTGATCTCCAGGTTAATCGCGTGAATTAAAAGAACATTTTCCCATGTTTTCCCACACTTCTTTCATATTTCAAAACCATATGAAACATCTCCAAAATGTAAATGTAAAAAATATGCCATATTCCCAAATTAAGTAATTGTATTTCCACAAGCTTTTATTGTTACCTCAATCAAATGTAAATTGAAGTGATTAATGGAAATTTGAGGTTGGGAATGTGTGCCATAATAAAACTCAATCTGCCCAACAATTAAAGTTCTGAGAGCATTTAGCATTTTTTTTCTGGTTTTCAACATTTACCGTTTTAGAGACTAGTGCTGGGAACAACTCTTGCTTTAGTTTGAAAGGCTTCAACAGTTTACGAGTTGAAGTATTAACGTTTACGAGAGAGAGAGAGAGAGAGAGAGAGAGAGAGAGAGATAAGCTGTCTATCAGTTTTACTAAAGTCCAATTTTGCTGCTGTTTGCTCGGTTTTGCAATGAGCAAATGTTTGTTCGAGCAAATATTCTTAAAGCGCTTGTATTTGATGACCTTTTACTTGCTTCATGATGCATCTTCATTTAAAATGTTATTGTGCTCAATGCTCTGGAAAATTAATAAAAGTGTGATTGTGAAGAATTCGAGAAGTGTTTGTTTTCAACCGATATTCTCATTTCTCTTCATTACGCGCAGACACACACCGCCACCATCAAGTATTTCTCTTATGCTGACACTAACCAGAGTACATTTACCTTAGCTACAGGAAACAGAAAAACCCACCGTCTTCCGCCTCATTAACATACATTTAAATATGCTAATGAGTACACTCAAATCAGGTACAGATGCCAAATTCAAGTGATAAATGCCACTCTCCAGAAACCGAATGGACATCTATTTGGATATTTGTCCTTCACTGTGAATAACAAAAAGGAAGGAACTTTTTTTGAGAGTTTAAGTTTCGATGTTCCAGTTGCGAAAACATGGTTTCAGGGTGGAGTTTGCATTTAAAAATGATGTTTGCATTCCGTCTCTTTCAATTTAGTTTGAAATAGTGCTGTCAATAAAAAAAGCTTGTGTGGAGAAGCACTCACTCCCATGTTGTATCAGATGCAGCAGATCAAGGAAACACAAAGAAAAGGAATGAATTTATTGAAACGCAGAAATATAAAATGTACAGGCGGTAAACACACTACACTCTTTACAGAGGACTTGTGGTCGAGCACATGGCACACGCGGCTCCTCAGAAGGGGACACTTCTGTTCCCCGCTGCTGCAGTTTAGCTTCAGGAAACCTCACATCAGCTCCTCCTCGTCTTCTCCTGCTCCATCACAGTCTTCTGCCCCTCAAACATCTGGCCGATGGACACCTGAGGATCAGTCAATCACTTCTTTATTACAACTGTATTTCATGTTCATTTTAACACAGATCCCTGCATTCAGCTTTTATTTACACATTACACAAGCCTCAGACTCCAGGAACCAGGGTCGAGCACGTGAAGCAGCCAGAGCCGGAGTGAAAGTCCAGAGCGTGTTCAGTAATCTGTGTTTGAGCATGTGCTCCAGAAACAGCAGGAATCAATAGAGAGCGAGTCCGTCACGAGCCAGACGCTTTAAACGACTTTAAACACATTTCCATTTATACTCTATCCATGAAACTGCAGAGGAGCATTAAATATATTACAATAAAATGTACTCTATAGCAGAATTAAACATAAGATCACATATGAAATTGGTTAAGAACAATAAATGCATACATTTTAATAACTTAAATCTAATATTTTATAGTACAGTGAAAAGTATAAAACAAAAATTAAAAATTAGTACTGTATATAAAATAAAAGATTTGACTCTTCCTGGAGCGTCCAGCAGGGGGAAGCAAAGCCTCAAACATGACTCTGCTCAATAACACGTCTCTCTCCCTCCTTCTCTCCCGCTGGTTGTAGTGGGAGTGTCTTTCATCTCCACTGGTTGAGATCATCCAATAGTATGGGGGCGGAGCTAAAATGAACGGACATCTCCCTCAGCCAATCAGAGCGTAGCTAGATCTGCCTCATGTTAATTGATGCGGCTGCAGCAAGCTCCCCATTGTTGGGATGTCACACTGCAGATTCCCAGTTTCTCTCTCTCTCTCTCTCTCTCTCTCTCTCGGTCTGTCTGTCTGTTTCTCTCTCTCTCTCACACACATTACAGGGGTGTCACACGGCTCTTTTTTCTTGTGCATCAACTGCAGACACTGCAGAAAAACTCTGAAGCCGTACCCTCGAAAGTAGAGTGAAACAGACTGTTCCTTGAGGGGATGCAGATGCTCCTCGTCTGGTGGGACCAGAGCGGATCACCTCCAGTGTTCTCAAGCTAATAATAAAAGCGTTTGGCGGGAAAGGTTAACGAGGGCGGTGAAACGACAGGTGATGTTCCTTCACACCTCCACAGGTTCATCTGCTGCTGGTGAGGAACTTGTGAGGTTCCCCTTCTGATCCTGAGCAAACTCAAGAGCTCTGCAAAGCTCTGGGGAGAGCTGGAGCATCTGAACGCTTTTCCCCGAAGCCGACATCGACTTAAACAGTTCTCATCGCTTCTGCTCCACAACACAACAACATCACCGTCAGTGTACGGCCATCTGACCGCCGACAGCCTAACAGGGAGAGCATGTGGCGGAATGAGTAATTACGTAGCATCTATAGCTCCAGGCTGATGATGGACATAGAGGCGTGTCTACAGATAACCTTGAGGCCTCGTCCGAGTTCAGGGGTGAGTCTGGATTCGTAAGTGAAGGGTGTAGCTGTAGCTCTGCTGGTGGACCCCCAGAATCAATAACTGGTTGACCAGCAACAACCTCAACAGGAGCTTCGTGCAGAACTGTTTCAGCTCCGTTATACGGTCTGGACGTCTCAAGTGTAGGATCTTCTTGAAGTTAATTTGGGCGGGTCCATCGGGTGGAGGTTTGGACCGCTGCAAAAGGCTATAAAATAGGTTCTTCTGAACTCGCCACCTTTACCCAGTTTCAGCTGCCGCCCTCACATTCTCCTGAACAAATGTTTGATATTCTTGGAACTTGTTCTTCTGCTCAGTGATTAAAGCGTGCAGGGCCCAGATCATGATGCTCCCTCCACTATACTTTACAGTAGGATGATGTTTTCATAATAAGATGCTGTGGTCTTTGTGCACCAGATGTTTTTTTCCCAAGTAGATCACAAAAGTGTTTTCATCATGTTTTTTTTTTTATCGGTCAAGGTTGCTGTAGTCCAAACATATTTCCCTGTAGCATCCAATTAGCTTTCAGCTCTTTAGAACAAGGGTTAACTTTCCCACCAGTGTGTGGTTGTTCTCACGAGACACATGACAGATCTTCGTGCTGTTATTCTTTTTAACATGGTGTTTGTTGATATTCAGAAGAAGAATATTGAATATCTCATTTTTCTGATACCCTACTCTTCCCTAATTAGAATCTTCGTAAACAGAAGTCCATGTGAATTATGTATCGGCTAGAAGAACTAACCGTCAGATTTTCTCAGAGTTTTCCCCTTCTGACATCAGCCTCGTTTTGCGTCCCCGGGCTCTTCCTGCTCCTGCAGAGCTGTGGGGAGATGGTAATGCTGCGGAAGTTTCTGATTAGTGTGACGGCCGGTATCACCTTTGCTTGAGCTAAGACGAGTTTTTAGAGGTGTCTTCTTCCAGAGCGAGCACTGGTTTTGCTGGTTCAGACCCCTCCCAGCTCTTGTTAGTCTCTACGAGTCGTTAATGAAGCGCTCGATCGTCTGGAAATGAAACATTGACAGACGAGAGGGAGGGAGCTTGGCATCAGGAAATCATCAAGCCGGGGAAAACTCGAGCAAACATTTAGCCTCCCACTGAAAAATTCAGAGCGTTAAACAGACCCTGAAGTCAGAAACAGCAAGCGAGAGGCAGAGGAGGATTATCTGCAGCTGTCTTCTCGAATCCGTCCCATCTTTCCTCAGAAAAGATCTCCTTATTAGCAAATCCTCACGGCCTTCGTCACCGTCAGACTGCGGAGCATTTCAGCGTGATGAACACACCGCAGGCAACGGTTCCTCCGCATGGACGTCTGGTACGTCTTAATGACCGCAATGACCCTCAGTAGCTCCATAATATAGAAGATGCTTTGTCTAAACACACAAAACAAGGCTCTGCAGGCCGCCGCGGTCCTTCTCTCACAAACTCGTGTCCTCTGTGTGTGCCAGAGATTCTGAAAGTGATAAAGACCACCAAGACTTGTGTTTCCCTGAAGTCATC
This sequence comes from Danionella cerebrum, assembly GCA_007224835.1. Taxonomy (NCBI): domain Eukaryota; kingdom Metazoa; phylum Chordata; class Actinopteri; order Cypriniformes; family Danionidae; genus Danionella; species Danionella cerebrum. The sequence goes on along the minus strand of SRMA01025997.1, from coordinate 561,724 downwards.
TAGGGGTTAACAAAAATGAGAAGCCATGCAGCCCATCTAAACGCACGTGTGTTCGGTTCATCCCAGGGCCAAGGCCAGCACCGAGGCAGAAACTCCTGAGGTGTGATCCGGCTCTTTCCGGGGCAGCATCGGCCGTTTCTCCTCATGCATTATGCAGCAAACGGCCTGATGCTTTCAGCTGGTGTTTAATGCATACTGCATGAAGACTGTGAGGTGAAGCTTGCCAGATTTGCAGCTGTGAGCTCAGACCGAGGAAGCCAGACTGAGACAAGAGTTTCTACAAAGCCCCAGAGGACACGCTCAAGTTGCAAATGCCTAGAATCACGCCTGCGGCAATACTTGTAAATATGCAAATGTTGGATTTGAGACAACAAACAAAAACTGAAAAAGAAGACAGCATTTAAAAAAAATCTGCTTTTTAATAAATATTCAACATTTTACACCGAGCAGAAGATAATACCACTCTCTCCTGAAACAGAAGCTGCTCTCCCTCTTCGATAAACCATCGGCAACTGCCTTCAGAATCTCCGCGTTTGCCTCCTTCTTAAACCCTGCGCTACTGACATCTAGTGTACGTTTTGGAGAATTTTCCTCGATTTCATGTAGAGATTAATTATTATCATCAGCATAGAAGTGATAAGAGAGCGGTGTTTCCCCTACTATTCACTTAAGGGGCAAACAGATTGAAGGCGCTGCAGATAAACACAAATTCAAAAGGTCCATCTGCAGATTTAGATCAAGAAGCTTGCAGCCCGTGGACAGTCGGGATGGGGAGGTTCCCTAAAACAAGCTCCAGAAAAACTCCAGGTCCAACATCAAAAAACTATGCGTTTGTGTCCGAGATCTTGGGTCTTCAGCGGGACAACGACCCCAAACACACACGGACGGGAACAAAGCACTGGAGAGTTCTGAGGTGGTGATCCAGATTGAAATCCCAATGCACAGCTGCTGGAAAAGGACACTGGGAACAACGCTCCAAAGCTCCAGCTGATCGATGGTGATAGCACGAGACTCATTTCAGAGTGTGCAAACAAATATAAACGACACTCATGCACATGCTGTAATGCGATGCTCTTCAAACTGCAGCTGACTCTCAGCGAAGGAGAAAACTCTTGTAACGATCTTCTCTGGAATGGATTCTGTTGGTATCAGCAGGGCCAGATGTGTCTGGAAACTACAAAAGAAAGGGCGTCCTTCCTGCTGTGCTCTGATGAATACTGAATACTGAATGAAAGCGAGCGGAACCGAGTTCCGTCAGTGGCTTTAACAAGCTCAGGGAAGAGGCCGACGCTTTCAGAGGGAGAGCATCGGTCTGTGTGACGCCTGACCTTTAAATGCTGCTCTGCGTCCGGATGCTGAACCCGCACTCAGTCACAAACTCTCGCACGCGTCTGATGCACGAGAAGATCCCGATACAGAGAAAACGGTCTGCTAACAATTGCCACCAGTGGCTCCAGATCAGGGCCTTGTGTTGAACATGAGTGTGTGCCCCACTCCATTCCTCCTGGCGGCCAACGTTCCAGCACTGGTGAATGTGCCGATACCATACAGCGCACACACGCGCACACACACACGCACCCTCGCCATAAAAACAGCACTTTCTAAACGCTGTAGTTCCGAGAGCAAAGTGCAAGCGAGAGACATCCTCACATCACAGATCTACATACAGTAGAGCAGGACGATACGCAGACGAATCCGTCACACGTACGAGAGGGAGCTGATCGTAATGAGGACAGCTCCTCTGCAGTACGAGCGGACACACAAGAACACACACCCACTCTTTAATTGGAGCTGGAGAAACCCAGTCGAAGGCTTTTATGAGTTTCCTCAGACAGAATCACACACGGAGGAACTTGGTGCTTGTGGGCTGCTGCCGCGGCGCTATAAATAGCACAGGCCAGAAAACCTCCATTCTTTCTCTCCTCATTGTTCTCGGTTTTCTTTCCTTCGGCTTCTTGCAGACGCTCCCCATTAAAGGGACATTCCACACTCCTGAAAAAAGTCTCTTCCTCCACTTCACCCAGAGAAAAATAAGTGGTGTTTTACTATTTGGATTCTATTCTGCCGTTCTCCAGATCTGGCACTGGTAGCATTAGCTTAGCACAGACCTTCGAAGCCAAAGTAATACCATACTTTTCTTAATTAAAACGGGAGTATTTTCGAGAGACTACGCTGTAATATTTTGTAGACGTACGTCTGCAGGAATGGAGTATGGTCCGGTTTCATGCTGATGCATTTTGCTCTCGCATCACTATTCTAGGCCCTGTGCCTAAAAGCATATTTTTGCAGCACAGTCTCGGATTCCTCTGTTTGGGATTAAAATCTACAAACAACAGAAATGTGAAACGCCGTTCCTGGAATTGCTGACTTGTTCTTTGGCAAAAGAGATGAGGTCAATATCGCTGGTGACTGTGGGGAAAAGTGCTGAGACGGGCGTGCCGCAGAAAATATAAGAAATTTCCAACAGATCAAAAGAAGACAAATCATATTGGGATCAATTTCAGAAGCATTTAAAGCAGACGGAGCCAATAAATCAATGTTCTGGTGTCGTTTTTTCTCCCGTTATGCTTCTGGATTTGCTCGACTCCTGGTCGCAGGCTTTGGAGGCCGTCCTCAAAAGGAATCCATGACGGAGGGATCAGGAAAGAGAAGATCGTGAATCAAACATCGGCTGCTCTTTCGTACAAATGGGTTTCTCTGTGTCAGTAAGTCATTCCCTGTACGTGATGCATCTTAAATGGAAAATACAAAGTTAAAAACACAACTTTGTGGCTTTTGCTAAATGCTAATGAAGGAAAAGCTTAGCTGACATTTGTAATCCTAGACGACCAACCAAGCGGTCCGTCTTTCCATTCTAAAAGCTCTTTATCCATTCTGAATTTTACAGATAGTTGCTAATTATACAAATGTAATTCTACGGCTCAGTTTTGAGATGTAACTCGGGCTCGTTTATGTCTATCCCTTATGTATATCACGTCAACGCACCTAAAACAAGTCACAAAAGACGTCACAGTCTCACAGTTCCAACACAAACACAGTTCAGCAGCAGAAACTGAGCACCGAGCAAACACAAATATCAACTGTTGGCGAGAATTTGATCTGCTCTCAACAGATTTTGTTTCTGGGATCAGGAAGCTTTTCTTGCTAGATGGCATCGTCCCAAAAAGACAAGTAAATATCCCTCCTTCATCTGGGAGGAAGGGATGTCGTGTGGTTTGAGGAGCTGCCATGATGACTCAAGTTTCTTCTGGTGAATGTGAGGAGCTCGGCCTCGTCACACTTTCATTTGTCTACTCAGACTTTGATTGACAGCTGATTTGGCCAATCAGAAGAGCGCCTGCAGTTACAGCTGTGCGACGCCTTTGAGAAAAACAGGGATTGTTGTCATCCTGTGATCATCCACGCAACTGCAACAGCAACCACAACCCAATCCATCCATCTGCAGCGCTTTTACCCCAACACAAAACCAACACCAAAAACAATCAATCAACCAATCAGAACAGCAGGAAGATGTGTGACGAGCCCCTGCTCAACCCCCACTCCGCTCAACTCAGAATAAACGAGTAGAAGAAGAACATTCATAAAAAAGCCATGATATTTGTTGTCTAGTAAACAAACCGTGGATATCAGCAGCAGCGGCGGCGGCAGCTCCAGATCTACTTCTGCTGTCATCTCCTGGGCAGACGAGGCTTGTTTTTAGCATCACACAGAAAGTCTGCGTGAAAGGAATCATTGTTGGATGCTTGCAATATAAAAACACAAGGCTGCAGAGTTTTGAGGGTGTGGAGTTTACGGTCTGGTGTGGATAACGTGGTTAGGAGCCGGTGTAATGCGACTGAGGTTCGTTTAAACAGGCCGCGAGCAGCAGTCAGATTGCATCTCTGCAGTGAGAGAGGAGCAGGGCGGGTGTGATGCCCTCGGTGGTAGACACTGTAGTGCAGATTGATTCTTCAGCAGGGATCATCTGCAGCAGAGCAGCGCGGAGCCAAAAGCACATCAATATTGCTTTTCAAAGACAAGTGGATGCAAGTCACGGTGCCCGACACGCCATACCTCCCTGGAGCAGCCGGCACGGCACAAGTTCTCAGTGTTAACAGATTATACGTCCTGGATGAGAACATTATGAGACGATATAACATTTAAGACAATTTCATAATGTAAGTGTTGGCGTGTGATTTCTTTCTTTTATTCCCTATTTCTGACTTTCTTCTACGGGTTTTTGTACCCGTCCATTTCGATGCTGCGGCAGTACTTCAAAATGATTCATGAGTCAGCTAATTTATTCCATAGGAATATTAACGACTCTTAACTCGTCCTGAGATCCCCCGCCTCTAGTGGTTAGTGGATGAACTGCAGCTTCAGTCACTTCCTGTTACGCTTCGGAGGAAAGAGGGAGGCTGCAGCGTGGTTGATGAAGACACACGTACATGATCTGTCGTGTCAAACGCATTCACGAGCAGAAAGCTGAAGCCCGAATGACCTGACACTTGCCATCAGGAGAATCTATCCGTCGTATTTCTGCGCTCAGCGCAGCGTGGAGCGGATGATATTACGCTGTTGAAAAGCTTGTCTTGCTTTTCTTTCAGCAAGCCCTTCCTCACTGATCCAGAAACTCCTGTTCGGTCATTGGGCAGAACTCTACCTGTGTTTATTTACTTCCAGACATGAGCGCCGGCACAGCCGCGTGCAGCCACGGTTTATTCCAGCGCTCTCCAGACGCCGCACACATCACTCTTGCTGTTTATAGAAAGTCCTGTCTCTTCACGGTCAGATTTACACGCGGCGCTCGCTCTGAAGTCAGTCTCATCTCGGCGCTGGGAGTAAATCACGTTATTCCCGAGTCAGCTGAAGGGTGGGTACGAGAGGGAAAGCCCTCAATTCATTTCCTCACACAAACATACTCCAAAAAGATCCTTCAGCTTTGAAACAGCCCAAAATAGCTCTGAGAGGAACTCGCTGATGCTCACCGGAGACTGGAGATGTGTCCTCAGCCCTGGTTCACAGAAGTGTGGAGAGATAGATGAAATTATTTGAGCTCCTTCAGATCAGATCAACGGCTTTTGGATTTTTGGTTCAGTTTCTTGGAAAACAACATTTTCTGCTGACAAATGTTCAATTTATTCAGAATTATTGTTAAAATAGAGTGGCGCTGATTCTCATCTGTCATCACGATGCAGCACACGCAGCTCCTGAGAACATCTGTGCTGAGATGTTCTCTCAAAATAAAAGCAAAGCACGAAGCTCAAAGACTTTGTGTCGTACATTAAAATGTTGTTACTGAACGTAATCCGCTGTAAACAGTGACTCAAGCCTCTCAGCTTTAGACTTAAGATGATTGAAGCGAGCTGAGAGGATCTCGCTGTGATGCAGGATTCTTTGATTCTTTGAGATTATTTTGATTATTTGTCGGCTTCTGTTTACATTTGGCTTCGCGGGCGGCACGTGGCGCAGTGGGTAGCACTGTGGCGTTTCGGTTAGAAGGTTGTCGGTTCGAGGCTCGCTAGTTTGTGTGGCTTTCCTCCAGGTACTCCGCACCCCCCCCCCCACCCCGGAAAAAAACCATGCATCAGGTTCATTGAATAATCGAGCTTCCCGTTCAGTGTGAGTGTGTGATGCCCTGATCACGTTGTATTTTCCAGCTAATGCTCTCTTGTTTTCTCTCTTTTTACTCAATGACAGTAAGAGATCTCCTTCCAAGCCTCACACTCAGCTTTCAAAGAGACCGAAACCCACCAAACCTTATTTTCACATTTGTTTTCAAGATTTCTGCAGCAAAAATCAGCTTCAACGAAACTCGCGTAAGAACAAAACGTCTCAATGTAGGAGAGCAGGAGTGACTCATGGACTGGAGGAGATCCACCTCAAACAGAGAGGAGCTGGAGACTCCAGAGAGCTCCCGTCTGTCCCGTGGGTGTGTGGGACACATGGCGTCCGTGTCACGACACGCGGCGGGCAGCAAACATATGCGAGCGCATGTTCTTATACGTACAGAGCGTGGAACTTTCTGCACGAGCATCGATGGATCTGATTGTTGTGCTCAACTCGTCGCATTGTTAGCATCCCGAGCGCGAGAGCTGCTCTCCTGCGTCAGACTCCATCAGCCTGATTGAGGATCTGGTTTGAACTCCCCAGGATGCTTCAGTTCATTGATCCGCACGCTCAGAGAGTCGGGGTGACAGAAGCTCTTAATGCAGAAATGATGGACTCCAGCTCGCAGCCTCGGCTTTGATTCCCTTTCAAAAAGAACAGCTCCACAGCTTTGCTTCCAGACAAGACACAAATGATCCAAGGCCCTTCTCTTACGCCTCTGTGGCAGCGCTCTTGAATGGAGAGGTCAATACGAACGGTTATTTTCAATGAATTTACAGCAGAAACATTCAGGTTTGCGTCTGAGGCCAGCTTTGGTAAAGCATTAGGAGAAACACAGACATGACCCACAGATTACAAAAATGTACAAACGTAGCAACCACCGACTGCTGCACCGGGCCTTAACATTTAGAAATCACCTTAGGACCAGAATGAATGAAACAAGCCTTTACAACACTGCTCGTGAGGTTTGAACGCTTGCGGAGAGAACATCTTGCTGGAATTCTCACGAGATTCTAATCAAATTCAACATAATATCGATGGAATGTTTGCATCTGTTTCTTCCTGTGCATCTCTCAGCTCTAGAACATTTGTGTACAAGTGTTTTTACTCAGCTTCTACACAGTCATTTGACTCGCCTGTCTCCTGATGATGGCCAGACTCTCCTGGGCCTTTTTCAGCAGCTCGTCCACAAGCCTCGCGTCCTCCACGCTCTTATTGTCCCTGAAGGAGTCTCGCACTCGCCGCAGCGCATACGTCCTACACACAGATCAAGCATTCAACAGGTCACTCCTGCGCCTGTAGAAGTGCTCCGGTGCACCGTGGACATACGTCATCATTTTCGTTCTGAGGTTTCCCATAAACTAACAATTACTCGGATTAAATTGGTATAGTTTTTACATTGTTGTGGTGTATATTACCACCTTTTAATTGGTCAAAAAAATTATTCATTATCTGTAACAGAAATATAGTCCGCCGGCCCTGCTCTTCTTCAGGTTTGCAAAACAACAAGAAGAAAACAAATCTGTCTCCTCCGGAGATACGGCTGGTGCCAAGCAGAGATCAAGGCTGTGCCACGCACCCAAGGAAGCACATCGTCAGGACCACGAGCCTGGATGCTGACAGCCACTACAAGCCTCCCTCACCTTCCTTCAACGAGAGAGGAGGAAAAAAAACAAAAAACAAGAGAGAAAGAAACCTGCAGATAATGAAAGAATCCCACGGAGAAAGAGACAGACGGAGCGGGAGCAAAACCTCTTAGATCACAGACTTGAAAAAAACATCGGATGACAGATGCAAAATTGTGTCTTGAGAAGGAAAGAGGGCAGTTGCAAGATCTTTAGAGATGCCAGCTTGACAGACTGTTCAAAGGAGTCAGCAGGCAGCAGCCGGCTTTGAAGAAGACGTCATCGAGCTGCTTCACTGATTCATCCGCATTACGTGGAACAAATCTGAGGTCAACGCAGTGTTCGAGAAAAGAAAATGTGCAGAATAACAGAGCAGTGAAGTCATGGATGCACTTTCTGGATCAAATGTTAATGCCGCGTGACGGATGCATCAATAAACACAGACTTTTTAACTATTACGAATCCACATGCCCCCTAGTGGTGAAAAAATGACTTATTGTATCTTTAACACAAAATAAACTTTGGTACAAATCCATGAATGGTGAAAAAAGTGCTTTGGTGTAAACAACAGTGTAAACAAAGGTAACTCTATAAAGTTCAAAATGAAATAATGAGATGGATATTCATCATTTTAACGCACGCACAGCTTCTGTTCACCCGATAAAATGTCTCCTTGGTCTTAATGAAAAACCAACATCATTGCATCAGCTCTCCAGATAATAATAAACCCCACATCACCCCTTTGAGGAAACGGCTGATGGATATTTTCAGTACTTGCAGCCATCTGGCTTTGAGGTCATCGACAACAAGACAAAGCATTTGTCGAGGGCGATCTGCAGCTCGTTTCTGTTCGGGGCCAGAAACGATTAAGCAGTTGGGATTCATCAGCGGCGGAGGAACGGCTGATTCATCGAGCAACATGCACTCGATCCTTCGAGAGAAAAGCTCCTTCTCTGCCAGGCCGCCACACTGAAATCTGTGCCGTGATGCGCGTGACGGAGCAACAAAGCTCTTGTGTGTTTAAGAAAATGCGTCATGGTGTTCTAACGACCTTAAACAAAAGCAGAACGTGGGAGCGTGATTAAGACACGGAGCCGAGAGAGTGATAATCACAGGGACCAAACGAACTCAGCGTCTCACGTTGTGAACACTTCAGGCTGGAAATAATTTCATGAATCATGATTTTCACAAACCCTTGATTTCAGCTCCACAGAAACGGTCGATAAATGACAGAAAACTTTGTGATGCACTAATTGAACCTAATTTTAGCAGAGATCTACATTCAAATAAAGATGTTGTAAACCCCTGGCCAGCCACGCGAGACCCTCTGCAGGAGGAGCATCGATTGTTTACAGAGGAGCTGATGATTAGAACGCTTGAATATTTAAAAACCCCTTCAGCTGTGAACACGTGCTTTTAGCAGCTTCAAATGTTCCTGGGCCTAAAACGATTAAAAATATTCTTTACTGAAATGTGCACAAAGATGAGAACATCCACAACATCAGAGCCGAGGAGAGAAGGGATCGAGAGACGATCGAGGGACAGACAGCAGGTATGAAATTGATGCGAGATGGAGAACGTTTGGAGACAACGACTAACTGCAAAGCGTCTTACAATCTGTCAGAGGAGCAGAAATATCTCCATTCAAACGAGGAATCCGAGGCCCCTCAGTGAAGAGAGATCTCACACACAAACATCTGAGTCATGCGAGGAGAGCAGATCCATGATTTCTTATTCATCTGATGCTTTAAAGGGTCACTTCTTCAGAGCTCTTTGAAGAACACTGAGCCGTGTCGTGGGGGGGTGGGGGGGGGAGATTTACGCACGAGATGTCCTACTTTCAGCACTCTATACTCAAAGATGTAAAGCTCTCCGGCCGTGTTTAGTTCCGTCTTTCAACAGTTGTTTAAACTCAACGCTGCATCGATGCTCCAGAAACACAGTGAACGCACAGATTCAAATTCTTTTCATGAACCAAACATCTCCATCGTTCTACAAACACAGGAGAGCAGCAGATTCTTGTAGGGTGCAAGGGTTTTCTTCTAAATCTACAGGTTAAATCATCTGAATATAGCAGTGGAACACTTTCAAATAGAACAAGGAATTCTGAGTAGCCACCTCCAACTTTCCCCTGAAGCTGCAGTTCATCCACTGACCACTGGAGGCTCATGTCAGCAGGGAGCAGATGTCTACAGTGTAAAAGCTCTCAACTTTAAAACTGAAAAAAATTGGTTTAAACTACAGTTTGTACTTCACATTATTATTATACTTATTATTATTATTATTGTTGTTGTTAAGTCACTGTTTTGGGTCTTTGATTTGTATACTACCTTTCAAACAAATGAGGCTTTGTGCTTTACAGGGCAAAAATGCATGAAGTCATGCAGCCTACGGAGCTTACTGTCGTACTACTACTGTATGTATATCTGTACACACGCAGAGCAAGTCAAATCTTCACGGTATTGGAATAATGGGGAGTGGGTGATTTACTACCCGCACCTTTTCCACCAGTTTTCACCACACAGTCTAAGCTTTTAAAGTAAGCACATTTCAAGGCCACGTCGAAGCAAGGCAGGTCCCCAGCAGCAGAGCTTTTGGACATGACAAGCAGAATTTTGCCATTTGACTCCTGGTGAAGACAAAAAAAAAAAAAGAATCAAATTCGTGAGGAGTTGCCGTCCTGGTACCAAGTGCTCCACTGTTATTAGAAAGTGCATCCAGAATAAACTTCACACTGTGGTGATCAACAGCACCACGAAGGGTTGTGATTGGTGGAGAGTGACAGTGACATCATCACTGCACTACTGATATGTGTAGGGTTTATTCTGTCGTTATGAGCGGAGTGATGCTCAGGACGCTCTGCTCTGAGAACTCGTCAGTGATGAAGCTGATGTTGATAAGTTACGCTGTTGGTGGTATATTTGTATTTCTGTGAAATTCAATCTGATAAAGCAGTTTCTGCTTCTTTGGTGAGATGATTCACAGATTGCTGCATTATTTAGCATTAGTAAACAGACTGTTAATCCAACACTATTGTCCATTCTGTTTAATACACAATTATTCCTGATTTAATGCTTCCATCTGGTGTCTCTGCAAATCTCTGTTCAGATGAAGGAGCACAAATCATCATCATCATCAGATGATAGACACGGCTTTCAAACACTTCAGAGAAGAAAATAATGTACATTTGTTTAGTTCAGACACCAACGGTGCTCAAATTATCTTCCCAAATAATTACTTATGACATTGATGGACTGGGACTTGTTCAGGGTGTACCCCGCCTTTCGACCAGAGTGCACTGGAGAGAGCACCAGCAGAACCTTGTGACCCTGGAAGTGATAAAGCGAATGCAGAAAATGAGTAAATTAAATTACAGTATTAGAAACCCAGGACCCTACCCTAAAGATCTCTAGGCCCTAGAGCAGACAGTGAAGAGAGCGGGGAAGATCATTGGGGTCACTCTCCTCTGGGTCGTGGACATTTACTGGGAAAACCGCGAGCATCGCATCTGACCACACTCTGTGAAAAGCTACAGAAGCATGGGAGCTCTCTCTCTTCCACACGCCATCAGACTGCCAAACACACAGGACCTGGATTGATGCTTGCACACCACACTCTGCTCAGAAAAAGATCTGGACTAAAGCAATCCATCTCAGCTGCTGTTTGACAATGTTCACTTGAAAATTACATTTTATCCTTTATTGCATAATAAATCCTTGGAGAAAAATGTTTGTAGACAATAGCTATGACAATTATCACATTGTTGTTGATATATTTGCCTCAGATATTTTGAGTAAGGGTGATAGTGAACATTTTTTTAATTAATTAATTAAGTTATTCTTTAAGTCAAACATTGAGAGTGATAATTCCCGCAGAGCCTCGCAGCAATGAGAGAGTTGGATATAATGTAGCTCTCATTTTAAGGAGGACCGCCGCGTTATTACCTGTAGTTATACGAGGGGAACTTCTCGCTTTCCTTTCAGGAGCAGCTTGTAGAGTGACAGCACGTACTTTCTGCCGGACGTCGCCATGACGGACACAAACTGTCGGTTGAGCGCAAGGACCCAAACACTGCGGCGATGTTGGCGCCTGAAAACACACATTCGAATCAGAAAATAAAGAAATCTGATATAAAATGTATTTTAAATAAAGCACTTGTGTTTATTTGTATCATAAGTGTCAGAGACGATACCGTGGGCTGGATAAACGAACATTTAATGATATTTTTTTTATTTAAAGATCAGGCAGATCCACAGTCCTCTCAATAACAGCGCACACGCTTCCAGAGAAAGGTGAGCGAACCTTCACTTGTTACTTGATTTATACGCGTTTTTATTTGTCTTTTAAACATTCTCGTAAATCGGGTTTGTTGTTACAGCTTTACGAATGATGTATAAATAAAGTCAACGTCGTTATTTTACAAACACGTATTGCTTTTGCTCTGGCTTCAATAATTACGTTTCTGTCCTAAATTAAAGTCTACAATTGAAGTCAATGTTGGCCAACATAGTGTCAGATAATGTACGTTATAAAAAATCTTTGGCAGTTCCAAAGAAGGATAAGAAGCGTGACCTTGATGAGGTTATGGATGATTGGGATCACGTTTGTTTGTTGCCAGAAGATTAGAAGAACCTTGAACCGTGGAACATAGAACTCAAACTCTCCTCTTTGAATGCTATTATCACTCCTTGGCTGTTCAAGGGAACTGCAGAAGAAAATCTTTCTTTCCTGGATTTATGAACAAATATAATGCACACCAGTGTATAGCAACACTCCTATAATAAAACCATCTGCTTTATTTTTCTTTTTCTTTTGTTAATCAAGTTTTTTATGCCTTTAAAATGAACTGTTCTTAAATATCTGTTTGTGAAATTTCTTAATAAAGTGCAACACAGTCTTATCGTGTCTGCTGAGGGATGGTGTGCTGTTGTTGTTTGTAACGAGGAACAGATCAGTCGTCGTATAGTCCCCAAAACTCACTGAGGATGCAGTCAACATGTTTTGACGTTAGTTGTAGCTCCTTCACTTCGTCACATGCATTAGGGTTAGGACATCACCTCATCTTCTCTTGAACTTGTGTAGCTCGGGTTATTAGTTGTAGCCTACCCTTTCACAAAATGAAAGGGGTAAATGTACAGTCAATCACCAACTTCGAAATGTGAACATATCCAAATTTACTGAGAGTATTGCTGCCTAATAAATTATGCTAACCTACCGAGCATTGCACAAACCAGCTGAAATCTGGTAATAATGTCACCGAAACACTTAGAAAGATACACTCCAATGTTTAACCCAGATCCAAACGAACTGTTGTCGGTTCATTAACTTTATCTCACAAACAGCACAAGATCCTCAAGAGTGCCATTGTAGCTGCCTTCCAAGTGATGTTCATTCAGGCCAAACAAAACTGTGCTTTTAAAAAAGTGTCGAAATGACCAAAAGCCTTGAGTCTTGTGCATCTGATCATAAACCCGTGGAGAAGCTTGGAGATCTGGAGGATAAGTGCCTCCCCATTAAAACTCCACATTAATGCCAGTGAATCGCTGGCTCAGGGAATCATTTGTATGCTGTGTGAGAACAGAGTGTGTTTGAAGAGCACTGGGCTAAATTTAAGTCGTGAATCCAAGCAAAAGTGTCTCAGATGTGGTAAAATCTCAGGCACATGCTGGGTTACGTTTAGGCTGCCGTCCGGGAGTAAAATTGGCGAATTCTTTGGTGGTCAGAAGGGTTGATGGGAAGCTGAATGAATCTTTTGTTGCAGTTGGTCTGTTTTTGGTTGAGTTCTGCAGCAGAGAGGATGGAGGTGGAGTGTTTGGGTTTGCCGTGCGGTCGCTGGCTCAGGAATCATAAGAAAGTCACAATGTTGCTGTTGCTGCAACACGACGAGAATGGCTCTCCGCTGTATCCGCAAACGACTCGCCCCTTCATCCTCTTCTGCAGCAGGAACGTGTTTCTCGTTGTTTTTCTCCAGCTGATGCCTGACGAATGGCGTCTGTTTGCGATCGATAACACGCTCATAACACATGATGGTGGAGAGCTGTTTTGCTCAGCGGGTTTGGGATGAAGATGAACTGGATACAAGCTGGTCGTTGCTGTTTGGAGAAGGTCACAGACGTGCGCGGTTTGCAGACAGCCCATAGCTTTGAGTGGAAAGGTCAGGAGCGAGTGTTCGGTCAGGAGAACCGGTGTCAGCTGAGTCGATCTCTAAATTGGGAGCCCAATTAAAAGAGGCAACAATAAGTGATGGCGGATGCTGGTGAAAGGAATGTTCGGCGCGCAGCGGAGCCCAGGGTTAGGGTCACAAGGATCTTATTAAATATTATCATATCTGCTGAAGGCTGTAACCTGCACCATTTACTTTATTTTCAACAATAAAAGAGTTTTTGATTCCCATCACTTTACATTTTAGGTCATTTCCTGTTTTAAAAGCAAAGTTATGCTGCAGCGCTCGTCACTGAGGTCACAAGACAATGCCGCGTCACATGGTTCTGTTAATACTCAAGACAAACCGTCCAAACACTGAGTGCTTTTTTCCTCGTGCAGCACTGGATCACTTTTTTTTGTACAGCGATAACTCCATCAATGATATTAAACAGACACTGCACCTTATTTCGGGAACAAAATATATGCTTTTTGATTGTGCTCCCACTATTAACAATGATCACCAGAAACAGGAGTTTTGTGACAACAGTTACGTTGAGTAAATTCCTCAAACCAGTATGTACTCAACATGAAACCATTTGGACTTTTGTAATTTTCCAGCTGAAGACCCTCTTTGATCGTAGTAGCTTCACTGCTGTCTGCTGTCAGTCAGAGCTGATGGATGTCACGAGAACGCGCTTCCCGCGGACGCCGGAGCCCTGCATTCTGGCCATTACTCGGCGTGCCTCCTGGACTCATTGATCTGTCTCTCCTGGGCACTTCCTGAAACAATTGAAGCTGATTCGAGGTTGTGATGGGATCCATAATCTTAGGCGCTCACGAAACATGTTCCCCGTTCCTTCTTTTAGACCCCGGTGACTTTCTGTCATAACGTGCTGAACACTTCATTGATTTCATTCTGCAGTTTATATTCACTATGCCACGCTGCATTTCAGCCTGCAGAACCCCAGGGACTCGTGCCAGGCTTGAGAAATGCTGCAGCGTTGGGAGTTTCGCTTATGCTAAGACTTGCTAAGATGATGCTTTTGCCAGGAACATGACAGAGGTCTGAGATTTACAGAGGAAAGCATGCGACTGCGCTCAGGAATACTGATGAGGAGGCTAGAGTTGAGCAATGATTGGGGAAAACCCCCCGAAGGGTTCGAAATGTGGCTAGGAATCGCTCTGATCTGATGATCTGTGTTGTACACAATTAGAAAATTAAAGTCGTAATATTTTCTACCGCATTCAAACTGAAAGAGCAAATGAATTAGAATTCCAGAGCTTCGCTGAAGACTTTAATAAACTTCTGCTCTGCATTATTCTTATATTTTAAAGCAGCCCTGAGTGCATTCGGCTGGGTTTGTGTTCCCCAGAGGTTAATTGTGTAGCTCGGAGCTTTAATCACTTTTTGTTGGTCCAGTAATGAGTTAGTAAATGCATTACCCGCGCAGCCTCAGTAATGTCCTTCTGCTGGAGTTGTTGCGTTTGTTTAGCTGTCGCTGAGACAAATTAGCTGCTCTGGTAATTGGTTGAAATTGCGTGCGATGTAAAACCAGGGGAGAGAAGGAAACCTCCAGGGAGCGAGAGAAGAACAAAGATAAAGTCCATCTGCACATCTCGTTGTATGTTTATTAGTGTACTTCGAGCATCCTGGAGCTGCTCGGTTTGGTCACTGTGACACTTTCACCGGGGGAAAGAACTGAGCGACGGACGCCTTTCACCTTTTCACACTCTGTAAGTGTCATGGAGCTCATGGAACAACTTCTGTTTGAGCTGATGTTTCCTGTTCTTCTGCACTGCGGCAGGGTCCACACCTCCACATAGATCTTCTCCAGACAATAAAGGTTTTATCCAACACATAGATGCAGCTCCTCCATGGATCCATGAGCCTTGAAAGGTTTCCCTTAACTCTCTGGCCGTGTGTTTGGAGTCATTGTTGCGCTGGAAGTCCAAGCCAGACTTTTCTCGAGTCTTACTGAAGGAAAGAGCACCCTCAAAGCATGATTTTTTTTTAGCAAGGTGCAGGTCTACAGTTTTGACCCTGGTGTCCATCGATGAATAAAAATCGTACGGAGAACCTTGTGTGTCACAGATTCCAGACGTTCTGACGTTTTGTGTCGCTAACATAATATTCTTTTGATTTCTCCTGATGTATTGGGCTAATTTCGGCCGTTTCTCTGATCACCTGTTTGTTGGAAAGCTGATGACTAATGCAGATATGAACCGAGCCGGTTTACCACACATACATCTCCTGGGGAGAAGCATGCTAATAAATTGAGTGGATGTTATCGCAGAGGAGATTGTTCTTCTTGTAGCTCCGCATGACTCTCCCATCTGCTCCTCAGAGCCCTTCCTGGTCCTGCTGGCTCTCCTGCCTCACGCACACTCACCTCAGTGCCAGCTTGCCTTGTGATGTAACATGGCCTGCGTCCCCTGCCAGCTCGCCATTCACTTCCTCTTACAATCACTTCACACATGGCGCCGTTTCATTGCTTTAGTCACTGACATTCCAACCATCCGCATCGCCCTGAATCTTTCATGCTTGCTTTAACGTGTGCGTGCGGTCATCTGCTCCGAGGAAGAGCAACACCTGGTGCTGGTTCAGTTTCAGACTGGTCGAAGGCGACAGAAAGACCTCATCGATCGTGTTTATAGGTGCTTCGATCCCCTGTGCTCCTCAAGTTTCCCATCGATCTTAAAGGAACGCTCCACTTTTAGTGTAGCTTCGAGTTAGCATAGATCATTGAATCTAGTCAGACCTGATGCTTTTGAATAAAAATGTAGCTTTTCAACAACTGCTCTCTTTTATAGGTACATTGCGTTATCTCAGAATGAGGTTTCATCGAGCCGTGGAGCTTTTTGCTGTTGGTTTTAATCACAACTGCTTCATCCATAGATTCTGGAAATGCACAGTGAACTTTTCTACATCGAGCCAAAATTTCTCATCTGGACCCCCTCCTCTGCACAGAAAGTAAAAAACTGCACGGAGCTACATGATAGTTTTTGTTAGTAAATACAGAATTAACAAATGTCCGTTCGACAATTATTGATCGCATTTAATTTATTTAAACATCAATCCGAAGTTTTGGTGCACTATTGCTTGAACAAATCGTATTATATGTGTTTGCAAGAGCTGGAGGACATTACGACGCAAGATGAATTATGTGAAGGACAGTGTCATTGTTCTGCAGACCAGAAAAACAAAGGCTTCACTGCAGAGACACCTGGATGATGGATGTGTTAGCGAGATGCTCCCAAATGATGAGGGATAGATGTCTCTAGATGGTGCCATCTAATGCCCGGGCATCCCGCCAAACCAACCTGAAGATGGCACATCAGGCCATTTTATCCTTGGCTCATGCTAGTGTTAGCAATCCCAGAGGCCCGGGCTGCTGACTCCAGTGTTTGGGCCTTTTAGACTCTGGAAGTTTGGAGAATGGCTCCTCTCAGAGGTTCTCTGTGTGAAAGAAATTTGAGTTACACCCAAAGAATTAGTATCTCATCCAAATTATAGAATTGTTTAATCGCTTCGTTAGTCACAGGTGTATAAATCCTGGATTCTGGGAGATGGAGGATGGAGTGGTGAGATCTTGATTTGAGCTCTGACGGCAGAGTGCTGCTGGGCCAAACCATAAACAGAGAACAAACTTAAACCATAGAGAACTCAGAACTCAATGCAACCCAAACAATAACTTTCTGAAATAAGACAAATATGGAACTAGTTTACTACTTTTACAGTTTTAGATGTAGGTCGCTGAGTCGTCTACAGTAATAAAGTTACTGAAACCGGAATCAATGCTTCCGCATCAGAACTCCACTCGCCTTGAGTAGCTAATTCTAAACGTGGAGTTTCTGGCGTAGAAACTGTTCCTCTTATTTGCGAGGGTGTTCATATCCTTTTCCAGCAGCCATGTTGTTCTTAAATCCCACGCTTCCGTGAGCATTACCTGTTCGCTGGCAGCGTGATGCACCTCCAGATCGCTCTCCTTCTCTCTCTCAGACCAGGTTTCCTCTCTCCTCTGTGTTGAACAGATTTTCCTTTCATATCGAGACTTTCACGACAGACCTTTCGGAGTTTTAAAAATCTGAAATATGTGGAATCAGAGCTAGGTGGAAATATTGGTTGGATTTCTGTTTTGTTTGTTCTTGTCATGATCTAGTTAGGGGCTTTGGGACGGAGTTTCTCTAGTGTTGAGGGGAGATGCGCTTTCCATAGATTTCCATGTCCTACTTTCAAGATTTTCAATGTTTCATATATATATATATATATATATATATATATATATTGTGAAATCAAAGCTAGAGCTAGAAACATCTTAACAATAGCATCTGTCTCGGGAGTCTCCGACAAGGAGCCTCATCCCTCTGTCTGATTGCAAGAAATGACTTGAGATCTGTTTAGTCTGTTTGGGTTCAATGTTTATGATCTGGAGCTCTACTCTCTCTCTCTGTTGTTCCACCCGTTGCATAATGTTTGATGGTGAGCAGAGAGCTGCTGTAATGACTCTGGCGCTGGCGGATCCACCTGAACACCGTGTCCCTGTCTCTCCGGAGTCCGCTGCTGGTGTAACCTTCACTCTGCTCTGAGCTTCTGTCTGTAGGTAGAGTCCGTCAGAGGCCGGGTGGGGACATTAGCATCGCTGACTGCTAACGATCATTTGGAGATTTTGACTCGAGGCCCTTCTGCTAAAGCTATCACAGTTGGGTTTGGTTTTTCAACGCATTTCTCTCCTCAAAGTTTGAGTATCTGCAGCTTGAGACGTACTGATGGAAAAGATCGAACATCGAGTTGTTGGATGTTGAAAATAAGTTCTGAGGGGTGTAAGAAACCATAGATGCACTCAAGTATCTCAGTTTAATGTGAACCCCGTGTGTCGCCAGACCCCTGGGGATGCACAGTCCCACACGTGCAGCAGGTTAGTCCAGATCTCGGGATGGTTTGAGGAAAGACGGCAGTGGTGCTGCAGGGCGAGCAGATGCGCAGTGACGCACTGGAAGCCAGACCTGTTGCGTTTGCTCTTTCACATTAGCCATTCTGTTTGCTGCCCAGTGGTCTTTTCTGTGATGCCAGCTCATCTGAGGGTGACCTGGCTCCGCTTGGATCCACTGCTGCCCACGACGACAGAACACACACGTACGCGGGTCAATAGGGACGGGGCACTGGCGTATGGCACAGTTTCGATGCCAGTGCACTCTCTTGAAATAGAAGGCAACAGGAGGCAAGTGAAATGGCACAGCGCTTTATTTGTAATGCTCACTGAATAATCATCTTGTGACACTAACGAGGGAATGAATGAGACGGTTCCATCTGAATTACAGAGGGTTGCGTGGGTGTTTTTTGTGGTTTTCGGCAATCTTTGGTTATTCTTTCTTTACGCTCATGGCTGTCTGTGTTCGAGGGACGGGGGGTACTGGATGATTACACATGCACATGACCATCCGCCGCGTCTTCATCCGACCAAAGCTCTTTCCTCTCCCATCTTCACCCTCACTCTGACTTTTATCACTCTTCACCCTCTTCCCTTCCTCGTCATAAAACTTTGTTGTCTGTTTTCACTAGAGCCCCATTAATCGCTGCTTGCAGCTATATTTTTGCTCGACTTGTAAGGATTTTAATTGGTTTAAACGCTCCTTTATGTTGTGAAACAACACCCAGACTTTTGCTAACAGTAATGAGAGCAATGCATCATTATTAGATGCCAAGCAGTGTTGCCATCTGTCTGTACTCGCATCGGCTGGAAATTTATGAACAGGGACATGTTAAGTGACAAGGGTTATCTCACCGACGGCACGGTGCTATATTTCCCATTGAAAAGTGTCATAATAGAGGATCTTCAGCCAGTGCCGCATTGAGATTTATGGCACTGCAGTGTCTGCTTTACAGAACTTTGTGTGAGTGTCGTACCTTCGATCCTGGAGCTGTAAAAGGCTAAATGATGATTTTAGAACCCGGTGGGATCGTGTGCCGTTAAATAATCAGACGTCTAAACTTGGGCCTAAGTTTGAGACTGGAATGTGATGCGTCCTCGCCACCGAAGCAGGAATCGTTCGGAACTGACGTATCATTCAGCATCGGAGCCTTTGTAATTACTGGCCGTGGGTTTGCTCTGCCGGTGAAGCCGCCGGATCTTCTGGTTTGCCGTGTGCGGATGACTCTAGTGGCAGCTTCACCGTCTGAGGAGGATACAGCTTCACACGGCAGATAGACAGCCGTAAGTCTTCAGGTGATCCCAGAAGATCCCGAGTCATGTTCTTGAAACCCTAAAGCTCTGGGTGACATTCAGATGTTTGATGTTTTAAAGAACTCGAGTCTGAGGGGAACGAGAGCTGCAGATCTTCCTTTCCTTCCCTGTCGATCATGGGGATCACGATCAGATTAATAAACGGTTATTGATGAGTCTCTATTTCATGATCCACACAAATGAGCAGCTTTAACAATACAGTTGTTTACAGAAATAAGATTTTCCCTGGGATAATTATAAAATGGCAGTAAAATAAAAAGATACATATTAAAGTACTTCCCTTGATTGTTGTATTTGGCTCCGGAACATCTGTGAATAAAAGGCTTCCTCGTCTCACACTGAATAGGTTCTTTATCAAGAGCTTAATTAACTGTAAACGGTTGAACCAAAAGCTGTCAGTCACCGAATAAAACAGTTATTGATCAGTGTGTGCCGCGGGCTCTTGGAGAAGCTGTTTCCACTCATTTGGACGAAAACGAAGGATGTCCTTCCTCCTGTTTGTTTTATTGCAGAACAACCCCAAAGAACGATTTGTTATTTGATTATTATCAAATTAATTACAGCTAGTAATAAATGTTTATTCGTTTGTTAGCGGGAGCAAAGCAATAAGCAATTCCAGACTCTAGATTTTATACATCAACTACAGAAAGAAAACTGCTCCGATCCATTAGGTGGCAGCGTCATCAGCTAGAAGGATTACTGTAGCACACTCCAAAACAATGAAAAAGTGAAAATGTAAAATTTCTTTGTTAGAGTGAAAGTGAAGTTACAAGGAGGTCTGGAGGGAGGAATGTGTGCTCTGCATTTCACCCGTCTAAGAGCGCGCACAATTCATAGGAAAATAAGCTTTGCGCGGCTGAACTTTTCTAGAATTAGTTTGGAAATTAAAAACTATAGGGTTCTGTTTTTGAGCAAATAAAGGGATGATAGTTTTTTTATTCCTCTACATGTAGGTTACTTGCGTTTGCATAGATGGGAATATTGGAAAACTGCGGACGATCTCATAACACCAGAGCCTGCCGAGCTTCTCCAGATTGACTTTTCTGATGCTTTGGAGGCCACTAAAGGTAAACAAAGCTGCCTCCTGCATGCTGAGTCCTCGCAGGCGGATGCATGACCTCTGACCCCCCCCACACACACTGAGCGGCAGCTGTGCTCAGGTAGACGACCACAAGACGGACTTCATTAACCTCTAATTAGCACAGAGCTTTGTCTTCTCAAACTCACAGTCTGTTGCTTAAAGCTGGGCACGTGAAGTTTGGTGTATTCTTCCGAACATCTGTCTGTGTTCCTGAAGGAGCTTGCCCTCATATGTGAACCAGAGCAGTCTCTGTTACAAGCTCTTTCTTCCAGGGTGCTCCCAGGTCAGCCGCGAGGCATGGTTCTTCCTGTTCTGTGTCTTCCCTTGAGCACTGTCCAGGTGGAACATGTGAGAATACCTCACCTGGAAGGCATCTGTGCCACCACCACTGCACACTCACAGGAGGGGTGACGGATCTTCTCAGCAGTGACAAAACCCCCAAGGGAATGTCTTGCTGCCATCTGCCAATCCAGATGATGAAGGACTGGTGAGCACCTGGTTGCTAGGACCTTCGCCCATTCGTCCCAGAAGGATCTAGTGGGGCTGGCCCCTTAGGCCCATCATCTGACAGAGAATCAATCGGTGCCCATTGGCTACGGAAGACCTTGGCAAGCCAACCGGTCTGTCTTAAATGTTGCCATAGAGCAGCTTTTAATCAGGAAAGGCTGATTACACGGAACGCTGTTTTATATCCTCTACCTGATGCATAAATAGTGAAAACCACACAGAGTCAGAGACACCGAGAGCCAGACCAAATGATGGAATCAAAGGGGGGGCGATGACAACGGGGCCAGCCTTAATTCAATTACACCGCGTCCCCCATAAATCACATCCGCAGTGTATCACGGCTCCCCGTCTCGAGCGTGCTGTGTGATGGATTTCAGATCCTGCTTTAATGAGTGGTGCGCTGGCAGCGGAAAGCGCCGGATGAAGGCGGGATTGTTTGTGTTTCTCTGCTGTAGAGGGCGTGAGCTCTCACCTGCTGCTTCCATCATCGCTCTCTCATGAGGCCTTGCTTCATGCCACACAAGCCAGAACAGGGAGAGCGCATCAGCAGGGCTCTCGGAGAGGAGGTCCCTGATGCACCGACTCATCCGACATCTTGCTAATGTAATCTAACGCTCCACACAAGCCTGAGAAGTGCCGCAGACTTAAAACAGTGTCTGTAAGAGACCGAGTACCGCTGGCACTCCAACCAGACGCTCTCGACAGAACATCTACTCAAGCTAGCGCTCGATCTCTGGGCTGCACACCGTCGTTAGCACACGTCGTTATTTGAGTTCTATAGAATGCCTGGGAACTGTGGAGATCGTAGATGAAAGTGTGTTAATCTTGATCTTTCACAGCTAGGCTTTCTATGGCGTGCATTGCAACACAACTTTGCTTTTGAAACAGGAAGTGCCTAATGAACCTGTTTATTGTTGAGAGTAAAGCACAAAAAGGCTTGTGACTTTTAAAGGCCATCCCTATGCTTTGAGTTTAGGCCCCTGGTGAAGCATCAGCTCCAGCTCTCAGACAGCTCTCAGATGTTGCTGTTACTCAAATTATTTATCTGGATCCTTTTCTGAAATGATCTCATCATAGTTTCACTAAAGTTGAACTCTCTTCTTCTCCTCAGAGATCTGTCAGCATGACGCTCTTCAGCCGTGGCTGGACCTCCGTTCCTCTCCTCCATCACCTTGTCCATCACAGCCCCTCCAGGTGCCAGTGGCGCAGACTTTTCAGCCTCTCTCTCAAACTCCAGACAGCTGAAGCTCGCATCGACGACAGCTCAGTCCATCTCCTGAACCATGTCTACCCCCGAGACGACATGACCAACGTGACAGCTCAGATCCTGTCCAAAGTGGGCTCCCAGCTCCACAACCGTCCGCAGCATCCCCTGTGGCTGATTAAGGAGCGCATCAAAGACCATTTCTACCGATCGTACGTGGGCCGAACCGGAAATCCCATCTTCTCAGTGCACGACAACCTGAGTCCTGTGGTGACGGTGCAGCAGAACTTTGACAACCTCCTGATTCCTCCGGATCACCCCAGCCGAAATAAAGGAGACAATTACTACCTGAACCACCAGCACATGCTGCGCGCTCACACCTCCGCCCACCAGAGGGAGCTGGTGCTGGCCGGGCTCGACTGCTTCCTGCTGGCCGGAGACGTCTACAGACGGGACGCGGTGGATGCCAGCCATTATCCGGTCTTCCATCAGATGGAGGGAGTGCGGCTTTTCACCAACCACGAGGTGCGGGCGGGGTCTGTGCGTCTGCGATGAGGAATTCTCATGATCATTTCGTTTCTCCTCAGAAAGATGCCTAAATTTGATGGCAGAGAAATTATTTTTGTCCTAATTATGTCATAAGTGTGTTATTTAACTGTTCAACAGAAGGAAAATGTTCCGTTTCTGAGGTTTGGAGTTGTTTATGTTAGGTTCTTCAGTTGGACACTGTTTTGGTGATTTCTTCTTCCGGGTCAGAGTTCGATCCATCCTTTGTGTCATGCAAGATTTACACACATAAATAATGATTAATAATTATTATTAAATATCTGAAGAACGAAATTGTTTTTTGAAGCACCTTTATGAAATTAAAAAAATAAATATTTTTGTAAAAGAGTTTTGTTGATTTGAAAGGCATGTTTTTTGGTGTAAATAATAATATTGGTGCAATAATAGCCCCCCCCCCCCCTTCTTTATTTTTCTGAGTGTAAAAGAAAGGATAAATTGAAGAAAAGGCAAATGTCACATTTTAACGAGTAAATAATTCTTCTGATCTCATGGATTTTCAGTCGTTTCCAGTCGGCGCTCGTCAGATTCCCTGCAGGCAGTAATGGAGAGCGTCTGTGTGAGGGCTCCTGATCGTGATCTTTGACAGTGCTTCCTCGTTTAGCGCCCATCTCTCTCTCTCTCTCTCTCTGGATGTTTTCTAGCTGTTTGCTGGAGTGGCTCACGGTGACGATTTGTCTCTGTTCGAGAGCGGAGGCCGCCGGACGCCTCTCAAACAGGAAACGCACACGCTGGAAGCTGTGAAGCTGCTGGAGTTCAACCTGAAGACGACCCTCACTCGCCTCACGAAGCATCTGTTTGGAGACGGTAAAGATCTGTTCGTTAAACCGCCACACAACAGTTGAACCCATCCCTAAGCTCCGCCCCTTTAGCGACTCCTCTTTCAGAAACACTGCTGATCACTAAATGCAGTGAAAGAACAAAAGTCTTTAGCGAGAGCTCCCTTTGCCTTTAGAGCGAGCGGCAGCAGTTCTTCCAGCTGCACCGCACACAGTTTCTGAAGGAACTCGGCTGGAGGTTGCTCCAAACATCTCGGAGAAGTAAGCCTAGATCTTCTGTGGATGCAGCTTCCTCGCATCCCTCTGTCTCTTGGGGTTCTGCGGGGACTGCCTCTGGTGCTACTAGCTCGAATATGGTTCTGAAGGACTCTGGCTGTATGTTTAGGTCATTGTTCTGCTGTTGTCTTTATCTTTGATGCTATTAGACGATGAATTCATTTCCAAAAATACGACTGGGAATCTTTCCAAGGTTCTGCTCTCTATTGCGGATGTGGAAATATAAAAGCATTCCGTGAGCATCATCTAACTCTTCTGCTGCAGGTCTGGAGATCCGCTGGGTGGACAGCTACTTCCCCTTCACTCACCCCTCCTTCGAGATGGAGGTGTTCTTCCAGGGAGGATGGATGGAGGTGCTGGGCTGTGGGGTGATGGAGCAGGAGCTGCTGCGCTCAGGTACTGGAGCAATCACAAGTTCACCAGAAGCTCCTGCACGAGCTCTGAGATCAGAGGAAACACCCCGAGCCTCTTCTGTAATACCATCACATCTTTCCCATCGTTTCTTCTGTTATTCTTCGTGTTAGAGACGCAGCCTGAGGAAAGCAGACGTGGATCGTAAGAAGTTCTCGGTTTTTTCAGCTCGAGTTGAAATGCTCAGCGATGAAAACGTCGTAGACTCGTGCGAAAAACATCGTGCTGCAGATTTCTCTCTTTAGACGTTGTGCAGAGTTCAAGGAGAGCTCCATGTAAAGATTGTTTGACAGCGTGTGAAACTCTCTTTTCATTTCCCTCGCTCCATTTCCACCCTTTTCTCTCTCTCTCTCTCTCCTTCTCACCTCACCCTCTCCTTTTCCCTCCCTCACATCTCTCCCCTCTCCTTTTTTCTCTTTCTTTTCTCACATTCTTCCTGTCTTGCTCTCTCTCCCATGGCCCCGTCTTCTCCCACTCTCCCTTGCTCCCCCTGTCTCTCCTTTCCCCCAGTCCTCTCTCTCCCTATTTCTCCCATTTGCCCTTTCTCTCACCCCCCGTCTCCCCCCCACCCCTCAGTAATCCTGATGTGATGGGAATTTAGGAGCAGTTTTACCCCTCACACTGCAAAGCCTGACAAGAGTGTAGATGTGTGTGTGTGTGCGCGCGTGTGTGGGTGTGGGTGTGTGTGTGCGCGCGTGTGTGGGTGTGTGTGCGCAGACACATGTGCGTGTCGCTCAATCACTGCTGCATCCCTGTGTACACACACTGGAGGAGCGATGCATGCTCAGCTTTGGTGAAACAAAGCCCTGCTTTCTCCAGACAAATGTCAGCAGGATTCGATCTCTTTATGATGCGCCGCAAGCCGTGATTTATCGGATGTTTCGTCCCGGTCCAGAAGAGATCTGGACGAATCTCTCTCTCTCTCTCTCTCTCTCTCTCTCTCGCTCTCTCTCCCTCTCTCGCTCTCTCTCTCTCTCGCTGTCTCTCTCTCTCTCTCTCTCTCTCTCTCTCTCTCTCTCTCTCTGAGCTGCAACTCTCTTAACATTTGAGGGACAGTGTAAATCGATTTAATAGCCCTCGGATGATCATGTCGGCTTGTTTTTATCTGTTTTAAGACCTCGCTTCATTGATCTAAACAGAACTTCTTGGTTAGCGCCGCAAGGTTCTCTCGGTGTAAATACACAGTTGCCAAAAATATTAGTTTCCTTTCCTTAAAGCAAAAAGGAAATAAAGTGACATCTGCTTCTAAATCCACCGAGTTCTCCAGGTTTCTACATCTTCAGCTCTCCAAGCTTTGGGACTGTGTTCATGGGAATCTCTGAGCATTCTTCTAGAAGATGCTTTGTGACTCTGATGCTGGAGAGAAGATCTTCACTCTAAGTAATACCAAAGGTCTTCTGCTGGTTTGAGGCCCAGTTCTTCCAGTAAACTCCTCGTCCATGTCTTTGACCCAAACCCAATCTGTTGTCTCAGAGTTGGGAGCATGGGAGAATCTCTGGGTGCTGAAGCTTTGTGTGTTCTGTTCTTTGGGGCCGTCGCTCATGTCTCTCGGGTTATTTGCAGGGCACCTGAAGCTCTTGATGCAGAGAAAAGGTCTGTTTGAGTTCAGTTTCTCAAAGGGACAGTATTTTTTCCCGTGCAGTGTTTCATGCTCACAGAGTTCGATTGGTCACAGAGTTCAGCGTGACGCAGGCTCATCTCGCTTCTAAACGGTTCCTGTGTTTTATCTCTGAAAGGATTTATTTCTCTGCATCTGCATTTACATTGGGCCTGCGAGAAGCTCCACGTCGCCGCTCCGCTTCTCCTGACGCTCTTGGGATCACCAGGAGCTCCGATCATTGACATTCCGAGCAGTCTGGCTGTCGCTCGGTCTGCAGTTTTTCCTCCAGCGCTGACGGAGTGTTCAGCATCCGCTGGCGTCATCCGTACGCAAACGCTCCTCTCTCAGTCTCCTCTCTGACTTCTCTCGCTGTCCTAGACTGCAGGGATGGTGTCAAATACCCCTCTCTGCTGCTGCACCCCCCTCCCCCCACACACACCCCTCCGTTCTCATTCTCACTTCTGCAACTCTCTCTTTCTGTCGTTCTTCACTGCGGCAGAGCAGTGTGGCTCCGTTGCTACGGCAACCTCTCATTCAGTCTCTTCGCACCCTCCCCGTTTCACACACCGGTCCTCTCTCGCACATTCTCTCTGTTCTCCGCTGAGCGGCGGGACGATAAAAAGCTGCCAGCGAGACGACATTAAAGTGTGCCGGCTGCTGGCGCAGGAGACGCGGGACGGGGGTCCTGGAAAGTTGAAAGGTTGTTTTTTGTTTTTTTTTTTTTGCTCCGAGCGTGAGCGCCATATGTGAGGCATGGTGTAGGGGGGGGGGGGGTGTTTGGCTTGGGCAGGAGATGGAATAAAGAAAGGGGAGGTTTGGCTCTGAAGCCACTTAGTTATTCATTAGAGCGCGCCGCGTAATCCCCGGACGAATCAGTTCTGCTGCGTAATGTCCACATTACGTTCTGAAAGCAGCGGATCACATTTTCTTTTTCTAAAGTGAAATCTTTCCATTTGGAGCTTGTGATTGCAACACTGAACATGTTTTTGTGATGTGTGCAGGGGAGGAGAGCTCAGGTGAAAATATCAAATAAAGTTTCCTGTGGAAATCTACTCCGGTGAAAGTAACTACAGAGATGCTAGTTTAGCTCCTTAGCTATAAAAACGGATTCACTCCTAAAAGCAATGTTTGTTTAAATGTTTTTTTAAGAAAAGAACGCAACGTGAAAATGTTATAAGGTAGAATCCGGACGGTAACTCGCTGTTGGCTGGAAGGAGGAAGGAGTCCTAAACTCTTGGCTAGCAGCTCTGGAAATAATGGAAGGTCATGAAGCGCGCTGTAGACGTGTGCCGGAGGCGGTGTGTTTGGTTTGGGGTGGAGCTCGACTAATAAAAGGGAGGAAGGGCACCGGTTGTGGCTGTGGATCCACTTAGTTATTCATTAGAGCGCGGTGTGTAATCCCAAGACAAATCAATTCTTCTGCGGGCCCCGGACAGAGCCCTGTGGGACCTCGCCGAGGCTGTCCGCAGCATATGGGGCCCGGTGTTAATAATGGCACGCGTCAGCGGTGTGCTTGAGGTTTAGTCACGCCCCGGAGAGCAGGGGGCCCTGGGAATGTGATTAAAGCCATGTTTGGTGACAATTAACGGCCCTTCAAGTCACCCGCCTCGGGGCCTCTGGGAGCAGGGGGTGGCTGGTCGCTGAGGAAGGAACCAGCTGAGCTCTCTTTCAGGATCAGGTGGCACTTCCAATCTCGGTCCTAATCCCCCCCCCCACGCTGAATAAATCATGTGGCAGTTGTGTCCGGCTCCAGCTTTCATTGGCACATGTGTCTTTGGCCTCATTACGGCGCTTCTGTCAGGTTGCTTGGGTTTCTGACGAGCTGGCAGTTTTTTAATCAGTCAGACTTGGCCTCCTCCGGCGCTTTGTCTCCGCTGCAGTCTTTTAGTGCTTTACTGGACGGATAAATAAAGCAGCTTTGTATCACAAGAACAGTAGCAGGCAGGACGATGGGTACGGCACAAACCAGCAGGTGAACTTCAGCTTAGCGGGTCAGAGATGGGTTTTAGCATCACGAGGATTCCGTGCGGTGCTTCGAGGCTAGCGCTCTGCTCTTCAGACCGGTGCTCTCTCCATCTTTCGACTGATGTTACACTTCTCCCTGGTTCCTTTGAGCATTCTTTGTTTGGTTTGTATTAGGTCTGGGTTTGTTTCTGAATGCCATTAGTTTGTCTTGGGTCACGGTTGGGTTAATGTCATCAGTCCAATGGATATGAAAAGCACCCCCCCCCCCCCCACCACCACCACTCTTGGATTAAATATAATTTGAGTTCATTTTCCCTCATTAATGTACATAGAGCAGCCCGTACGGACGGAAAGCACAGAATTATTCACATGTCTGCAGCTTTCTTACAAAGCAAACAGTATTCAGAGCCTTTGCCGTGACACTCATTTCTTCTGATCATCCTCAACATGCTTCAACAGCTTCATCTGAGTCCAGCTGGGTTTGATTCTACAGATTGGACTTGATTAGGAAATGTTTATATGAGAGCTTACAGCTTCCTTCAGAGCTGAAGAGAATCAGGAGGAACTTCCTGAGGAGCTCAGAGACAGAATTGTGGTAAAAACACTCTGCCTCACTCCACAATTTTAAATGGTAGATGTTTGGGATGAGCAGAACCCTTTCTAGAGCTGTGGGTTATTAAAGGGAGAAGAGCCTTGGTGAGGGAGGTCAAGAAGAACCCACAGATCATTGTGGCCGAGCTCCAGAGATGCCGAGAGCCAAGCGCTGCTCATCACCTGCCCAACACCGTTCTAGTTAAGATTGGCTCACTTGCGTGTTTCGTTTCTAAATGGTTGATGTAGTTCGTGGAGGTCAGTTGAGGACAGGGTCATGTTCGGATAGTGTCGGTTTAGGTTTAGTGTCTGGATTCTACGGCTGTTTCCTCGTTTCTCAGTGCGAGTTTCTCCCTCTGTGTTTGTTCTCCTGGGTTTACACACGGTCAGTGCAAACATTAGCTTGTGTAGTGTTTTCTTTGCTCAGAGAGAGAGAGAGAGAGAGAGGAAACCGATGCGGACGCTGCAGTCGAGTGTCATTGAAAGGACAGAGGGAGAGAAGGCTAGAAGAAAGCGGTTGAATTAGAGACCTACTCTCCTCGTGTTTCTCTGGCCTATTTTCTCTGCTGCAGCGCCTTGGGCTTGCGGAGCGTAATGAGGAGTAAATTACATCCCATTTAGAGACGCGTGCACAGCCGCCAGTGATGTGAAGCATGTTCACTTTCAGCCCGGATAATCAAGTCCATCTCTCTCTCGTTGACTGGTGTTATGTAACGGGAAATCGGCGGATGACTATGCAGCGGTCAGATGAAACAGCAGCAGAGGGGAAGTGCTGCACCTTTCCAAGTCACTTCAGTTTTACATTGGGTTTCGGAACTCTAGAGTCTCTGATCAATGGCTTGAACCCGCTGCTCATCAAGGATCAGTGCTCTGAACCATGACGCCGAAAGCAAAGGCTCTCTCTGAAGCCAACCCTTCCCAAAGATTCTCAGAGCATTCAGCTAGTGATTTCCACTCCCACTCATTGAAAGTTGAGTGTTCATTTAACTCCCTGGTCTTCTTCTGACTGGGAGAAACCTAAACCTGCTCCAGCACATTTGGGAAGACCAGGGATTGGTTTCCCTGATTCATCCAGAGGGAAATCCTGGAACACTGACCCAGAGAGGCATCCAGGAGACTGGCTTCTCTCGCTGTGGCCATTTCGTGCTTGGAGCACTCCTGTAGTGCCAGATATTAGATACAGATGAGTGACGGGTTTTGATCAATGGATGAACGGGGCCTTTAAGATCCCGTCTCGATTCGTACTGGTGCTAAACGCTTTGTTTCTCCGCCGATGTGATAAAACCCACCGAATATTGGGCTGCAGTCAGAGGAAAGACTCCAGGCTGCAGCTTTATTTGATCTGGGGCCAGCAAAATATCTATTCATTCGGAGAAGAGTTCCAACAACATCAGCCTACAACAGATACTTATTTAACGGCTTATTTCTACTGGCTTTAAATAAGGAAACTCTTTGTTGATTTTGAACTGGAACGCTACTGGTTTGATCTGAAACAGCGCTCTTCTCTGTAATCGTCTCCTCTTTAAAAGCTGCCTCCTCTCCATTGGTTGGTGATCCACCTCCTCAACGCTTGATGCGTGACCTGCCTTTAGATTGACTTTAGGTAGTTTTCCTGCAGCGCTCTGGTTCAATATAAAGAGTTTGTTGCGGCGGCAGCAGCAGATGAATATGGATCATGCTGTTATTAATATTAATTGTTTAAAGGCTGCTCTACACGGTTAAATAAACAAGATTACTCGTAATAAAGATGTTCATCGTGAATAATAATAATAATAATTATAATAAATCAATCTCATTCATTTAGCAATTCCACAGAAAATAATAGTTTATAATTAAATGTTAATTACGTTATAAGTGCTATCACGTGTTGTACAGCTCCCTAGAAATAGTTTTAATCTCACTCGTCTGTCCATGGGCTGAGATGTTAATGATTTTAGAACTCTTTTCAAGAAATACACTTTTTGATTGGTAAACAATGAAATGTCAGTCTCAGAGATGATTGATGCAGTGAAAAGCAAAAGTTTGTGCACCCCTGTAAATGTTCACGATGTTTCGTTATAAAACATTGGTGTCTGGATCCGTGAATCAAACAGGAGACGAACACCTGGATCTAAGTGAAACAAAGTTTATGGAAAGAGAGCAGAAACGAAACGAATTAGCACCCTCACATGCATTTGATTGATCATTTATCAGCAGTTATTAGTTATTAATAATTATTAATCCAGGCCAGTCGTAAGTGTTTCTCCTCTCTGCATCTTCTCTAGAGTTCTCAGTTTCAGCTGTGAGGAACATTGTGAGGAACTCTTCAGAATCTTCAGCTTTAGTCGGTTCAGCTTCAGTGTTTTCTTAAAGCGTTCTTTTCTTCTGGTCGTCTTCTCGGTTCTGTCTGCATCTCTCCTTCGTGACGCCGATGTCACCGTATGCTTGTTTTTGAAGCGTCGTTGGCTGTTTCCTGTAGTAAGCAGCTCCTTAATGAGAGCAGTTTAGACAGATTTGTAGCTCACCATGTGTTTTCAGGCTTCGGGGACGAGCGTGTATTGGTTCGTTGGGCTGACGTCTTAATTTCCTTCATCTCTCAAGCATCTCCATCTAATATTTATGCCAGCAGGTGGTGACTTTGCATATTTACTGTTTGGAGCGTGCCATCAGAATTAATGTGAGCAGTGTTTCTTCGCATTATTATTCATATTTATTCAAGTCCTCCACCAGGAAACTCAAAATTCTTTTTTTTATCCTCTTCCAGATTCATAGGCTTTAGTTTTTTTTATCTCTTCATACACGATTATCATCTGTGGTCGGGTCATGGAAACGAACGCGACACCAGTAGAAGAGTGAGTGCCGGTCTCCGGCTCCTGATCCGCTAGGCCACAACTGCTCCTGCTCCCACTGTTCCTGATGTGTTTGCTGGATGCTGAGTGTGCTGTTGATGCCGTTATCATTGTGTGTGAACCGTCCCCTGCCGTGATCCCTCGTGAAGAAATGAGCGTTAATTCTCCGAGTATTGAATGCTGGTGGCACTTTGAGGAGAGCGGAGGAAGTTTTAGCTCCAGTTAAACTCAGCGTGGCTTAGTTTGGATCCAGCGTTTAGAGGAGGTTAAGCCAGATTGTCAAGCTCTCATGAATAATTAGCTGCACTTGCTGCAGCGCTTTATTAAAAGGGAACATGGTTGTCAGCATCCTCTTAGCAGAGGACAAAACGAGCTTGGCACAACACAAGAGACTCGTGAGGATGGAGGTACAGGAGGAAGATAAATGAGGATGCCGGCAGACAGGTTTTGAGCTCGGGTCAGTGTTCGGCGCAGATGCTAATGCACGGATTTGGAGGTTCAGTGGTTTCAGACGGAACACTGGAGGTCTCGCCTCACTTAGATCCTTCTACCTGACCCCTCAGTCCTGGAGGTTCTCACTCTCTGTCCGTGCTCTGACTGGTTCCGGCGGCGGTGGTAAATGTCAGCGGTTTGCTCAAGATGGGATTCTTTTAACACAAGACGTCTATGGGAGCATCCCCTAGTGGTCAGAGAATGAAGCACAGCTTCAGTTCTATCAAGCTTTGGGTTGAATCCTTAAAAAAATCCAGAGCAACTAATGAGGAAACTGATTTGTAAAGAACTTTTCCCAAACGAGTTTCTTAATAATGATTTGTTTCACACATTTTAATTTGTTTTGCAGAGTGGAATGAAGTTTTAATCAGTTAAACGCTTCGGAGAGGTTTATTAAGCTCAAGCCTCTTCTCAAATTAAGTCCTGCTCAATGAAGCTTGGAGTCAATTAAAACTCAGTTTATGATGAATATATTTTTATTAATATTATTTGAAATAGAACTTTAATTTGGAGGTCCCAGGGGACGCAGGAATCACTAGAGAGAGAGAGAGAGAGAGAGCGAGAGAGAGAGAGAGAGAGAGAGAGAGCTCTGATTGATTTGAGCATCTGAAGGTGAGATTTATTCTGCTTTCTGACCCCAGAGCTTTCCCTTCATTTACATTTAAACCAGCTTCCTTTCTCTCCTGCAGCAGCCCTGAGAGAGACCGGGGGAGAGAAGGCTGCAGAAAAACCCTGTTTGCTCACTCTTCCGCTCAGCAGAGGTCACACGGGGTCACAAAGCAAATAGAAATCCATAATGAATAAAAGCACGTCAGGAATAGCAGCGCGAGTTACAACACGGCCTGTCAATCAGCGGGATGCGTCCGTTTAGCTTCAAACACGATTAAACGGAGGGAACGCGGCCCGGCAACTTGGAGTGCCTTTGGGGTGACTTTAGTCCGGTTTAGACCAGTTTTCTTCACTCTGGCTAGTTTTGCTCTAGTTTCAGTGCATTGTTTGATCTGCTTTGTGATGGTTTCCAGTAGTTTTGTTAACTTTAGGTGGTTTTCGCTAGTTTAGTTTACCTTTGTGTTGTTGTTTACATTGCTTTTGGTTACTTTGGTCTCGTTCATAGAAGCTTTGCACGGTTTGTGGAATTCATCTCAGCACTTTTAATTAATTTGATTAAAGGTACATACACAGGGAGGATTTGTATTTGTCTGTGCTTCTTTAGCAGGGGCTGAGAATAAGATGGGCTGGGCGTTTGGTCTCGGGCTGGAGCGTTTGGCCATGGTTCTCTTCGGCATCCCAGACATCCGTCTGTTCTGGTGCGAGGACGAACGCTTCCTCAAACAGTTCCATCTCTCTGACATCTATCAGCCCGTCAACTTCCAGGTGAGTTTTGATTGTGCAGCACATCTTTACAAGGCTCCACCCGAGCAGATCTCCCACAAACAGACGTCCCTGGAGAGAGAGAGAGAGAAAGGGAGAGAGAGACATTGGCGTTGGCTGTCAGTTTCCCTGACGTTTCTTTGGGATGACTTTCTCTCTCTGGTAATGAGACGTGACCGAGGGGTCAGCGCTCTCCTCCTCTCTCGTGTGCTCGGCCAAGTCCTGAGAGAGAGAGCCACATGCACAACATACACACGACACGAGCGCATGATAAATATCACACACACACACACACACACACATGCTTAGTGCCAGTGCAGTCAGGGCCCGGCTCCCCTCAGCAGCCCACCACGCCCAGCTTCCCCCAGTTCTGTGTGTAGTGTTCAGTCTGGGTATAAAAGGGAATAACGCGTTTCGTAGACGTTTTCCTGAACGTACTGATGACTTTTTTTTTTCCAGCCTCTGAGCAAATATCCTCCTCTCTACAATGACATCTCATTCTGGCTGCCGGCTGAAGGATACACCGAAAATGACTTCTACGACCTGGTGCGAAGCATCGGTGGAGACCTGGTGGAGAAGGTCACGCTGGTGGACGTCTTCACCCATCCCAAGTAAGATTTCTAGAACAGTAAACGAAATCTCCGACACAAGAACAAAATCTCAGATCATTGTTTCGCTTGAAAGAATATCTGCGTCTCAGCCACAGGAAATGATGCGATGGTAAAGCGAAGACATGGCAAATGCTGCATCTCAAGAACCAGGAAAACGATAGAAATGCTATTTATCTCATAATAAATGTGATTTGATCGGTTTATTATTTCATTCACAAATGTTTATTTTGCTGTAAAATATGAATTAACGACTAGCGCTGTTTGTGTTGTGGCGTATTTAGCCGTGTTTAGGTTCTAACTGATAACTGGGGCGTCGCTACAGTACGCCGTCGTTTCAGTAGTAAACATGACAACCATACAGCCATCACTGATCAACACAGAGTCCAGCCAATCACAGAGCAGCGTGGCTCTGTCCGTCAGGGATCCCGGCCGCTCTCTTTGATGCTCTGCTGAGTTAGCACAGAGAGACTTCCCATCATGCTCCTCGGCGTAGTGAAGAAGACTTCAGACGAGCCCTCGGGAACACCGCGGGTTTCTCCAGATTTACACGTCAGAGAAGAATCTGAGAGCTTCTGGTTCACACCGGTGAAGCATCTCGTAGCCGGGTGTTTGGTATGCTAACGGCAGTAGCTTCGATGCTAATGGGTCGAGGGTGTATTGTTGGTGTGGAGTAGTGGCTGTAGATCAAACTCTGCTCTTTAATATTCATCCGAAAAGCACAGTTCGTCAGATAAAACACACATTTTTAGGTTTAAATGAGTTATTTAACTTTTAAATGTGTATTTTAACCAATAAACTTGAAGCCTGCTAGTTAAATCTAATTTAAATATTGAAATAAATTATTTTGAGCAATAGAATCCACATTAACTGCATTAAGTTATACGTGTTTGAAGAAGTGAATAGTTACTTCACTTTATAAATAAAAATATTATTATAAAAGTATTAGACATTACCATTAAACTTGAAAATATTAACCCATTTATTTATTCTTTAGTATTTCATTATACATTTAATCAAAGTTCTATATTGCTGTTTTCTCTTTATTTGAGCTGTATTGTTATTATTGTTATTGTTATTATTGTTTATTAGAACTTTATTTCTGGATTGTGTGATTTTATTCATTCGCCGCGGGATCTCTGACTCTCCTGATCTGCTGAGTGATGCTGTGTTGATGATGCTGATGCGCCGTCAATCAAACAGATCTCTCGGTTTAAATCTGGCGTGGACTGAACTCTGAGCACGTCATGATTCTCAGAAAGAGTGCGGCCATCTTTATTAATCTCACACATCTGCTGCGAGCGTGACGGCGCCAAGTGTTTGCTTTATAAATTCATGTTTGAGGGATGCAGCGGATGAAAAGTGCAGCGTCAGGATTCACGCCGAGCTGTGATCAGCGGCGCTGTCGAGTTCAGTTTGTGTTTGAGAGAAAGGAGACGGAAGCTTTTATTCTTTCATGCATCTCTGCTCGCAATTAAAAATGCATCGTACACTACAGATGTGTTAATGACGCTTCGATGGATTCCAAAGAGCTGTTGTTGCTCTTTGAACGATGGTGTCGCAGTGATGAATCGGAAACGAAGAAGAACCAGGAAATCTAAGAAAACTTGCAAAGTATCTGTGTCCATTAGAGTGTGAGCGAGAGAGAGGGATGGAGAGAAAGAGAGGGAGAGGGAGAGAGATGCTGCTGAAGATCTGTGAAGTCTTCTGTTCTGACATCATCTTCATCAATCTGATCCTGATTCAGTTTGAAATTACGAATCGATCCTCAGTAGAGTTCACCTGATAACCACCGCCCTCCCTGAGGAGCAACCTCAAACCCGAGATGAATGAAGTCAGTGATGATCGGAGGCTCAACCTTGAGGATAAACTTCATGAATCTGTTCTTGATGCCATCCATAAATACAGATGGGTTCCTTTAGTTGAGACAGATTTGTGACAGACTCAGTATTTTAGCGTTTCAACTGCAGGGAATGGGGGGGGGGGGGGTACTGTTCTCAGCAACAGAGCAGGTGAGGCATTCCCAGTCTGAAGGGCCTCTAGATTTTCCATTTGTAACTGGAGCAGCCGGAGTTAGTGAAGGTTCTGATGCGGACGCTCTATCTGTGGTGAACACAGGGTCCGGTGATGGATGTGAGCTCCAGGAGCTGGTGAAGGTTCTTTAATGGCTGGAGGCTCAGGGAACGGCAGCTGGAGCCGCATGAGTCATGTGCAGCAGAGGAAGAATCCATCACACGGCCCTGGACTTCTTCACTCGTCTTCTGGATTTCTGACAATCGTTGTGCTCCGCGGAACAAGAGGTGGTTCTATTTCTGCTGGAATCTCTCGGTGGTTTTGTTTGTGCCTGTGTTTGTTAACCAATCATGGATCTCGTGGTCCACGATGGGCTCTGCGTTTGCGCATGTTTTGGGAGGCGCTTGTCGGCATGCAGTGAAGGGATCTGCATCGATGTCAAGGCAAGGAAATGATGCAGAAGTGTAGCCGAGGATTATTAGACCCCCGGTGTCTCTGTTCTGCTGATTTCCTGCTGAGGTCTGGGACAGCCGTTAATCGAAGCTCCTCCTTCTCTCAGTGTTTGTTTCTGAAGTCTCCTCAGAGCCGAGGCGCTCTCATTACGAGTCCCGACGCCGCGCTGAAGCTGAGGCCAGCAGAGATTAGAGAGCGAAGTGCTCGTGACTCACTTGACTTTGACGGCTGTTTTGTCAGCTTTACTGAGCGCTGGCGCTGAGACGAGAGCTTTTGCAGGTCGGCTGCTCAAACTGGGAGGTTAATTAGATGCTGTGTTATGGCACCAACTGTTTTTGAGTGGAATTTCTGAGAAAAGCTGCGATCTACAAGATCTTTGGGTGAAAGTGATTTATTCGTTCATCTCGTTACACTGGTGCCAAGGGTCCTTAAACCAGTTTACACGGTGCATCATGGTTTAGAAGATCTGCACAATATTATTTGTCAGGGTCAGAAATTTCAGTTTCAACCTTTCCATTCAGGAGACAAACACAGTGAGGGATGAAAGAAAGGTTCTTTATGGAACAAATATATCAATTTGTTCTTATAGAAATTGATTGATTGATTTGTAGGAATCAATTTGCCTTATAAGATGAAGGCCCTTAAAACATAGTTAACATGATCTTAATTGCAGTTCTATGAGGTATTGATTTCATAAAACGACTTAGTATCGTCCACATACCCTGCAGCCAATCAGATCGCTTCACTGTGTCTGCCATATCTTTTATCTTACCCTTCAAACCCCACTCTGCAGCGTCATCTTTTCAGCTTTGAAATGGTTTAATTTCCCTTTAACTCACACTTCATTTGTAGTTTTCCATCTGAAAACCATTATTATTTATTTATTTTCTTTATATTACATTTCCATTTCATTCATTCATTCATTTTCATTCCTGCTTATTCCCTTTCGGGGTCACGGGGGTCTGCTGGTGCCTATCTCCGGCACACATTGGGCGAGAGGCGGGGGTACACCCTGGACAGTTCGCCAGTCCATCACAGGGCAACATTCACTCACACATTCACACCCTAAGGAGAATTTTTAGATTATTCCGTTAACCTAACCGCATGTTTTTGGGGATTGTGGGGGAAACCGGAGTACCCGGAGGAAACCCACGCAAGCACAGGGAGAACATCCTGCAAACTCCTTCCAGGAAGGTCACCGGCGAGACATTTCCATTTGTTCTTAGTATTCTAATTAAAAACAGGATAAGGATATTTCTATTTTTAGCCGGTTTTGCACAAATTTACAAGTGCGAATCTTAATCCACGCAAGCACATTTCTTGCAGTAAGTTGATGGTTGCTGGGGGGCTTTAGTTGCTATGGAGCGTCCAGACAGTGTACAGGTATTGGAAAGAAAGCGCAGTACCTACAGCGAGAAGCTGTTTTCACACAGCCGTCTGCTGCCACGACTCAAAGCCTGCCGTCACTCGAGGGAACCGGGGAACGTGTTGCGGATGAACCGAGGCCTGAGCACGCTCGGATTGGATCAATACTCTCATTAGAGCAGAGGACTCCGCTCACCCTCTGAGGAGTCGTGTGGCTGCGAGTGTTTTCTGTTGTCCCACGTCTCTGCCATTTGTTTGGTGCCAGTCTCGGAATGCAGCGGGCGAGGAGCGAGGGCGCAGGTCAGGAGCTTCGATCCGCTCCGGTTGTCTCTTCATCAGAGCAGAGGGCAGAAAGATCAGCCTGAGCACATCAGAGAGTTTCCCTCAGCACGAACACGGGCCGCGTGCTGTTGGGATCTTACTCTATTTCATGCTTAAGGGTCACATGGTGCCCTTTTCCACAAAATGTCAAATCCATCTCTGGTGTTTCCTCAACTTGAGAACTCCACCGACTGCTCGCCGCGTTCTGCTCTGTCTTCATGAGCTTCGTTTGAGTTGCTAAAATATAGAGCATTTTTTTCCTTTTTGGACGCCTTCACAAGAGCAAACGAGAGGCGGATGCACGGATGATTGACGGGAAGCAGATCGATTACCGAAATCACCATCAATCACCATCAATCCCAGACTCTGTTTGTTTCACTTGTGTTCAGTAAAACTGCGCTGAGGCTGCAGGAAACGATGACTGTGCAGAACATGTTCAGTGCGCGGCCTCCGTGTCGTAGCATATCTGTGATGCCGACCATCACCAGCTCTGTCCCGCCCTTGGATATGCCAAATCCTGAGTCATGCCCTGAAACACTTTTCCCATGTACTATTTGAAGATTTCAGAGTGTTCTGTGCTTTTTGTGGAACACGACTTTTCTTCTTGGTAATTTGCTTCAGCTGATTTCTGCAGCTGTTGCTCGTCGATAATGAATGCATTTATTTCTGCTGCGACCGAAATGATTCATCCGAAGATATGAGACGGTCTCGGTGATGATGTCTGCCATGAGTTGATGAAAAAACACGAGAAACAGCCATGACATGAACGCAAACGCACCGCTGTTAGCCAAGAGGTTCTCCACCCTGCAACACGCTCCCGTTCTGTTAATCACCACCTCAGCTGCTCGCAGCTAAACAAACATGATGTAGCACATCACTGATGTCAGGCTCTTGAGGGGTCAGAGGTCAATGATGAGCTCTCGGGAGAGATGCGTTCCGAACAGGAGTCCAGTGTCGACTGATTTGAAGCAGCTAGTGCTAAACTATAAAAAATAGCGTAAAAGTCTTACAGTCACAGCACTTATGCTCGTATTTCCCGCCCTGGAAAAACAAACTCTAGTGCGTGTCTACCATCAGTGTGAGAGCCATCGAAAAGCCCAAGTTCTCTCTGATATTCATCTACTTTTTTGTTTCGATTGCAAGTATTTTTTACAGAATTACAGAACAGAGATCGATGCTAGAGCTCCTCCGGAAGAGCGCTGTTGATAATGTGGCCACTAATGCTCTCCATTCAAGCCCCGGAGAAGAGACGGGAAGGGTTTGGTGCACATTAAGAG
The DNA here is from genome assembly GCA_007224835.1 of Danionella cerebrum. NCBI lineage: Eukaryota > Metazoa > Chordata > Actinopteri > Cypriniformes > Danionidae > Danionella > Danionella cerebrum. The sequence goes on along the minus strand of SRMA01025997.1, from coordinate 522,418 downwards.
ACTGCAATCGTTTCATTGTTGTGTGAATCCAAGTCTCAGATGAAAACACTTCCTAAAAACATCATTTTCGACATCAGCCTGAAAGAGATGGAGTCAGGCAGAGAGAGGGAGAAGTGAATGGAAAGCAGAGCAGTGGGCGAGAGAGTCTCTGATGGATTGATTGGTGATGTCTCGGCTCACAATCGTCTTCCGCTGTCTCATTCTCCCATTAAAAAAGCATTTGTGCTCCATTACTGTGAATTATGCAAACGAGTGACACCCGCTGCTGGGCGCAGGACAATCTGCATCCCTGATATTCCACCAGCGGCCTCAAAAAAGCTCCAAACCTTTCCTGGATTTGCCTCGGGAGCACTGCATCCGCACAGGAAACAAATACAATCCTCATTATGAGATCTCAGATTCCACCAACCATCTGCAATTTAAACCTGAACACCACCGCGCCACTGCTGCTAGACTTCAATTAATTTCCTTATTCTGAGACAGAAAGAACGGCTCTGTGGTAAACAAAGGCTCTGGAGCTGATGGAAATTGAAAATGCAGATCTAATTCAAGCTTATTGGTTGCATTGTTGGGTTTAGATCACGGCGCTTTTCAATCTCTGCGTCGTATTGTTTCAGGTCGCTTTGGAGCCTGGAGTCCTCTCTCTGCCGCTGGTTCTCTCTTGTGGCAGCTGAGTCTCTTAAAGAGACGTCCACCTTCAGGAGATTCCTACACACTACATTTTGTAAATGTGAAAGAAGGCGTCTCTGGGCTGAGACTAAGATAATCCCCAGTTCAGGTGTTAGACCCCGGAGCTTTGTTGCTGCTGTTGCTTTATCATCTCTGATCTGATTGTTGGCTACGATCTGCTTGCATCACATGGTCCAGAGATGAGCAAACAGAGCACCAGTAGATAAATCACCAGTACTGGGAGCCATCATCAGCAGCCCCATTGATTGGAAGCAGGAAGTGGATGTGAGAGATGTTAAGAGAACCAGGGATTAATGAATTCCTGCAGAAAGTGACCAGTAGCTGCAGCATGACGCCGGCGAATCCGACTCGGTTCTGTTTCAGGCCTTGTTTCTTTTGAATGGAGTAAAGATTATTTGGGAGAGTTTCCTGGAAACCAAAATGATGCATAAATGTTTACAGTTAATGCTGGGTGTAAGGGTTTCTGCACAGATTAAACCAGAACCCAAGCAGTGGCCCATCAGGCTCTACGTCTCAGTTTGTCCGGAATCATCCTTGCAGCGAGTCCTTTAAATCCCCAGAGCAAACACCGCTTTATAATCCACTCGGAAGCATTTCCTCGTGATCCGAGCAGCAGACGCTCTCCCATCCTCATAATGACCTGCTGAATTATTTACACAGAGTGAAAACAAGTAACGATATGATTTTAATTTGAGCATCTGCACTTGAGTAAATACTGCAGGTGATGGTTTGTTTGAACACAAAACTAGCCGCCAAGCAACCGGAGTCTGCTGGTGTTGGCGGAGTATTCAAGCTCGGTTCGTGTTTCACGACGGCTCTGGTGCTCGGGGAGGGTTAATGTAATCTCTGAGCATCTCAGAGGCTGGACGCCTCGTACCGCTTCAAGAGACTGGTTTGATTGAAGCCGGCTGTGGGAATGTTTAAACCAAACTAAATAAAAACAGTGCTTCGCCATTACATACCTTACATTTTTTACATTTTACCAAAATAATGTCATTTAAAAACCATTTTGACTTTGCCGATGAGAATATTTCCGTGGCCGGTTCATCTTAGTAACATCTGTTTCTGTAAACGATGCTAAAATGTCTTTCTCACGGAAGAAATGTTTATCAATCAAACCAAATAATGCTCGCCGTGCTTCTCAGAACTGGCTTTGAATACAATCAGTGACATTAGTGTTGATGCCTCGGGTCCGGGTGAGTGTGACACTGTGGGGACCGGACAGCGGTCTGCAGGTTATCGATCGCTGTGAAACACCACAGCACTATTAAACATTTATGTCTGTGAATAACAGCACTCAGGCTTCTCCAGGGCTTCAGTGCTGCCAGAGATGCTGCAGATCCAATGGCGTGCGAATCTGAGACTATTGGTTAAGATTTAAAGGGACAGTGCACCTTAAAACCGTCGTTGCCTGTCTACGGATGATGCAGGTTTTTTGCCTGGTAGTTGAAAGTGACTCTGATGTTATCATTTTACAAAGTTTAAAGAGCTTTCTGGAAGTCGTGCAGCCTTGTAAAACCGCTCCGAATCAAATTTCTCCTCCGGTGAATTCTGTTTTCTCTCTTTCTGAGTTAAACCTGCTGCTGAGAAGGTGAATGACACCCTTTCTCAACGTTAACGCAGATGTGCAGTTACAGCACGCCCGTCAGTGACGTCAGAAACACAACACAGCGTCAGGATAAAACTATTTACATCCAACTCCACAAATATTCAGACAGAAAACATGGAATGATGCTGTTGAAGGTGCTTTTACATTCGGTGTTATTTCGACGTAATTCTCTTCAGTGTGTCTGAAACTAAAGAGTTTATCTGATGCCGAGAGCTGAATCCAGACCCGTGCATTTGCCGTCCAGAAAGAAATAAACCGCCGGAGTAGAAGGAATACCTAAAAGCAGTGTTAATTGGGAAGTGAGATTTTATCTCCTTTATAAAAAGGTCAAGAGAAACATTTAACGAGCAATTAAGAGCAGGAAATGCCATCTGGCAATCGGCAACGATAAAATAAATTGGCATAAATAATTAAAAGGAATAACAGGAAGAAGAAGGGAATAAAGCTCTGGGTGGAGTGCTGCGTGCACAGCTAATGTCAGCTGGGCTCTCTCTCTCTCTTTCTTTCTCTCTCTTTTACTCCCCCCCCCCACCCTCTCCCCATCTCTGATTCATTCATTAGTGAGAGAGCCTCTGCCATTAGTCTGTGATGGTTCTGCTGAGAGCCTTAGGTCCCGGGAGCCCTTCGTAAAGCTCATGTAACTGGAAACCAGTCGTTGCTCTCTTCTTTCTTGTTCTCGCTAGTTTTCCAAAAGCATCACCGTGTTTGGAAGGATGTGGAATTATCACGTGGTAGTTTTTCTGTCAGACTCTGGTGTGAAATCACCAAATGGAATTTAAATTTACTGAAACTTTACAAGTTCATTACCTGAGGCCACCCAGTATCATGCTGGGAGAGCTGTGTGGGAGAGGAGTGTGATAGTGGAAGGAGGGAAAGCTTGGATGAAGTCGACGAAGGATTGGTTGGTTAGGTTTTGACTCCGTGTATTGATTGGCACCAGTGTCAAGCCCTGATAACTCCTCTTAAAATACATTATACAAACACATGCTTTAGGAATTTATGACATCAAAAAACTTTTTCAATTAAAATTGATTTAAATGTCTTTCCTCACAAATTGAGTTCTCTATCGTAACAGTTAATGCCTCTAATCTTTGTAACAGCGTGGCAGAGATGTCTGTGTCTAGAGTGTTGCTTTTGATTCTGGTGCCTCCTCCTGAAGCGAAGAGCTCTGGGGTTAACAGCAGATAATGGACCTGGATGTTACAGACAGGTGGATTTGTCTCCCAGTGCCGTTCTCTGGCAGCCATTTACTGGAACGACACATGATGCATTACAACATGCCAGTGTGTCTGATGAAGAACCCACCGGATTCACCAAGTGAGCCATCAGCAGGAGAAAAAGCCACCGACATCTTTAAAGATTCTCCAGATCATTGTCTTCGTAGAGTCTGAGGTCCGTAGACACGGAGAGGAGATTACACGTTTCTCTTTTACAGTCTGTGCTTTTGGAATGAAGTGAAAAAGAAAACCGGGTTAATTTGCTGATCTGTAAACCTCACCTCGAGCTCTTCATCTAGTCTGAGATCTCTCGAGCCGCTCGCATGAAAACCCAGCGACGTGTTCTCCACCGCCCCCTGCGTCGACACTTAATTACCCAGTGTGCCGTAAAACCTGCCACCACCGCCCAGCGTCTGATTGAACATGCAGACCTTGCACATAGACTTATTAAAATATTTATTAATCATGAAATCTTAATGAACGGTGTTGTAATGAAATCCATGTGTCTGGATTGAACGTTTGTTTTGTGGTTTGCGTCAGATCCTCGATGTGATTAATGTCAGGATCGTTTTTGTTCATTAATGGCTTGATTTAATGGCACCTTTTTCGCTTTGATTGATGGCCCTCATTTTTATGATGTTTAGACAATTAATAATACATCTAAAACCCCTCATTAAGCTTCTATCGAACACCGAAGGCTTGCTTTGAACACTTGCCTCTGCGATGCTGGGGCTGCACGGCTTTCTCTCGCTGCAGAATTATGATCAGCAGCCTGCGGTTAGGGTTTAAAAAAGAAAACAATTAAACGATATTGCTGAGGACACTTTAAATGTATTTCTCAAATCCTTGTCCGGCCTTCCCCCGTATGGAACGGAATGGAATGAATTCCACGCTTGTTTCCACGAGTAGCCGTCGGATGGCACCGGATCCTCACATCATCAGGTTCTGTTTAGTCTGCCGGCTGCAGAAATTGCTCGAACTCTCGAGACCGGAGCAGATTACACCCTTCATATATTTCACCGCTCATTTTTCGTGCCCTGCTGGAGAATTACTCTTTAAAAGTAAATCCATGAAAATCCGGCCTCCCCTAGTGCAGCTTTACAGGAACTGATTCATTACCCTGCTGCTCGTCTCGATCGATACAGGAAGCCGAGCAGCAGTTTAGCATCCCGCACAGCAAACTATTAGCTCACGAAGCTTTCATGGCCTTTCCTAGCACTTTATATGAGAAAGCTTCTCCTTTTAAAAGGGCTTTTATTTTGTATACTGTTATCTTCCCTTTGGGGCATCAATAATATTTGCTGAATTTCCATTTCCGCTTCTCAAATATAATCCTTTGGTTGGCTGCATTTGCTGAACGGTTGGTTGATGCCTCCAGTGATTCGTTTGTTTTTCGTGTTTCTTGGTTCAGTTCTATTTATGGTTTAGTTGGTTATACTCAAAAGATACAGATGTCTGGGGGGTTTGTAGAGTTTTGGGAATCTCTAGGATTAGAAAACTCTATTAATAGCTGCATTGTACCAGATGCATTCACGGAAATCCGCCGTACATCGATACAAACAAATCATTTTCTTCCATTTTCCCAGAGCTGCGCTCCAAACTCTTCTCTGTTCATCCGCAGAGTGTGTTTTATTGTGATTCTCATCCAGCCTCTCGATTGATATTGAGGTGCTTCCCTCGCTTCATGACAGACATCTTAATAATTCACTGACTCCTGTGCCTCAGACTCCGCTCTGAGCTGGAATTTTAATTTCATCTCCCCAAAGTTTTCTCTTCCCATCAGCCCAGCCAGTTCCCTTTTAATTAGCTTCATTATTTGCTCATGAACCGTTGCTTATTTAGATTCATCCTTGTTAATGTGGAAAAGAACAGATTTGTTTGGACCTGAATGCGACAGTAAATCAGTTTATTTACAGAAAGAATCCTGAGCTTCAAAACGTCCCGCGGAGAGAAGAAGCTGCAAAACCACCAACAGAAGCCGAGATAGACAATCCTCAGAGCTGCAGAGCATGTCACAGAGAAGAGACGGCGAGGATGAACACTGTGCTCTGGTGTCTGAGATGTCATCCATAGGTTTGTAATCAGAGGTGTGGAGGCCCTGACCAGGTCATCGGAGCGGAGAGAGGCTGCGGTCCAGGCGGGACGCGTAGAGTTGATCAAAAGTGAGGGATCGGTTTTTTTTTTTTTTTGTTTTTTACGCTTTACTTCAAATCTCTGGGTCAGTTCTGGGTCATCGGTTAACAATAGATCGGTAGTGTTGCAAATTCTAATCTTGTTTATGATTGTTGTCCCAGAGAAACTCCAGAGATCTTTCTCATAGAAACCAGTTACGGTGTGTAAGAGAGCTCCGAGTCGGAGAGCTCCGTCGATTTTTCACTCGCTTTTCTCTTTTAATTCTCAGTTTTCTTTATTACCTCTGACCAGGGTCAAGGTAATATCTTACTGCTTCCTTTGAAATATCTGGAGTGCACTTTGCTGAACTTTGTTATCCTCGATGCGCAGGTCGTCTCTTTGCTGCTCTCTACATCTGCACTTTACATTCTTTCATACCGTCTCTTCTCATTACACACACTTTACTCACAGTCGCAGAAACGGTGAGTGCATAAATGTAAACAACATAACAACAAAGAAGTTCCTTTGCCCCGCCCCTGCAGAGCAGATCCTGCATTGTGTTTTAATTCTCCTCAGAGGAGCCAAGTGTTTGTGTAACACTCATGAGAACTTGACCTCACAAGTGTCCTTCAGTCCTTCCACCCAAACGATTCCTCCTCCTCCTCCTCAGGTGCGGTGATCTGGAAATAAACGAGGAGTTGTAGTGATGCACACAAGAGCTTCTGGATGTGGAAGTCTTAATGAAATGCAAATTGATTTCTTGAGGTCTTTGCTGCTCTGATGAAAAGAGTCTTCTTCTTCTTTCTTTCATGCGCTCTCTGTTCATCAGAAATCCTCTTAGGACACAGCGCTGCTTGTGTTTACTCAGGTGTAGTGGGATTCAGTCACAGAGACTGAAGTGTGCTCAATCCGGAGCCGAAAGTTCCCTTCTGCAGACCCCGCGGTGATTTCAGTAAAACGTTTCTTGTTGCATGTGCTGGGAACAGTGGGTGGCTGTGGCTGACTGGAGCGTAGCGTACGGCACGGGGTGTCAGGGGGTTAAAAGAGAAAGGGTTCCTCAATAATATTAATATTAATACTGAAGACTCTTTGAAGATATTTAATGAACATTTTCTCTGTGTAAAATAGTTCAATAATAGTTTGTTTTTGTTAAAGCATGTGGTGAACTGTATTTCATCACAGTAATGAATGACGTTTAAAACAGATCATCATCTGTCAGGAGATAAACTTTTTCAAAGTACAGCGATGAATGTTTTCTTTGAACTTGTTCAGAATGGTTTTCCGTGGATTACCTGGAAATCTCCCTGGTTCATTATCGATCAAAGCACAAGGCTCTCACCAGGAACCTTGATTATTTCTGACAGTTTTTCCTCATTTTTTCGTTTCATGTTTTTTGGTGAAGACCCATCCATTTGCTGAACCCAGGTCAGCTTCCGAAGCATCCTCTGTGCTTGAGTGCTGGCAGGATTGGCATCCTCGTGGTTAAAAGCATTAGAGTGCATCTCTTTCTGCTCGTTTGAGAGTCGTGTTTCATAATCCAAGCCTTTCGGAAAGTCATCAAGGGATTTTTTTTTCCAGAAGTTCTTCCTGACATGAAAGAAAATTGGCCCTGGATTTTCATCCGGAGACCCATTGCCGGATTTGTGGATAAACGTTCAAACCACGTGTTTAGACGCCATAGTGATGAATGTTTGGCACGTAATATAATAAATAAATACTTGGGGTCAGGACACTGGTGATTCTCATATTCGCTGTATACAGTGTTTTTCTTGATGAGCAGAAGCCAAAGAATTGTGACGGCTACAGAAACATATCTGCAGCTTTGAAGGTCCTGGACACCCCAGTGATCTTAATCATCTATCTGTACGTGGATGAAGTTCAGAACGAAGACGACTACAACCGTCTAAACTGAGAAAAGGGCCTAAGTGATAAAAGTGAAAGGACGCAGCTGTGATTCTGCTCCAGCGTTTCTCTGTACAACATCTCAACAATCAGCGTATCGAACAGTAGCCAGATGGAGGAAACCAGCCGCTGCTCATCCCCGGACAATCGCATCCCTAATGTAAAGCATGGTGGTGGCAGCATCATGATTTAAGGATGTTCTTGAACAGCATAACTGCTCAGGATCAGTGCTCTTCTTGATCTTCCAGAGAACATTGGTGACTCTTGAACTGCACCACATCTGTTACCGTGATATTTTACGGATGTGTGTGGAGACTGGCAGATCCCAATCCAGAGTGGCTTAGTTTGGCCACTAGTTTATTTCAATCGAGCTCTAAACCGTTCCAAGTAAGCTGTGTCTCAGAATCACATGGCAAATAATTCTGTATAGTTTATGTAAAAGTTTTTCCAGGATTGGTCCGAGAGCGATCGAGAACCCTGAAACCAAATCCACTATATTTCGTTCCAGGATCCACAATACAGTGGGAAACGGTAAAAAGCAGAAGCAGAGCGTGTTCCTCTGTCCATCAGCGGCTGGTGTGGTGTTTGAGCTCAGAAGAGAGGAGCCGTGTCATGTCTCTCTCTTAAACTGCAGCATGTCACCAGGTGGTGTCTGGAAATACTGCTCCCAATTACTGCCGGCGGCCGCAGAGAAGCCCTGGTAGAAACGAGGCTCCGGTGAAACAGTGGCGAGACTCGATGACAGAGACATGGGCCATCGCTCCGACCTTTAGCTGTACACCAGTGCTGAACATCACACACCTGCAAAGAACATGTTTCCCAAAGAGATCCGTCTTCCTGACACCAGTGGAGGAGGAGAGGTGACCCTGTTGGGATTATTGGGACGAGAGCTTTGTTTCCTCACTTCTTCTCTCAGGATGGTTAGGACACTAAACGTTTGAAGGCTCAGATCCTTCAGGATTTGTAGAACTCAGACATTAGAACTTTGTTTTTTTATGATGCAAAGTTGTTGTTTTTCTTTGGAGCTTAATTCCAGTAAAACCATCTCTGAGTCCCTGTGCTCGAGCACACAAAGCGAGCTACATGGGGAGGGAGAAGCTCTGACCCAGCGGAAGACTTTAGGGACGAGACCTCTTCCGTTCAGAGAATTTAAGGATCACTCGAACATCCCAAACGTGTCTCCTTCCTGCAACCGGATCCTAACCATCTGCTCAATCACATCCATGCTCCAGTGATTCTTCCGTCAGTCACCACGGAATTCTGTGAAGCAATAAAACGGCATCGACTCCAATAAAATGGAATTGTAGTGTGTGTTCGCATCACTGTTCTGTGAGCGCTGAATTATTGATGAGATGTGAGCGTACGTGTGTCTTCCCTGGAAATGTCACTTGTCCTCCTCACCGAGCTGAAGTGGAGCTCACATCTCGAGGCAAGCTGCACATTGCCATCGGTTCGTAACGTGAAGCAGGACGCTGTCTATCGGGTTTCTCCGCTGGAACAGTTCTCACAGAGGCGCAGTGGAACTGTTTGGGGCTTTTCTCTCTCCCTCGTACCAAAAATAAACAGTTTAAACTGTAATAAAATAACAATAAAACACATGGCAGTTACTCGTCCTGGAGCGGAGGCAAAGGTTTACGATTTCTACATCGAATTATCCTCCAGGAGTCGAGTTCCACGACCCTGTTCTCGATGTCGATACCCTTCCATCTAGAGAACCCGGCAGAAAGTGTGTTTGTATGTGCACGAGCCTGAGCCAGCCGACATTCCCCGAACAGAATAAATCCTTCAGGTTTCACAGATTTATTCATAGCTGTCTATTTTTACAGCCGTCTATTTCTGCTGTGGCTTTTTTTCACTCGTTTTCTACGTTAATTGCTTTTGCTTTACTTCACACTAACTGGGGTTTGATTAATTATCTCTTCTGGCTCGGCGCTGGAGGTATGATGGTTCCTGGAGTGTCAATCGGTTACAGATGAGCAGATGAGGTTCCCCGGGGATCACAAACAGTCTCTCTCTCTCTCTCTCTCTCTCTCTCTCTCTCTCTGCTCCAGGTTAGTTCTCCGCGAGAGAGGTTTCATCGACACCGGGACACCAGAGCACTCCACGCTCTAAAATGCAGTGGTTTTCTCTTTGGAACAGCGGGTGCTGCCAGTACCTAGATCTGCTCCCGCGTCACTAGTACCTCATCCCCGGAACACGGTTTACTGCTCCCGTACCTGTGTTCCTCATCCCAGTACTCCTCCCTGAGCATTATGTTTTAGAGATTGATTGACCAACTTGAAGTGGCTCTCCTCCCTTAAGATGCTTTGAAACTGCGGGACGGGTGGAGATAGGTGGAGCAGAATTTACCAGAGCTGAAGAGGAGCAGCGCAGCAGAATCTTGTGAGGAGTAGAATGGAGCGGCGGTTTCCGAGAGGCGCAGGAACCAGGTTCATGAAGTGTAGATCTGAGAGGGAGGAGTTTTCTGAGAGGTTGAGAAGCCTCCACAAACGTTAGCTACGTGGATTCTGCGCCTCTCGTAGGAAATATGAGAATATTTTTCAGTGATCATAACTTTAGAAAGTTTAGCTTTGCCGAGATGCTTCTGCCGCTGAGTGGTTTGCCAGAAGGAATGCGGCAGCTGAAAGCCACGTCTCGCATGCATCCGTGCATCCTGCTGCAGTCCACTCCATGTGTCCGGCATCGTCATGGATCGCTCCCGAGGTTCAAGAGAGGAAGAACTAAATCCAGCCGTCTCCGTAACCCTGCGTTCCGCTCATCCAAACATTCGTGATTGATCGGAGCTCACTCACCGATCGAGGAGTGCTCGGATTGTTTTTAACCTAAAGTAGACTCACCGACCTAAAGTAGATGAGCGCTAACTCAATAGAACATCTCTGAGCTCAGGAGAGAACATGAGCTGGAGAGAAGGCTCTCCGGGCGCTCGCCGTGTACTCCGTGTCAGCTTCTTCCCTCTGGGCTCCAGGCTGCCTGCAAATCCAATATCTGCAAAGTGACTGCGATCTGGCCTCGCAGCTGCTCTCCTGCTGTGTCTGTCAGCCATTTTGTTTCACTTGGATGCTCCATGAGGAGTCTAAAGCAAAGATTTTCCCTCCGCTCGTCTCGCTCAAACACAGCTGGCGAAGCAGGAATCAAACTGGAGTCCCGAGAGAGGGAAGGAGAGACAGAGTGATGGAACGTGTCGTTTCTATTTTAGTAGAAAACGCCACACGCACAGATTTTCACATAAATTCCTAAAGATTCGTTAAAATGTGCTTCGCCACAAGATGCTCTGAGAGAGATTCGGTTTAGCCGTGAGAGCCGGAGCGCACGTGTTGCTATCACAGGTGCTGTTTTCTCTCGTCTTTAGTACCATAGCAATAGGCCGGCACGCCGTGGGCCTTGTTAAGAAGGTTGCTGGTTCAAGGCCTTCATCTGTTTATATAGATCCAGCAGCCGGAGGATCACGGTGCGGTTATCAAACCATAGCATCTGCAGAGTGAGCAGGTGATGAGCGAGCGAGAGTGACTTCTGAGGCTGGAGCGCATCAAACCCGGCTTCCTTTCTTCTGTCGAACACAAAGGAAGACTCCTGAAAGCCTCTGCTGGCCGGAGCACCAGTCGTTTGAGCGGCGCTCTCTGAACCGAGGGTTCTGGGCGTCAGTCTGACCTCAGATGCTCCGCTCCGGAACTCATCTGTGCAGAAGTAAAGTTGTGCTCAAGTAAACAAGTGAAGTCAGTTCAGCGGCAGACGAACATGAAAACAAGCGTCACCGTGTCACTCCTAACCTTCCTTTATCTCTGGAAGAAAAAGGAGAAGACACCGCCGGGTTCCGCAGCGCTGCTTTCTGAAGCTTTGGAGTGGTTTTTTTCCTTGTTCTTCCTGGTTTCCCAGATAATCTCATGGAATTGAAAGAATATCTGCCAACAGACCGACACCTGATCAGTTCATCTTTATTTCTTTCCGTTTCGATCTCTTTAATCCTCCAGTTTTTGACCAAACCAAGAAAGTGCAAGTGCTCTGCTTTCAAAGGCAAACTCTTTTCTGTGATTATTGGTCATTTATTAACACCTAATGTTAGTTTTAGTGCCCTCAAATCTTTAACTCCCTCGTTGAGCGAAGTCCAGGCCTCAAGCTCCGTCCAGCACGGGTGTAGCCTCTGATGGATGCAGTTATTATTGAAATATTGAAACTAGACGTAGATGATGAAGGAAGAGGAACAATTATTGAATCCAGTTTTTTTTTCTTTAGTTTCCATTGTAACAATGTGCTGTAACATTTAGAGCGCTAACGCTAACAGGGACTTGCTCTTTTCCAGCAGGTGTTCATGTGGTCACTGCAGCACAATGTCAGTCTAAAGATTTGATGAAGAGAATTTAACAAAGAAATAAAACCAAACTCAGAGGGTTGATACACTCACAGAGGGATATTATGTTTGAAGGGACGCAAACGCTGATTAGCATCTAGTTAGCCATTAGCTGTTTCCTGTTCATGTGGACCTGACGCAGGTCAGTTGCTATGGTTACAGATGGGCTATGTGACGTGGCAAAGTTGATTGATTGTTTTTTTGGAAGTTCTTGCTGTAAACAGTCTGGTGCTTCTAGGAACAATGGAAAGTGAATTTTGATCGTTTATATGATCGAATAATTCTCCGAAACCTTTGTGTCTTCATTGCTTCTGTCGTAGAACGCGGCGAGTGAGCCACTGCTACAGTCTAGTGTACCGTCACATGGAGAGAACCCTGTCTCAGACCGAAGTGGGGGCCGTTCATGGAGCCATTGGACGAGAGGCTGAAAGACAGCTGGGGGTGCAAGGAAGATTCTGAGCCCGGCCCGAGCCCCTCGGCTCTCCATCGGACCCTAGGAGCTGTTGAACGGTTTCTCCAGAGCTGGCAGCATTACAATCATCCCAGGATCAGGTGTTTGCACAATAGCTTCACGCTCGGTGGCTTTTCCGAACTCTTTCACGTAGTTCCCTGTAGATTAAGTTCTTAGTCAGATTATCTTTGAAGGCGTCCTGTTTGTCAGACGCTATGATTTTAATTCGCCCTTTTGAGTCCAGTGTCAACATCTCGGCCCCATTCTCTCTGCGTCTCGGGAGACAGGAAACCCTGACGCGAGCCGTGTGGCATTTAGAGAGCAGCGCAGAAGCTCTTGCGCATCGTAATGAATCTCTTCTCTGCGTCTGAGGAGACCCTGAAGGAATCCGGGATCTTCCTTTGGGGAAGCTGCTCAATTTCCATACCGTAATGAATTTTTGATGCCCTGCAATCAGATCCTGACAGAACGGGACTCTTTCAGAGCTGGAGATGCTCCGCTGGGAATGGTGCTCTTCTGCTGGTGCACCTCTCTGGGTTTGGTTGAGGACTGATGCTGGAACAGTTGTTTAAATACCAGCTTTAGAAAGAAAAGTAATAAAGGACGGTTCACTCCTCAGTGTTTTGTCGGAGCATTTTTGGGAGGATGATTCTGCTAACGAGGAGGCGTCCAGGAGATACGAGCACCCATTTTAAAATTGACTACACTCCTCCTTTAAAGCGTGCAATGCATGCGATTACAAAGATACACGGCGTCATCAATCTCCATACCGTTCATTCTAACGATTTTACATTTGTAAATTGAAATGTAAATACGCTTAAAAAAAAATGATGAGCTCACTTTTTGTTCACTTGATGTTTTTTTTTACTTTTGGTGATCATAGACATAATTTATAGATCCTAGACTCAAGGATTTCTGGCTCTAGAGTCTTGGACACATTGCATCTGAAGCTTCAGTGTGGGATTGGTTGCATGGAAACTGCATTTATTCAAACCAGTTATTTATTTAAACCCGAAGAGGCTTTCAAATCCACGAAGAGTCAGATTTGATGAATTTAACATCCCCTTTTATTGTTTCCTCACAGCTGAACTTGTGTTCCATGGCTTTGGATCACACCGCCTTAAAATGATGAACTGAGACTAAAGAGTGGCTTAGATCAAGCGTTTCATTTTTAGTTCCATCACCAGCAGAGACACAAAAGCACAAAGCTTTACTTTTCCCCTTCAGACCCTGCATTCATTGCATGGAGAATTTCACACAATTCAAATCTTGTTTCCCACGACACAGCCTTCATAAAGGGATGGAGATGGTCAGAACGATACTCAGGGAGAAAGAAAATACCCCCCACACCATTACACCCCCACCACCAGCCTGAACCATTGATACATGGCAGGATGGGTCCATGCTTTCATGTTACTGACGCCAAAATCTGACCCTAGCATCCGAATGTCCAGCAGAAATCAAGACTCATCAGACCAGGCATCCTTTCTCCAATCTTCTATTGTACAATTCTGGGGGGTCTCAGACGCTCGTAGACGCGGGAGAGTAAAGGTCTAACGTTTTATTCAGTGTAAGGCTAAATTATCAGTTAAGTTGTGGTTCAACTGGAGCAGTACAAATGCAGCAGACTCGTCCCAGACTGAGCTCCTCTATCACGTGACGTAGTTTCATCTGGAGCCGTGCATCACCCTGATGTCCGCAGGAGTGAGTCAAACGGGCGGAGAGGGGTTAATGGCATTAAAGCAGCACCCGCGGGCCATGGCCCAACAGTAAGCCGAGAGGTTATTCAGATGGGAAGCTGTTACCGAGGGCTGATGGAGGAGCTGCTGACACCTGCATTACTCAACCAGGCTCTTTGAAAACTCCCATCATGCCCTCGAACCCAGCAGAGAAATCTGGGCTGTTCGGGGGACTGATGGCTAACGTTCCGAAGATGGAGATCAGCGCTTAGTCCCTCGCTCTATTTCATGTGGAGACTGTAAACATACGGAGAAAGGGTTCTGAGTCTCTCAGTCTGCTCGAGATGTTTAAGTGATTCCGAGTCCGGCAGAAGCTTCCCCGAGGAGCGGCAGGAATCACGTGCTGCGCCGTAGTGAAGTTGTAAAGAGCGCTGGAGATTGACTGGAGCATGTGCACAAACCCAACCTGCGCTGGTTTCCATGGAGATTGAGCTCATGTTCAATCTGGCGAGGGTTGCCAGAAAGAAGCCCAGCTTGCTTTTATTTCTGGAGCAGATGTTTCTCGTTGCTCAGCTTTCAGGAGTTTCTCCCGGTTTTATGCTGCCTTTTGCATAATTTGATGCTTTGCAAATTGCAGCAGTGAAAACGATTCTCCTCCAAGAGCTTCAATCGTAAAAAAATCCCCTTCACTCTGTTCCTTTTACCCCAGTAAAGCAGCAGCTGCTGGAAACAATGGTGCAGCACTAAACAGCAGGAGGATCAGAATCTGGATCGCTTCCAGAGACGGCTCTACCTTCGCTCAGGGGTACAAGGAACAGTCGGGTCGATCAGATTGCCGTCTCGTGGTTCAAGAGTGTTGCCTTCTGCACAGCGGTTGGCGTGATGTACGGTTAGCTGGCGCGGGAGGAGCAATCCGTCGCAGTCTGAGGAAATGTGACTCCGGGCTGCTGGTGACTGTAAGGGCAGGGAGGGATGGCCAGAAGTCCACTTTCTTTATAAAACGACCTTTTGTTTTTCATTTGAACTGTAGCGAAACAAAATATTGCAGCGTACACACAGATCATTGTGCCCCTCCCGCCTGCAGCGATGTCATGGAGCTGAGAGTTCTCTGGTTGGGAACCTGTTACACACGAATCCCAGTAAATTGGAAGTGATGGTGTTTGTGGAGAACGCAGAGGTCACTCGAGAGGAAAGCTCCAGCTCGGAGTCTAGCGTTATATAACCAGCTAAAGTGTCCCGAACAAACCCACGACAAAGCCAGCTCTGGAGGGGAGAGGCTGGGCATTACACACAGAAGTAAAATAAAAATGAACCAACGTGTGCTTTAAAAATCCTCCAGATCCTTTCAGCTGGCTGTAAAATAATTGAAATGCGGGTCTTTCAGAAGCTGTAAAGTCATTTTCACTCTTGAACTGTTCTGCACGAGGTTTCTCTTTCTGTGAAGCTGCTTTAGGAAATACGTTGACTTTACTTCATGCATAATTATGCAAATAAAACTTTGAAAAAGCAATTTCTCTTGATAAAAAAATTGACAGGATTTTGCTGTAGTCAGGCGGAGCTTTTATCTCATGTTCGTGTTGGCGAGAGCTGGTGCAAAAACATGTAAATGTGTGTTTCAAGCGCTTTTGTTTGCAGCTTCTGAGGGCTCTGTGATTGGAATACTAACGATATCTTGTGTTTATCTCTTGTGAGCTCTTCTCTGATATGTTCTAACTTGGCGAGATACTTCCACATTTTCCCCGATTCACAAATCCTCGTCTTATTTATGAAAGATGCAGCGAGCTGTTTTCAGAGCTCTGTGTTTCCGTTTGGGTTTTGAGAATTTAGGACAGGTATTTTTAGAAGATGGTGCAACTCTCTCTCTCTCTCTCTCTCTCTCTCTCTCTCTCTCCATCAGCATCAGAAACTTAAGACGATGATTCTCCCTCTTTGAACGACCAAAAATTCAGAAACATGCACGAGCAGCAACAGGAAATCTAGTTATCACTGTAAGAGTGTGAAGAGAGGAGAGGGATGGAGGGAGGGGAAAGCTGGAGGAGAGAAAGTGAGAGAGGAACGTGTGAGAACAATTCTGTGAGAGATGATGTCATCTTTGAGACTGCACGGCTGAAAATGATGGAGCCTCTGTTTCAATCTGAGCTTCTTCCCATCGATCTGTTCTCATTTTTAAACAAACGATAGAGTTTGTGACTTCTGTAAATGTTCATGAAAGCAACAGTTTGCTCTCTGGATATTACAGTGCAATCAATGCTATAGTGACCCTTGGCCTCCACACGCAGGGGAATCCAATCAGGAGAAAGTATTAGAGGATCGTTTGCATCTTCTGAAAATGCACACAGAAAGCTCTCAGAAATTAAAGCTCCGGGTTTCAACTGTGAGGAACATGGTGAGGAATTGGAAGACCAGAAGCACAGTTCTTGTTAAAGCCCCAAGTGGCAGAGAAAGGAGGAGCAGGATGGTGGGACCAGTGACACTCATTTGGGATAAACCCATGAATCGATGATAGCTGAAGGTTGACATCTGGTCAGACTACTGATGGATAATGAGGCCGGGGCCCGCTTGCTACACTGCGGTGTATTTCAGGGCCCCTGTTGCATTATGGGGAACTTTCTGCAGGGCACCTCTTGAAACGGAAACATAACCTAGCTCTAGTGTTTGAAGAAACTTTTAATTAATTAAAAGATTCATTCACAAGTCTTTGTGCTTTTAATGGACAGGACTGTAGAGAGAGACAGGAAGTGTATGGGAAAGGGAGAGGAAGGGGCCGGCGGCGCACTGAGATTCGAACTCTGGTCACCCCACGATTCTGTGCTTCATGTCAGACTCGTCACGCCCGGTTCCCCTGGAGCTGGATTTTGTTTAAAATCATACCCCATAGAAAGTAAACGGCTTCTGCATGCTAACACTGGAAGCAAAGGCTCTTAGCATGATTTATGATGGTTTTACCGCGAGAACTCATAACCGTCAGCCGATGCTGATGCAAAAATGCCCCGGACGGAATTTCGATGCATTTATTTCCTCTTCTCATCTTCTTTCTCTGAGATATTAAGCTATAAAAGGTATAGGACCCCGGGCGGAAAAGAATCATTTACCAAATGTCAATTCTTCAGGACGTTCAATTCCTTGTTAAATCAAAACATGAATCTTTAACGCCTGCCAATGTCCTACAAAGAATGTCTCTGGGTTCTGCAGAGGTAGCAGAGAGAAATGGCTTTCCTGAGGTTAGAGCTCCAGCTCGAGTAAACCAGCGGGACTCCTCCCAGCCCATCTCAGTTTCAGTGAGTTTAGTTTAAGGTAATGTGGCGCTCCAGTGCAGAAGGAACCTGAGGTGACACTGTCTGGTATTAAACGGAACTCTGAACTTCATATCTCCTTTGAGGTGATGCCTGCAACACAGACACTCAATGTGACCTGTCTGCGGCTGTTCCAGACGTCTGGACCTCTGGGAAACAAACTTTGGAGGATCAGCCGAGCATCATCTGATCTGCTTTCAGCTCTTCTGTGAGCAAGCAATAATAAAAAGCTTGTGTTCAAAGTCAAGAGCAGCTTAGCCGTGCCCTCAGCGTATCTCAGAGCCCACACAATCCAAGAAGAAGCAGAGCATGTTTAAAACACTGTAAGTGGAGGGTCGAAGAGAAAGAACAGACGGAGAACGGAGAGGTGATTATGTAGGGATGAGAAGAGCCGAGAAAAACAAAGAGGAGACGAGAAGACAACAGACTCTTAAAGAAGGGACAGAGGTAAAGAGAAGACGGGAGGATGAATGAGGGCTTGTGAGCGAGTTAAAGGTGACAGAAGACGGGAGAGGAAGTCAGACTAATTGCTTGAGTCCTGGATTTGCAGCCGTCAGACGCTGTGCAGCGACATTAAAATTGATTTCTTTCCGAACACGGCTCGACTGCTCTGCTGGAGAGTTCTCGCACGGCGGTCAGATCTGCAGACAATCAAACGTGAGGAGGAGGATTCTGCTCGGTGCAGTAGAAACTCTTAGTGAGCAACAAGCTCCACATCTGTCCGTCGAAACAAGACGCAGTGTTTCAAGTTAAAGACAGACTCTACCAAATAACACTCTTCTATGTGCGCTTCACTCTGAAAATATTTAGTGTTTAAACTATATCTTAGAATATGATGCAGCCCTGTTGTTTTTCTCACCGGTTGTTTAGATCTGAAAGTATTCTGTTGTATTTCCTGGTTCATTGCGAACAATTTAGCAGCATCTTGCCCATTAGTGGCTCGGTTCTGAGAGATGTGGCCGGTGTGAAAGAGGCCCAAATCAGCAGATAAAGCACATGCAAAGATCGGTTGCTGCCCCTGGTCCAGACCACAAGAACCGAACCAGTGCTGTGAGCGCTCCGTGAGCCTCACTCCACTATCGACTGCCTGCTGAGCTTTGAGACTGTGGTCAGAATCACGCAGGGATCCTTGACCCGACGTCTTGGAGGCAAGGTAAGCTTTCACCTCGTTTCCCTAATTTCCCTCTGATGATCAAAGCCTCTCCATCATGGAGAAGAGAAAGCGATGTGCTCGCGCCGCCCCGACAGCTGATTCCCTTCCTAATTCGATTCTCACCTCTACTTGATTCAATTTGTCCCGTCACGGTCGGGGCGCATGCGGAGCATTAGACGAGCCAATCACACGACGCGGAGTGTCAACCCATCCATCTTCTGCAAACGGTGTCGAATGGAGGCCTGCTCTGAGATGTTAATCAATGAACAAATGTTTCAGTGCTTTGAAAACGAAGCTCAAAAGAACTAGTAAATAAACATTTTTCAAGAATTCCATTATTAAAATCCAGATATATATATATATTATATATAATATCCAGATACAGCTTTCAACACTATTTTCACTAAAGTGTTTAGTGGAGTTCTCAATCGTCCACTGCTCCCTTTGCTGTGGCATTCCCCAGGGTTCTATCCTTGGGCCGCTTCTTTTTACCCTAGATATTACACCTCTTGTAGACATCAGAAGACACATTAATTTTTTTGTATAATGATTCTGGGATGTTCTAACCTTGTAAGGATGCATTTGATTATCGAATGGCTTTGTAAACCTTGTTGTCATGAGGTTCCACAACTTCTCCAGTCCCAGATTAGATTCATTGCCTTCATTATTTGTTGACACTAATAGGAACTGTTGGATTCTGCAGCATTTTTAATTATGTTTTAGCAGTGTATTGGTTTCCCAGGTGTGTTGAGATGGCCAGCCTGGACACGTGTGCCCTTCAGCTAACCCACACTGTTCTTTTAATGATGACCCTTTAGTGAGCTGCTCAGCGGGATGTGAAGTCGTGAGGGACGTGTGCTTTTCTGAAGAGTTTTCTGAATCTCTTCCTTTATTTTCGAAACACAATGTGACCTATATGTAGTGCCAGGGAAACGGTGTAGAATATCAACAAGAAGCCGGAATGGTTAGTTTTTCTTTCGTTTGCTCCTGGATGAGTGGAGCAATGGACTGAAACGTATAAGACTGTAGTTTGGAGGCTGTACCTTTTGTGTTACATTAGCAGACTACACGCTTCCTGTGAGACCGTGGCGGTGACCTTAACAGTGTAGCTGAGAGGAGCAGTTGGGGAGGTTGTGGTGCATTTGTCTGGTTCTGGCTCGGCACGCACCGCCAGTGTTGAAAAATGGCCGTCCACTCTGTTAAGAAGGAGCGCTAGGGCATTTATTTATTCGACTGTTTAAAATGTGTGTTGCAAAATTCAAACTTGTGAAACCGATGCATCTCTGTGCTCTACTCAAAGATCTGTGGAGGATAATATATTCAGCGCCAGCAACAGAATAACATGCATTTTAATGAGATTACAAATGTAGTCGTCATCTGCTCCCAGGGCCAGAATGAAATCCAATCTCATTTTCTGACTCAAAAAGCCCAATAAAAATGTGTGGCAGGGCTTCAGACACATTGTGCTGATCCTCTAGGGAGAAAACGAGTGTTTGTTCTACCTCCACGGAGTCTTGTTCACTCTGAATGCATGAGAGTCGTTGTATTGATCTTTTCAAAGCAAATCCAGTTTCATATTGATATGTAAAATCTTGTAAATGGTATCGTAAACGGTTATGGAATAAAAAGAAAATCAGATCAAATACAGCTTATACAAAAATTGATTAAGGCATAATCTGGAAATTGAAGTGTGTCAAATTATAAAACGGGTTGTAATACAACTGTTGTCAAGCATGTCAAGTTTATTTTTGAACATTTAGTAGAATTCCAACCGTCTTCATTTGAATCATAACTCATTTGAACAACACAAAATGTTTGAAATATTTTAAGCAACAAAAAATCTTTTCAATTATATTTCTTTATGCAGTAAGACTCTTGATGGGCACCTATTGCTTGGTTCCAAAATGAATCATCAAAGAGACTGTTCCCTGGAGCATCATTGTTCAATCTGCTCGTTATTTTCTCCAATTTTTCAACGGGAAACGTCTGTCTATTCTGCCTCATCAATAATAAAAGGAGGCTGTTTGAGGAAAACGCGCATGCGTGTTAAACCTATTTTTCATGTGACACGTTTTAGAAATTGAGCAAACAAGAATTTAAATGTGATTTAAACAACTCTTTGATTTCTCATGCTGTAGTGCATGCATGTTTGTTTCGAAATTATATTTTAACCCAATAGTTTAATTAAATGCTTTCAATGGGAGTGCAGTGACATGCACAAAAAGGTTTCTTCAAAATATTTAATAATTTGCCTCAACCGCTCTATTTTTACCTACTTTTATATACACGACCTTTTAATTACAGAATTACAGAGATGTCATTTTGGGGTTTTTTCTTTTTCATAGTTCGTTAAAATAAATACATTTAAAAATGCATTTACGTATTTTTATTGAAATATATATAAAACAGTTTTTTTCTTTACATTTTTGTGTGGATTCAAATTAAAATGATCAAAAGCAAATTAACTTCTTTTTGTGTCCCTTCTTTTTTATGTTCATTTTTAAATACATGTAGTTATTACAATTTTTTGCTTACTTATTCCTCAGGTTATATAAATAGTTTTAACGATTGGACTTCCATCATGCTGCCATCTGCTGGTTATTCTCACAAACGAGGGACTCGCCAACCAGATTAAGCTTCTTTTGGTTTCTTTTGTTCTGTTTATAAAACTAACTGTCCCAGTGCGCTCTAAGAATTTAATAATATAGCTCAGTTCCAATTCGTTCGTTTTTTTAATGTACATTTTGTCATTGCTTGCTTTTTGGAGATCAACATCACGTGCATGTTTCTCAATATGTTAGAAATTTCTTTATCCACAAATTAATGCTGCTAAACCATTTCTTAAACACAGGAGATTGTTAAAATAGTCTATTATTGTAATAAACAAGAGAATTGACTAAATCAAACACAATTCTGAAAGAAGCAATGAGGGGAAGTTTAATGTCCCGGATTTAAGTTTTAACAGCAGATGGCAGAATACCTCCCCCATTCAGATTCATCGTTAGAAAAGCGAATTTATTGACTATATTTACGAATACGTGCGTGCATTATTATTTTAAGTTGTATAGTAAATATTTTAATTAAATTTCATAATTAGGGTAAAGAACGCTGTGAGTTGATGTTATTAAATATTAATTAGGTTATTATTGAAAAATAAAAAGAGTTCCATTGCCACTTTTTTAAAGATTGTAATGAACTGCAAAGACTGAAAGTGTAACTTTTGCCATTTTCCATGTTAGACCACAATTCAACCCAGAAATCACTGGTTTGGAGTTTAACTTGAAAATGTAAAACAAGAAATGCATTATTGTTTCGATTGGAAATTCAAAAGTATCTGAATGTTTATGTAATCTTTACCATATTTCCGTTGAACAATTGTTTTTTGATTTTTTTTTCACAAATTAATTTTTGCCTTTTACAATCTGTACTGGGAAAAGCCCGTTTTTTGTATTTTAACGAAAACAACCCAAAACACACTACAAACACGTTTAGAGCATGTTAACCAAAGCACAAAGACATCAACAAACTAACACAGATCTGTCAAACATTACTTTTTTTATTGAATACTTTGTAATACTTTTGTTTTAGCAGTCTATCATTCTGTTTTAAATCTTATTTTATTGAATGATTTAGTGAATATTCAGGTATCTCATATGCAACATCCCCAGAAACGAACGAACAAAAGACACACCTTCTGAAGGCAGTGAGATATGCCTTGGCAACAACAAATAAAGCTAGCAAAAATCACTTCATCCAACTAATGTCAGTACTCTGCTAATCGTGCTACCGTACTGTCTGGGAAAGAACAGGCCACAGTTTGATTCCTGCAGAACAATCGGGGACTGTGTGTTTCTATAGGTTTGCTTGAGCTGCTCGATTATGAACATGGGGTGTGTTCTATCTCTGAATGGTTCTGGGGGGGGGGGGCAGCATTGACTCGCTTGTAATCACCAATAAATATTTAATAAATACATCTTATATATTCCTGCTCTTGTATTCCAGTAGTTAAAGATTCCTTTAGTCATTCCTGAGCGCTCATATTTATTAATACTTCATAACTCTTTATTTTGCTTGCATGATGCATTTCTGTGACTGGTAAAGGGTGGAAAGCATCCCATCCATATTTCATCCATATTCTTGGCCAGACTCGAATAAATCTGAAAGCAAACACTGACAAATAACATAAACCTTACTGATGGGACACAATTCTACCTTTCTAGCTGCGTGATGGCCTCTGAGAAAGTGAAAAGCCCACAGTAATAACAATATTTCATTCGTAACAGACACCAATGTTATAAAACAGCACGCTTTCAGAAATCTCAACTCAATATCCGATTAATATTTCATGAAATCGACCCGCGCCAGGCAGAATGTGCTCGAGCATCCCCAGAAGACTTCTTCTAGCCATTGTCTCTCGCAGAAACGTCTCTTTGCTTCTCCCGATGAAATATAGAAATCCACTGGTGTGAGGATGAATTTGATCGTCATTGATGATTATATATTTTTTAGATTCTAGCCTCGATGCGTTTCACCTCTTCCTCCCTCTCTTCTCTTCTTGATTTTTTTGTTTTGTTTTGTTTTGCTTTCTTCTTCTGGTCGTAGTTAAAACTGAATCCACGTCACGATCGGAGAGAGCGCAGTCAGCACTAGCGTGACGCTGAGCGGAAGCGTCGAAAGCGTCGCGCCGTTCCCGCCCGGGCACAGTTGAAAGAGGCTCCCGCGAATGCCCAGGTTTCTGGACTCCTTCTTGAGGTTCTCCCACTGCTCCGTGGCTCCCTCCTGACAGTCTGCCAGAGCCGTGATGGCGCACGAGTGGAAGTCATCCCAGTAACTGAGAGAGAGGGGGGGTGAGAAAGAGGTAATTAATCAACGGAACCAGTTTGGTAGGTGCCTCTGGAAGTCATGGGACACAGTTCTGCACACAAAAACAGTAATGGAGCTATATCTGGCGTCTCTTCTCTGATTTTAAGTGTTTGTTTGGTATTTGGCTCGTGCAGCTTGAGTGCATTAATGTTGATTGTGTGACCTAAACACAAAATGATGTTAAAAAAGATGTGGTTGAGTATCCACTGATCTTAAGAAAACACCACCAGATCAAATTCTGTTAATGAACCTCGACACAAGAATGTCTGAAGGGACATCAAGCTGCATGCAGCAGTAACTCGAGATCCATTGCAGCTCTTGCATCTGAAGAAGGAGAATAAATGAGAACATCGTATTGCGCTGCAGTGGGGAGAGCAGGGGGAACTGTCGACTGTTAAAACAATCCTTTCAGCAAAACCCAAAGAGTTTATTGTGAAGTCGACAAAACCTTTCTCTGTGAAGAGTGCCCCGTTTCGATTCGAACCGTGAGCTGTTGTGGAAAGATGCTCCGGTTCACAAACAAGAACTCCAGCCCAGATACATCCCGAGAAGAACGAAGAGCTGCTGTGCTCCATACAGACACTTCCGCATTTGTACCTCGATCTTCAAAACTCCAGGTTCATGGAGAGGAAGTCTGCTACACCATGGAGACATTTACAAATACACAAGGGATGCTCCCTTCAGATTCTTGGCAGAATTAGACGAACTTCTTGATTCGATTAGAGGTGGAGACTGATTTGTACGCTTCCACATCAACGTCTTCATTGATTCTACACATCAAATTAATTCCATTGAGGCATCACCCCATAGCAGCTACAGCTTACATCAGATAACTCCCATTGAAAACAGCCACCGGATACCAGCTCAGTTTCTGGGAGGCCTGATAAGGGCTGGACTTTGGTGAGGAGTCATTTTTTAAAAGGGTCAAGGCTACAGTGGGATGCAGGTTCTGGGTCACAAAAGATGATCAGATTCGTTCACAGCTGTGGAGAGCTCAGTGACTGACGGGTGAACAGCTTTTCATGGATGCCTTGTCGTACTTTTGAAGAGGGATTTGTTTGGACATTACACAGTCTAGTTATATGTGGAGAAACTATATTTTATTAGAGAAGCTTTCTGTATCTAATGTTGTTGCTCACTCTGGTTCACTTTTTGTGCAGGTTACTAGCGACTTAAAAAATCTATCAACTACAAATTCTCATCAATGAGATAATAATACCCCAAATAACAAGTCACTGTACGTACTGTAAAACGTTCTTTCAATGCGGGAGGCAGCTAGTGGTGCATCTAATGAAGGGGTTTTGAGCCAAACACTGTTTAAATCATGGTTGGCTTAAGTTACAACTAAGAGTTTTATTTTTATGGAAATTCGAGATAACAAACAGTGATTGAGTCAAAAGTCCAGCTTTACCAGACACAAAACGATGAACATAAATCCATGAAGGTTTCAGCTCCAGGATTCCAGACACTTCTGCAAATTGCAGCAATGTATTTGCTTCTTTTTCTTTGGAATTCAGCTGTGTATAGAATGGTTCCCAGGACTCTGAAGATCGTTCCGAGCAGTCAGTTGTACAACAGCTTTTCGACATTTTCAGTGTTTACATGAGTCAAGAATAGATTGTATTTGAAATATATAATATAATAAATATTGTAGAATAAATAAAAACCTCAAGCGAAAATGATGAATGCTGACTGCAGAGAAGCGACATGCATGCATGGGCTGTCCTGGTCCTGCTCCTGGAAAACGACTTCCTCGTCCACGTGCCGCAGGAGCGCGGGCACGAGGGAAGCCCGGGTTGTAAAAGCAGCCTCCAAATGGGAAGTTTCCCAGTCACGTGGGTTTTAGAGCCCTCCCTTCTCTCCAGCCCTCCCTCGTTCCCGCTCTCAGGCTTTGAATTATTCATGTCAGGACTCACACCCAGATCTACACCCTGCGTGCACGCGAGCTTTGCTCCAGAAATCAGAACATCACACATCAGCTTTGAAGTCTGCAACCGGAAGCGACTGCACACAGATTTGATCCCGCTGTAGTTTTCGTGAATGGGAATCGTTCATTTTCCCAGTCCTGTATTTAAACATTTCTAAAGCTGGATTTCATCAGGAGAAGCATCGGAGCTTCTAGAAATACGCTTCAAAACGAACGAGCGATTCTTCAAATCGATTTATTTGATTTCAATCATCTACTAGTCGATTAAACAGCTTTTCATATATTTGGCAGAAATAAGTTCCACACTAAACTGATATTTCGTGGGTATTATTTTTACAATCACTTTCGGCTTCATTCAAAAAATGTTTTCAGATTCTTTCAATTCCAAATTATCAGCATGAAAGCAACCACTTGTAAACTCTACATTGAATACAAATTGATCATACAAATTATATATATTACACAAATACTGAAAAGACGATTGTATATGGGTGTATTTAATTTTTAAAAATCACGTGGAAACGATATAGACCTACACACTAAAATCTAAACGCGCGGGTTATTTTTTTCTAGTGCGAATTGAAGCGGAACAGAAGCTCGGAGGACATTTACCCCCGGCTCCGCCTCTCTCATCCGCGGCGGATCGCTTACAAACACCGCGCGTAATCTCAGATCCGATCCAATTATGGATGTTGACCTTCGACCTCCTCGTGTAGAGCTGGTTCATCTGATGGTGATTAACTGGTGAGATGTGTCTGTGAAGCTCTATTTCTGCTCGTGGAGCTGTCCAATTAAACTAGAGGCCCCTCGTGCCATCTGGCTCCCGGTCGCGAATCCCCTCCGCTGGGAGGGTGTGCTTGTGCCATGTTTGCGCTTACGTGCAGATGGTCTGGAGGTTTTCCTTATCGTCCAGCTCCCGGGGATAGTTGAGCACGTTTTCTCCCAGTTGAAGCAGACAGTCGGAGAACCCTTTGAACACTGTGTCACATTTCCCAGCCGCTCGAACCGCCTGCAGCAGGTAGGCTGCAAAACGACAACATTTAACTTTATTCACAGTGATGACTTAACAACAACAACAACAACAACAACAACAACAATAATAATAACAATAATAATAACAATAATAATAATAATCTCAAACTGGTGGATTTTCTGCTGCAGGCATTAACTAAATACATTTACAAATCCTTGTACTAAATACATTATATTCGCTGTTTTTGTTCAGATTCTTTTGGTAAATGTTAGAATTGTATTCATACACATTCATCTGCGAACGAACGAATACAAATCGAACGAATCAACGATTAATCGATTGCGTATTGCGTGTACGCGGGCGCGTGCGCTCACAAACGATGATGTAATGGTGGTGGGGGGGGGGGTGCTGTGTGGGGACGGTGATTTGTACCCCCTCCCATTTTATACAGCAAGAAAAGGTCTCCTTATGATATATTTAGTAGGCGGATGGGAGCAGTCGGACACGGATGCTTTCTCCTTACAACCACGAGGTCACTTTTGCTTAACGAACCATGAACAAAGAGGTTTCTTCTCGAGCTCGTTAAACAACCAGACATCGCAAATTAATTGAGCTGTTACATCTCCCAATTTCGACCGAGTCTCTGTCAGTTACACAGTTTTCCAACGAAGCGTCCAACCAACGAGTTATTATCAAAAAGATGGACTGCTTTTGATGCATTGCATTGTTCCTGCAATAAACAAACCCTGCTTGAGCACACTGCAGCAAATATATGTATGATATCCTGCAGCAGAGAAGGTATGCATGAGATAGATTCCCAATAAACCCACTTCAGCGGCATCCTTTGTTTGCTAATACACGATACATTTGTGTTATGTGATTTTTTTCTCTCTAAATTTCTCCAAATTCGTTTCTATAAACATGGCACGAATGTTAAAAAATGTAAATGTACAGCTTCGGTACAGAATACATTTTATATTTAAACGCTGCAGCAATTCACGAGTTAAAAGAATAATTCGTTTTACGCATAAAAAATATCTGACAAAAATCGCTAAAAATGCAACGAAATGCTATCGAACAACTCAGGATCTCTCAGAAGAGCTTTACATTTTCTCTCGTTAAGAGTTGTGTGCTGGTGACCCGCGCAGCTTACATAACCCACTGTCGAGCTGTAATCGTGAAATCGCCCTTTTGTTTAACGTGAACGAACCGCGTGAATTCGGTTTCACGAACACGGTACAGTCGAATAAACGGAATCGCGTTCTTCATCATCTGCTTCGTGCATCGTGCGATTTTTGCTCAACATCCTAAAATATTTATACCTCAACATGGCGGATGTGCGGATGCCAAAAACAAAGATGCCCAGAAAGCTCCCGCCAAATGCTCGCTTACAGGACGAGCTTGTCATCTCCGTCTCGATTAGTTTGTGAATTATTGAACAATGCCAACAAACGGTGAATTATTAAACGGTCGTCGGTTGTAGGCACGAGGAGCTATAATTAGAAACAAGTGAGAAAGGCTCACCTACTGTACTAGTGGTCACGACCATTCTTACCGAACCCGTTTCCACCTGCGCCGCATAATCTGCTCAATGGAGTCAGCTGGGGGTTATTGAGGCAAATTAATGTACTTCTAGCAGCCAGTGGCACTTTCTCACACGAGCAACAAATGCACAGCTTCATCCAAATGCACAGCTTGCATATTTAATTTCAGAGCCGTGCAGCACAAAGGAGCCATGTGAGAAAATGAAGGATTTGAATGCGAAACCCTCAATAATAGGGCACAGCATCGTTTCCACGAATGTGCAATTTAATATATATATATACATATTTAAATTTGTTAAATATTCCAATGCATGCATATTTTCTCTCTTTTTTTGACTTTGAATAATTCATACGAGGCGGTTCGGATGGTCCCACACTTTCCACTCTTTCACTCGGAGATTTATTCAGATTTATTTCTGGAAACCTCAAATGGAAGCATTACCGATGCAACAAAACAGCTGAACATTTCAAGTTCGTTTTGTACATAAAAAATGACACTGACAGCGCCGGTGGGACATGCAGCAAGCCAATTAAAATATCTCAAAACTCTCTACACAGAACCATGTTTCAGAAGCCTTCGTGTAATACAGCAAATATTTATTAAACGGTCAGAATATCATGAAGCAAAGCAACTCTTTATCATCAAAGTTCACCTTACCTATTTGAACAGCGAGGAATAATGAAATATATCTTCCAGACAAAGTTAATCCCATCGTACGTCCGGTAAAACCATTGGAATAAAAGACAATCTTAGATTGAGGGAAAATATTGCCCAAAATGAGCCCTGAGCATCACGGTTTGTCGTAAGGACCTAAATTCGGAAAGCCACTGTGATTTTGTCTCTCGACGAAGCGCGAGAAGTGATGGTGCACCCCGTTAAGAGAAGGCGGTAGTGCCTCGTGTTTTTTCTCTCCGCTTCACGCCCACATCTCGAGCTTGACGTAAAATCCACCGTCGGACTCCCCGGTACTTCTCTATTTTCTCATTTGCTAGACCGGGCTGGCCCCCCATTCTCCCCCCCATCCCCCCCCCTTCCACACACACACACACACACACACGCACACACACACACACACACACACACACACACACACACACACACACACACACACACACACACACTGTATGCTGGCGTTTGAAGGATTACGGAGATGTCCG
Organism: Danionella cerebrum; assembly: GCA_007224835.1. Classification (NCBI taxonomy): domain Eukaryota; kingdom Metazoa; phylum Chordata; class Actinopteri; order Cypriniformes; family Danionidae; genus Danionella; species Danionella cerebrum. The sequence goes on along the minus strand of SRMA01025997.1, from coordinate 493,502 downwards.
CATATATCTGCTCCCTGGTGGTCTCACCTATCCCGGCTCCGTCGCACGTGGAGCCGTGACCCATATACGGACGCACGTGCTCATCTCCGGCTCCGTGGGCTCGGGTGGAGTGTGCATGAATCTTTGCTGGAAATGATTTTTTGAGAATGAAATGTTGCTGGGGGTAAAATCAAGTCGAGTCCATTGAGCAGAAGCTCTCGTGAAATGTGAAGCCGGTTTGTTTTACGCATTGCTCCGGTAAATGAAACCAGTTCGAAGCACCAAATGAATCCGAACTGATAACGGATTGTAGCATAATTAATAATGTAAATATGATCCAGTAAACACACGAGCCAGTTTTGATTCCCCTTCAAGATTTCATCTGGTTTCTGCCCTTGACTACGGATTGAGTTTAACAGCAGTTTATCAAGAACTGCTTGAGGTGAACTCGAGTAAAATATTTTCACAATTCAGAGGAGCCTGAGATCACACCTTACCAAAAATATTCAGATTGGTGCTGAAGAGATTCAACAGTGGAGAGACGGAGCAAAATGAATCAAAAGAAAAGGATAATCGAGGCTGGTTTTAAAAACCTAAAGCCTAATCGAACAAAAATATCTTTACAAAAACGATTTTATGTTTCGGGTTTGAACCAACGAATTGTAATGTACAGACATCGAAATCCTTTATTGTACTCATATTTTTAAATTAATTTATTACAGACACTGCTGTCAGGATGGGAATACTAAGGGCAATGTAGCCGAAGGAGAATTCGAGGAAACTAATTGGGTCCCCTGACAGTTCGTCTACTGTCCAGACTACACCTTCATCCTCTGAGACCATGCAGAGCACAAGGATTGTTCCCCTTCAGATTAGCATTTATGGACATTCCCAGTCTTAGTGGAAAATCCAGCATGATTATAGCAGTTTGTTCAGACTGGTTTGTTGTTGGACAGAGGAGGTTTGTGCTGGTCCACAGATTAAAGCAGTCGCATTAGGTTTTGTCCTGAAATTCTGGTACATTTGAAACCTAACCCAACTTTAATGAATGGTGGGCGTGGTTGGCTAATCATGCTAACTCTCTAAACATGAATATTTTCACAAATACAATCATTTACAATCGGTTACATAATCTTTGTGTAAATGAATGAGTTGCAATGCAGGGAGGTAAGCAACATAGAGGTCCAATTTAAAAAGAGAATTCGAAGGTTTTATTTGGGGTTTGTCTCCATCTTGTGTCAAAGTTGTGCAATAACTTAAAGTATAATATTTATTTTCCATTTTTATGTAGTTTTTTTTTGTAAAACAAATAAATAAATAACTAAAATGTATTTATATGCTAATTTTGATTTATTTTACATTATTGAAAGGCCAGAGAGCGTGAATTGCTGATTGGCCAGGTTTAGTCTGTACATGAAGTTGGCCTTTGTTAAAAAAGTAACTTTATTCAAGTTAAAATATGTACTGTGCCCATTTTTAAATATAGAATATTGAGCATATACCGGTAAAGGAACTCGCAGGGAATGAATTTGAATGCGATGTCCCCGTTCAACCCGCCTCGGAGCTTCTGTGACTCATTCAGGTGGGCGCGGGGGCGAGGGGCGAGGGGGGTTTTCCAGCTGCATTGATGCAGCGCAGCTGGTGTCATCAGCAGTATGGAGATGATGGAGGGCATGGAGTCGATGAGGTAAGAGCATCTGCGTCACCAGTGTGATCTCATCGAGCTTTATCTAAAGCTATCCGCGGGATTAAATATAACACTAGATTTCCTTTCTCTGCGTTCTCCGATTCGGTGAAACTCGAGAGTTTTTCAAATCTTTTTTTGTAATTGTTTGTTCAAAATGCTAATAGCTAATTTAGCTAACCAAGCGAATGTGTGAATGTCCTTGTGAATAGGGTTCAGTTTATAAGTCTTTATGATACAAAACTAAACATTAGAACATTAACATCAATGGTGAACAAAACACAGACAGATATATTGCTTGCACAAAGTTTATTGTTAGTTTATGTTAGAAAGACTACGGCATTGCAACAGATCAAAGGAGAAAGTTCAGAAAACAACAGAAATGCTAATAGTTTTTTCTGGATAATTTTAGCGAGCTCAAAAACAAGTGTTTTAATTTTTGGTTATATATTTATGCTAAGACTATTAATGAGTATCTTCAGTTTCTTCTCTTCTAACTACGTTGAACTAAAACAATATATAATTATTATCTACTAAATTTGAGAATGCCTATAATATATAAGTATAATGTAAAGTTGAGAATCCCTATATTTCATATGTAGCTGAAAGGAACAGTGTACAGTTCACCATTACGTGCATCATAAATCAGATTTGGAGTAATGTACTCAGTCGTTAACGTGCTAATACGAGTATAATTGTGCATATTTCATTATAAAATGTTTCTGAATAGAATGACTTTTATATGATTTGTTTTTACCATTTCTAAATCCTTCAACTGAACCTATGAAAGAAGGCCATTGTTTGTAGAAAGACGTGACCATTGGTGACACAAGCGAAGCAAACAACAAAAACTGCACTGGGAACCCTCCGATGCCTTCTTCCTCCCCTGCTCCCTCTCTCTGCTTCCCTTCTGGGGTTCGGCTCTCTGTTACGGCTGTACAATGATTTCCAGGTGATTAGTGACCTGTCTGAGAGCAGGGCAGTCCAGACAGCCAATCAGCACCTTCTTCCCAGGAGCTTGAGGGATGATGGTGTCTGTGTACTGCAGGGTGCCACCTGGAGCTATCTGACTGCAAGTGCAAACAGTCGCAGTGTGAATATACAGAGGGATAGTATACAGAGGTATAAATGCATAGTGTTTGTGAAACGTTCTTGTAAGAGGAGTGAGGAGGAGTGAAGGTGCTTTCAGTGCCCCACTTTTTAAAGCAAGAAAGTGTCGCATCATTGTTTATTCATAAAAACAATTTATACCATTTACCTCACGGGGTGTCATTCGTGTCATTCGTGTATATAGTGATATGTGGTGATATGTAGTGGGTCTGTGTTTAATTCCCTTCAAGATATTGTTATCTTTTACTGAATGGAATTCAGGAGGAAACTGCCACAGAGCACATGGTTTTGAGAAAATAAATGGAGACCCGTGCTAAAAGGTTGTGATGGGAGGATAGCTATTGCCCCTAGTGCACATCCCCTTAACTCACCACATACGCTTGCGATACGAGGCTGGAACTCGTTCTATACTCGCTTTTGTCGTTCTGTGTGTGTAGCTCTTACTCGTATGTTTTCACTTTGGTCAAAGTTAGTCCAGGTCCATCAAGGCGGAGCTGAATGTTTTTCAGGATGAAGCTATAGGGATTTCTGAAGGACATGGTGACTGCGAGATCCCTGCCAACCCTGGGCACCCCAGACACCTGTAGAGAAATTAGCAGAAAAACTATATTTCATGAGAAGTGCCACAAATGTTTCCTTGGGTTCGTAAGAGAAGGTCATACCTTTATGGTGAGTTCAGGGGGTTTGAGAGTGACTACTCGCATTTTTGAAATGGCTGCTCCTGTTTCCTGAACTTGTCCAAACACCACAAAGAGCAGGTTGGACTGTTCCACGAGATTAGCCATGTAGTCCTTTGCCTGGATGTTGATCTTCACTTTTGCAGCTGTGACAATTCAGAGGATATTTTAGGTTTGGAATGGATAGAGAGCAATTAGATGGTGCTGGCATTTAGAGTTTCACTCACTGCCCCTGGGTTCCACAGCAGAGGTGTATTTGTCCATCTTGAATATTTTGCTGGTGACACCCGTGTAATACACAATGCAGCCAGAGACGGTGGCATTGACCGTGCTGGGTTTGCTAGACTGGTTCGTTATGTTCAAAGTCAGCGTGAAGTCCTCGCCCATTTGGACGGTGTCAGCCTGAAGCTCAATATCCACACCCGAATCACCAGTTGGAAGTTCTCTGGGAGGGACTCCACGATTCTCAGCATTGCTCATCGTCTGCTTGTCTTGGTCACTGCCTGGAGAAAGAGGTGGAGTGGTCAGTAGGGAACGTGTGATCATGAGCACCTTCATGGGACCGCATGAAATGTACCTTCTGCATATTTGTAGTTAGTTGTGATGTTATCGTAGGTCTGACTGTTGGGTCTTTTGGTGATTATGAGCTTTCCCACATACGCTGGGTCCACGTAGATGGTCTTAGAGTTTCCATACTTATCACACTGATGATAAATAACATCGCTGTTCAGCTGGGGACAGAGGAGGCTCGTCAGATCATCATGACCACTGAAGTGAAACACCTCAAGGAGCATTTCCAGGTCTCTCACCTCCGCGAAGACAAATCTTGCATCGAAGGGATAGCTGAGCTCTCCCTCTCTGATGGCATTTACGGATGTGGGTCCACATCGAAAGAGACCTGACCGAGAGAAACACGTATTTCTTCCATTCGGAATCATTTCTGAGTGTTACGCATCACAATTCCCTCTACATCAGTGCGGTGCTACTGTCGCATGTCATCTAAACAATCAAGACACCCCCTCACCACTTTAGTTTTGCCCTCTTTGATGCTGGTTTTGGCTTTTGTTAGTGTCAATGCTGAAGGATATTTGATTGCCTCTGAGTACGATAGAACAGATTAAACCATTAGCTTACGTCTCCCCAGACAATTGAGGATGATGGAGTGCACCACCATCGACTGAAATATGTTCACGAGAGACGTATGTGAGCACAGTTGGGCAAGCAAGAATTGGATGAGGAGGACTCCTGGTGGAGGTAGACGAGAGTCTCTTCACCTGCCTCGAGAGTGACGTCGGGAGAATGCTACCTCAGCAGTGGGTGTTTAGTGGCTTTTGTCAGGAGACAAATATGATGGAGGGAGGACTGATGGGAGGGGGTGAGAGGAGTGGCTCTATGCTAATGCAGGAATACTCTACTTCCTTTGTGCCGAGTAGGGTAATGTCACATCAGCTACGTGATCCGTGGTAGCAAGTGAAGATAAATGTCTTACCGTCGCTGGTCTCCTGAGGGGTGCAGTCAATCACCTGCCAGCCGGAATATTTGTCAGGCAGATCAGGCCTCTTCATGAACACCTCGTTCCAGCAGTGGTAGTTCCTTCAGAACACGATGTGTTTAGACTTCATGTTTAGCCTCTGCTTGAGATAACAGTCACTTCGAAACCATGTTTGGATCAAGACTGATCAAGGTAGATGTGTGTGGTGCTTTCTTCCTTGTTCCAGTGTATTTGGATTATCTTCCTGTGATTCTTACCAAACTGAATCCCTTGTTTTGCTTCGGTCCACTCTCCCGTCTTCGTCCAGCATGATGTCTGTCTTCAGGTTGCCTGTGTTGTCGTGAGCAGAGCAGTAGTTTGTCACGACTCGTGTTGGGACTCCGAGGCAGCGCATAACTGCAAAGTACCATCACAGCGATATTGAAAAATCGTTTTTGAGGGAATCGCATAAAATAAACCGTGTGACTGCAGCTCACAAGTGTTGAGCACGCCTGCAAACACCCAGCACTGTGCAAAGCACACGGGAACACCACCATTTTTGGCATATTTGAGCAGTATCTCTGGACTTCCTGTCCAGGCAGTGGGGGCTGTGCCAATGGAGTAATCTCCAGTCCAGTTGCCGACCAGCACACCCTTATCATCTAGAGAATTAATCTGTAAAGATGAAACCATATTAAACATGTCGTGCTCAAAGCCTAGTGAAATGATCACCTGCTACTATTTTCAGATTTCCTTGTTATACCAGAGCTGATCCTTGTCGAGCGACTTCAGTGGCATTTCCACGATACAGTATTGGTACTTTCCCGAAATCCAGGACCATCAGGCAGGCATCCAGCATGCCCTGTTCAAACTACAGGAAAGCAGAGGTTACACAACGGTGCTGGGCACTGGTCAAGACGACTACCAACCTGTCCAAAGTTCCATGTGCGGGTGGTGATGTTCTTAAATTCCCCGTTGTATATGATCCCTACATCATTCATCACATATTCCTGCCTGTCGGTTTCGTTGGGCATGTACACCTGATCCGCTGCAGTTCAAAAATCACACGATCACATAAAAATACTTGTGTTTATTGGTTAAATTATGCATCATGTTCTCACCTGGATCCCAAGGGTTGAAGAGCACATAGAAATCAGTGTCTGTGTTCCTTGGAGTGCGTTGTTTTCCATAATCAGTCACTACTACGACAAAGGTGCGAAAGCGACCAATGATGCATTTGGCATTTGGTGTTATGCCCACCACAGCCATGTTTCCTCGGCTCTCCACCACTCGACCCAACCAGGACCCCCTACGGACTTCACGTCCAATGGACACGATGACGAGGGTTCCTTTGTTCTCATCTGGTGTACTGCCTGTAAGCACAAAGATCTCGTCTTCTCATCCTGCAACTAATGGTCTAGATCAGAGGAGCTGCAGAGCTAGTGATACTCGATTGGGAAAAAACTGAATATAGGTCAGTTGCTAACAATGTGTTTGAAGCATACTCTTTTGTGTTCAAAAAAGTGATGAAGCTGGGAGTGTGCTGTTCGATCGTTCAGTTCTAGGGTCTGCTCACCGATCATGAACTCCAGCTGCACGTTGTACAGGGTCTTTTTGAAGGGTTGGTCAAACTTGATGACGATGAAGAATTCTTTGTTCCTGCGCACGATGAGGTTGGTCTCCTTGTATTTGCTCGTGTTGTGCACTTTCTTGTTTTCGTTTGCAAGCATATCGATGCCCAGCACAGAGATTGAAGGTGGTACTGGAACAACAACTTTATTTAAGCATTTATTTTTTATAAATATAATTATTTATAGACTCATTTATGCATGTATTTATTTAAGAATACATTTATTTAATTATTAATGTATTTAATAAATGCATTTATTTATTTACTTAAGTACCGTGCAGTGGTATAATAATTCAAATTACATAAAGCAGCATGAGCTCAAACAGATGCTTACAGGGCCCCCTTGGTGTCAGTTCGGGGAAGTCTTCACTCTCTGGAGGGTTGATCTCATCAGCGTTTGAGGTGTCGACTGTGATCCGGCCGCGAGGAAGCGCTTCCTTGGAGAATGTGGCTTTTCTCATGATGATTTTTGGATTGTCACTAAAAAAAAAGTTTTTTTTTTTCAACATGCCCCAATTTGACACTATTCTAAGGTAGATATAAAGTAAGAAATATTAACTCTTTTGCTATAAATTAATGTGTAAAACTGGCTTTTTCCACAGATAGTGCAGAGCTGCTAAATATTGTGCTGCAAAAATATCCCATCGTGAAAGCGGCCATATTGGACAGGGCATCGAAATGGTCTGCTAATCCATCAGAAGAGGCGGCACTTGTGTTTTTACTAAATATCTATTTGCAGAGGCATTAAACAAACACTGAATCGGGTCGAACCAGCACACGGAAGCATTTTTATCTGTCAAGTGATCGAGACTGCATGTGTATGTCGCCTGTGGGAAGATAGTGATGCAACGCGGTGTTAGACTATTTTAGGAAAGAGACTCTGACACTGTGAGAATCATAAAAATCTGATGAAATATCATCCCAGGCTCAGAAACCAGACACTCAACCCAGTAGAAGTTAAAAACATTTAGTAAAACAACTGTTAATATCCCTTTGATTGATTTGTTCTGTCGTGTCCCGTGAAATGTTATCTGCTTTCCTTTGACCCTAATGCGGATCTATTCCTTCATTACGGTTATACGATCATAAGATTCGGCTTATACAAGTAAACGTAAAGCTCAAAATCTGTCCATTTCCTCTTCTGAAGATGTCATTTGAGAGACGCAGCTTTTGCTCTATTTTATTTTGTGTGTCACTGACAGCAAGAACCTGCACCAGATGCACATCCATCTGCTTCTTAAGCTGAACCGGGAAAAACGTATGACGTCTTTCGTTCAATACTTAGTTGATTTGGCTTATTTTTCCTTTTTCTCTATAGAAAGAAATGGATGGAGACCTGAACATTCTCAATCATAATAGTTTAGAGTGAAAATCAATAAAACAAGAACAAATAAAAAAAGATAAAATACAACAATGAAATACATGCTGCATGGAAGTCAAGAGGAAGTCAGTTCTTGTTTGTAATTATCAAAATACACTCGATGCTCCAGAATAAAGAGGAGCAAGAACTGTTTGTTTGATCTGACACTTTTCTGGAAAAACAAAACTCAAGGAAGTGACATTAATTACTAAAGAGCATGAAACATCTTGCCGTTACCTTAAAACTGTAAACTGGAAATTAGACAGTTTCCTGTTTGAATACATCTGAAGACTCGTTAAATAGATTTAAAAAACGGGATTGGCATGTTCCAAACCCAGCGGAGGGTAAAAAGGTGAATAAAGCGTGAAACTCACGGAGTGTTTGTGTGTCGAGGCAGAAGAGCAGCTGAGCGCTGAGGAAGCTCCAGCTCCAGTGAAGATGAGGAGCCTCACGCTGCTTAATAAAGCCCTGGCGCTTCCTCTTCCATCACAAACCTCCATCAGGTCAGGAGCTCTGGAGACCAGGTCAGTCTGACACTTCTCTGACCTCACTTCCTCTGATCTCGTGAGAGCACCGTGGCCTTGATCCCATACAGCAGTCATGGCTCTTTATTGTGTAACTTTCAAAGAACAGGCACCGGAGAAAAGATCTGAGCAGAACTGCTGTCGATGTCCACCAAAAGATCTCATGTAGATGTTTGCTGGGACGTGTCGAAACTAGATGAGAAGAAGTACAAGAAAAGACATGGAGCATCGTGAAAACGGTACATCAAATGTAAATCAGGGTGGTGGTGGTGGGGGGGGGGGGCCTGTTCCGCTGTGAAGGAACACTCTAGAGCTCTGCTGAGAGGATGCACGAATGTTGATGCACACAGTATTTCAACATTTAAAAACTGAAGAGATTCAATCACAAGCCAGAGACCCAAACACATCCTGTTACCCTGGGGTCTACCATGCACGGGGGGAAGAGATGGATCGAATGCTCATGACCAGAACCCAAACAATGGAGAAGAGAACTGTTGAGACGGAGGAGCACATGGAGGGATGCCGAGCTGCTTCAGACGGATTCCTACAGCTCCACGCCTCACCAGCCGAATCAGACGCACTGATTTATGTTATTCATGTTTTGTTAATCAGGAGCTCTCTAACATCTCACTTTGGAGATCTGGAAGTATCTCTTGAGGTCATGTCACAAAACTCGATTGAGATGAAGAAAAACAGGGAAATGAAAGTTGTGTCAGAGCTGCTCGACCCGAGGAGTCGAAAGAGAAAAACACGAAGCTCTGACGACTCTGATCTTCTCATGCTGTATGATGAAAACAGAGTAACGGTCTTCCTTTTAAATATCACAATATTTTTATATAAAAAAAAATGGCTGAATTTGTTGAATCTAAAACAAATACTGTTAACACGATAAATCTGTTAACACAAAAAAGGTGTTTTCTTTTTGAAATATCGTTGACACTCCCTTTAAAACACTCTCTGGGAAAATAAATGAAGAGCAATTCAATTGTTTTTGAAAACATTCAATGTTCATCCTCAACAAAAATAGCTGAAAAACTTGAGCATTTAACGATCCTCACTGCAAGAAGTGTCTAAATGTTAATCAAAATGTACATTTGTGTAAAGTTTCTTCACATTGAAGCAAATGCTCATTTAAAAATCTATATTTAAAGTATTGAATGAAGTTAAAAGTTATTTATTTAATAAGATAAATTCTAAAATATATCACATTTAAAATAGACAGGTGGGAAAGGATGACTATATTACACTCGATTCTCATGATTTTTTGTCTGTAAACCTTCGAATAATGCCACGGATCTAAAACAGGGTTCTCTGGGGAAAGTAATCAGAGTTTATTTATGAAGAGTTTCTCAAAATCATGGCAATACTTTGTCTGCTGGATGCCATTTATCTATAGTGTCATGTCTCACCAGAACTTTCTCTTTCACTGTTCCTGGCTGCTGGATTCTCTTTTAGTCCCAATTAAAAAACCAGACCTTCACCAAAAAACTCTTTATTTTATTTTAATTATTTCTGAATCATTGTCAGAAATCATTTGTTGTGTTTTGAATCTAAACAAAAATCTGAATGAAACATTGTACATTTAAAGCTCTATCATAACAGTAGCGTAAGCTTTCATTATTCTGTGAATGACATAATCAAGGGATTTAAAATTCAAGATCTCATGGATCAAACGTTTGATATTATGTCAAGTAAAATGAATCTTTACACAAAAAGTACTTCTCAATGTCAAAGTAAAAGACTGTCTATCACCAGTAGATGTCGCCAATTCTCAATTATCTTCATGCTGCACGCTCTGAAGGAATCCACAGTGGCTCTGGTTTTTATATGTGGTCTCACATTTCAATGAATAATACAACATAAAAAGTTTTAAACTCCACTATAAATAGAAAACTTACATGCACCAGTGCCCACTGGTGAAGCTCATAGTTGAGCGCAGGGGCTTCCTATTTCCACTCTCACTCTTGAGATCTTTCTACAGGTTAGGGTGCACCTGTGAATGCTTCAAGTGATTACAGATGATCTGAAAGATGCGTCTTTCAATCCGACTGAACATCTCCTTTGACAGAAACCGATGAACAGAGACGCTGCCCATCCGCCCGATGCAGGCCCAGAAATAGGTGTGAACCTTTAGATCAGATTAATATTTCTCGTCCATATGATTTATTTAACTGAGACTTCTTATCCAGACACACATGATTTACAGGGCTGCACAAAAGCTTCTTTGGGGTTGTTTTTCATTTCTATTCCATTTAAAGTTCCACACGGTGACAACAATAACAGAAAACCTTTGAAAGCATTGACATGTTTAGTGCTAGAGGCTCATTCACTCCAATAAATAAACTTCCCTTGATGTTCCACATTTAAAATGAAGTTTGCTGGTTTTATTGTTAAAGAAACGCAAAACACAAATCCATTGAAGCAACGTTTATTTTTCATTGGTACAAGAGAGCGTAGCATTAAAGCAGATTTCTATTGTAAAGCACAAAATGTTCGACTGATGCCGTGTGTTCAAGGAAAAGGATATTGTACGATGTCAATATTCATTAGAAACATTTATTTTTAATTGCCCTCAATAAAAAAGGTTCTAAAAGAAAAATCTATTAGAGTTGTGTCAAAAGTTGTGATATAGAATGTGTTTTTCTTTGTTTTTTTAAACCCTACGATTATATAAAATTGGTCATCAATAAAATGGGCTTTTCATTTGTCCATGTTAGATCAGAATTTTTACGTCAATAAAAGAAGTAGACACTTGATTTAATTTCATATATAGGGAGCAGTAGAAGCAGGTTTGGAGCGAGCGTAAAGAGACTAAATCAAAATGCAATGCAGTTATCGATTAACTGCAGCAGCGATAATTCACTAGTTATCGCTTTCTCTCTCAACCGGCTGCCAGAACGTTGATTTCCAGTTGCCCGGTGACCTCTCTGAGCTGGGGACAGTCCAGAGTAGCCATCAAAACCCTCCTTCCAGACATCTGAGGGATCACCATCACTTTGTACTTCAGTGAAGATCCGGGTAAAATCTCACTGCGGGAGAGACATGCACAGGGCTTTTCAGAGGATGTCTACGGCGATGTGGAATGAACGTCTCTGGATTCGCTCACCTGTATTCTTTCATCTTGGTGGACATGACTCCTGGACCATCGAGTCGAAGCTGAACCCCCTGGAGGCTGAATTGGAACGGGTTCTGGAACTCAACGGTGATCATGAGGTTTTTGCCGACCTGCGGGGTTCCTATCACCTGCAGACAGGAGATAAACTCTTCAACTAATGTAAAAGCCAAACGAGGAGAGTCCCTCCATGTGTCCATCACTCCGAAGCAAGCAGCTCTTTACTGGTCTGATCATTTCCTGAAGCGCACAAAATCTAACTTTTCTCATCTTTAGTTGAATCCACACTGGAGGAGGATCATTTACCTTTATTGAAATGTCAGGAGGAAGGAGGGTGAAAACCCTCATTGTGGAAAAGGGAGTGTTGGTTTCTTCAGTGTTCCCAGACACCATAAACTTCAGGTTGGTTTGGTCCTTCAGGAAAGGCATGTACGCTGATGCTTTTATGTACATCATTATGGACTGGGCTGAGGAGAACCATGATTGTTAGAACCTTGTTAGACCAGAACATTTATAATATATAAACCGTGCGGATGGTTTTACTGAAAGGTGAAAGGTCCTCACTTCCAAAGGCGTCCACAGTTGCAGTTTTATTCTCAAACATAAAGGTAGAACTGATGACGCCCGTGTAGTAAACCACAGAGCCGGTGATGACCGCATCGACCGTACAGGTTTGGCTGCTCTTGTTGGTAAAGTTTACCGTCAGTGGGAAACTTTTGCCTATTTTGAGGTTGTCGGCCTGGATCTCAACATCCACTTCTGATTCAGTGGTATCCAGGTAATCTCTGGACGGAACGCCAAACTTTTCTGCTCTCTGCATGGCCTGCCGCTCCTGGTGGCTTCCTGCAGTCCGTTGAGAAAAGGGAAGTTATTTCTGTTTCACACAACAGATGAACCAAATAGTACTCTGTGATTTGAGCAGGGTGCACATTGCTTAGCAGAAATTCATTTCAGAAATGCTGATTTATTTTAACCGAATCATGGAGACATGGCTGACCTAAAGCACACTCAAAGCCCTGAAAGCGTCAAAGTCCTCCGAGCTGCTCTTTTACGGGAGCTAGTTACTTCCGGTTCCGTCTCAAGATACAGAATGACTGACCGTTTGAAATGTGGCCACTGTTTTCTTTTCAGAGTTCTCTCACCTTCAGCATATTTATAGTTCAGGGTGACGTCCATGTAGTTGCTGCTGTTGTTCCTTTTGGTCACGATAAGCTTTCCGATGTACGAGGTGTCCACAGAGAGCGTCTTTGACTTTCCAAACTGATCCTTTTGATAGTAAATAACATCACTGTTGACCTGAGGACAGAAAAGCTGCATCGTTCTGTACGTAGCTCCACTTGAAGGCAATAGAATTGAGAACATTTGCTTGTTTCATACCTCTGCAAAGACAAACCTGGCATCAAACGGATAACTGATTTCTCCCTGTTTGATGGCCTCGACAGAAGTCGGGCCACATCGGAAAAGGCCTAAACGAGGAACATCGTAGAAACGTTTTAGTAGATTCCGTTAACTATAACTAAACCACAAAAAGAACTTGAGCATCGATCCCCAGCTTTTGATTCTCGGAATGGGAGCAGTGGACAATCTTAAAACCTGAATCCATTTGTTCAAGTAAATATAAAGGATGCTTTATCCTTTACAATCTGTCTGTCGAGTTTTCTGTCGGTAACAATGGCAAGGGTTGCCATATAAAATAACTGGGACCTTTGTCGTATTCTTTATCGGGGACAAAGTTGAGGGGTTTACAGTTTAGCAGGAAGGATCCCCAGACTTCCTTTATGTGTTCCCATGCGAGACACAGAGCTTCCGAGCTTCTCAGAGGCTCCTTGAGTGTCTCATCTCAATGAGAAGAAGTATCCCTTTACTCTGAGTATTTGGAGAACAGAAGGTCTGCACTGGTCATGTCCTGGACGGGGACCTGGATGTCTAAACTGCAAACCAGTCAAGTTCAGAAGAATTAATTTAGATAAACTAGGCAAGACTGCGGCTATCTTTGGACATGCATGGTCTACACCTTAGCGCAGGTACAAAAAATATTAAGAAGATTTATTCTAACAACTGTTCCATAGAAGATACCATCACTGTTCTCCTGAGGGGTGCTGTCGACCACCTGCCACCCAGAGAATTGGTCCGGCAGATCCAGCCTCCGCATGTAGACTTCGTTCCAGCAGTGGAAGTTCCTGAAAACACCAGGAATTGAAATGTATTAATAAACAATCAGCTTTTCTGTCGTGACGCTTTAGCTTTAGGGAAAACCACTGGGGTTATGGCGAATGGCAGAAAACCTTGACTTCACCAGATCGAGTCTTTTGTTTCTCTTCTATCAATGTTCCCACTTTTGTCCAGCACAATCTCAGTCTTGATGCTGCCATTGTTGTCATGAGCAGATAGGAAGTTGGTGATGACCCTCGTTGGGATCCCAAGGCAGCGCAGAACTGAATGGAAAGTGAGCTTTTTAGGAAAGGGTTGGCTACATATCATGCACGTCTGATCAACTTACAAGTGTTGAGTACACCGGCAAACACCCAACACTGAGCGTACTGCACCGGCTTACAGCCTTCCTGGGCATATTGTAACAGGATTTCAGTACTTCCTGTCCAAGCACTGGGTGCTGTGCCCCTGGAATAATCTCCACTCCAGTTGCCGACTAAGACCCCATTGTCATCATTGGCATTCATCTGAAAATATATTTTCAAAAGAGCCTAAACTTCTTTGCAAAGACTGTCCACTCAAAGACCGGTCCGTTGTCAGCAAACCGTACCAAGGCTGATGCTTGACGAACTATTTCTGTTGCCTTTCCACGGAACATCATTGGGACCTTTCCAGCATCCATCACCAGGAGACAGGCATCCAGGATTCCCTCCTCAAACTAAACAGGAACAAAACACAACTTAAATCATGTACAGAGTTTAGATTCTGTCCAAAACATGTTAATCAGGGTTTTCAGGAAATTGGCAGGGAAAGCAGGGAGTGGCTTTTAGATGCACGTGATCTGAGATTGGATCAAACCCAAGTCATTTGGCACACAAAGCTACCAGTGCCAGTGCTAACCGGTTCATTTTGATTTATAAATTGCAAAGTCCATGGTCTTCAGTGCAGATTACATCAGTGTTTTCATCTGAAAAGCCAAAGGTACTACTGGGTACTTTACAGAGTGGAAAACACCTCGAAAACCATTTAGCGAATGAAAAGGGCCAATTCCAATGGCATTCCAAGAACATTAGTGAGAATGTTTTTTTACCAACCTGCCCGTAGTTCCACGAACGGGATGCAACCATGTCATAATCTCCATTGTAGATGAACCCGATGTCATTCATCACATACTCCTCCCGGTCGTTATCGTCTTCAATGTAAACTTCATCCTCTGGATGGTAGTTACACATGTGGAGCATTGGTCGTCATGCAGTAGATGCTGTAAACTGAAGCTTGGTACAAATGGGTCTCTCTCACCTGGATCCCAAGGGTTGAAGAGCACATAGAAATCAGTGTCTGTGTTCCTCGGGGTTCGTTTCTTTCCCGAATAACTCACAACTACTGCAAACATTCGGAAACGACCGATGATGCATTTGACGTCCGGCGTGATCCCCACAGTGATGCTGCTTGCTGTTGTTTCCAGTACATTGCTTTTCCAGTTTTTTTCTGGTTTGCCACTACCGATGGACAAGACGATGCTGGTTCCCTTGTTGATATCAGGTAAACTGCCTGCAGCACAAAATGTAACGATTTCATTACAAATGTTTTGCAGTTTTTCTTCAGGAAACAGAATCTCACCGATCATGATCTCCAGCTGCAGATTGTCCAAGTTTTTATTGAAGGCCCGGTTCAGTTTGAGGATGATCCTGAACTCTCTATTTCGGCGGACGATGAGGTTGGGGTTGTTGTAGTAGTCCGTGTAATGGTCGCTTTTGTTTTTCTCCAAACACATATCGACGTCTAGTACTGAGAGAGCGCTACTGTCTACGAAACACAACACAAAGTGTTAAAACGTGGGAGATTTGCACAACGGCTTCAGGAACAGGGAAGGTTGTTGGAACATATTTAAGCTGGCTTTAAACTGACGTAGTGAACGACTAAAGAGCAGCTGAAACCAGCTCAGTGAAGCGATCGTGTCTCAAAACCAGTTTTACCATCTCCAGGTCCTCTTGGATGCGGATGGGGAGGAGGAATATCTTCTATCTCCAGAGGGTTGTATTCATCTGAATTTGAGCTGGCAATTGGAAAACGGCCATCAGAGAGTCCCAAGTGCCAGTGGGTGTAGCTATGGCGTGACATGATGGACAAGGGATCTTCACAGAAAACCTGTCGGGCAGATCAGCTGATAAACCCCAGTTCTAAAGAAGAAGTGGAACAACTCAAAGACGAGACATGCAATGTTCACCAGGCTCAACTGGAAATGTGCTCTAAACGGCAAAAAGTTCTTCAACTTGGAGAATGTACAGAAAATATAAAAATCTTGTGTTTTCGCCACTTCTTAAACCAAAACCCTGAGATAGAGCTGAAAGCTATGCATCATGAGAAAAGCGTGAAACTCACGGAGTGTTTGTGTGTCGAGGCAGAAGAGCAGCTGAGTGCTGAGGAAGCTCCAGCTCCAGTGAAGATGAGGAGCCTCACGCTGCTTAATAAAGCCCTGGCGCTTCCTCTTCCATCACAAACCTCCATCAGGTCAGGAGCTCTGGAGACCAGGTCAGTCCGACACTTCTCTGACCTCACTTCCTCTGATCTTATGAGAGCGGCACAGTTGAGATCCATCATAATGTCAGTTTTGTTTTAAATTTAACAATATTTTTCAGTGTGATGAAAAGTATCTATTTATTTACCGACCTACCTCTCCAACCGTCCACTCGTCCCATGATGCATCCATCCATCCATCGAATCGAATCATCCTCTGATCCATCTGTGCACAATCCATCCCTTTCTTTTCTTTCGGTTTGGCCCCACGCTCCAGCGGTGAGGGTGAATGGTGAGTTACTGAGGTTCAGTGATGGACTGGTGACTGGTTTGGGGTGTACCATTGCTGTCACCCAGTCTGAGTAAAATGTCACAGCATTCACGTTAAACGGAAACACAGAGTTGCGTGTTGGCTTTGAACTGAAAACGTTTTCTCTGAAGAACAGGTTTGGCAGCTTTTATTTTGTGTTTTGCCCTGACTCTCGAATGGAAGCACGGAATGTTAAAAGTCTGACAGTTTGTCAGAGAAACCTTGACCCCAGAGATATTGTTGCCTAAAAATTGGTTTGATTCTTATTTAAATAAACAAATTTTTCCTTTGCAGCCGCATCAGTTCAGGAGAACCACCTGAACACAGAACTATTTTTAGTCATGACTGGTAACTGCTGCTTTCATCATTTCAGTCCCGCATTGAGCCCGGATATTGTTGATGACCATTATTAATGACCATGGTATGAACAGAACAATCAATGCTCAGCTGTGACTTCCCATCAGCGGTTCTTTGCCTTCACCTTGTGTCTCAAACAGCCAAAACCATGGCTAGTTGATTATCTAGTTATATATTCCGTCGCTCGAGGATTAAAGAAATCTACATTGATTTCATAAACAGACCTTTTCTTTGTTGGAAGACATTGAAAACTAGAAACATTTTTATAGTTTTTTTAAATGCAAATGAAAAGGTTTCTCATATGAGAGCTTAGCTCCTCTGTGTTGTAATGGAACAGTTCTAAGGTCAAGGTCAGGTCAGCGAAGCTTCATCTGACATTCTGACTTTCTTGGTTCCTCGTTTAAGTTCCTCGGTGTAAGTGGCGTGATGATCTATCTGCTCGTGTTGGTTTTGTTTTGTACACGTTTTACTCTCAGCATCCTCTATGCTCTGTAATAATCTGCCGTCCGAGTGACACTGTGACCTCCTGGAGCTGTGGTGAGATGTCACAAAACCCACTTTAATGAGAAAACAGATTTGAGCTGCATTTGAAAACATCCTCCAACTCTTTCTTGGCTTTTAGAAAGAAAATGGCTTGGTTTTACATACATGTTGTTGTTAAAACTAGATGTATCTTCTATTGTTTATTTAACAAAATGATGTTAGAATTTAGAGAAAATAACTATGGTCTATAGATTTGGTCTGTTTATGTCAGCTATAAAACCAAAAAAATGACCGTTTATTGACTAGTTCTTCTATTGGTCTAATACTATTGTTATTGTTTGCTAATAATTATTGCTGTCAATAAAAAAAAACGTTATTTGATAAAGTTAAAGGGATCCAAGAAAATAGTCTGCTGACGACAAATTCTACGGTAGGCCTTTATTAAATATCGTGCTTGTGTTTAGCAGAACTAAAACTCTCACACAGATCTGAAAGTATGATTTTAATCGCGTAGTATTTATTTGTCGGTCTGTTAATAGCCCACTGCACTCCCGGCCATCATCGACAGAGGGAGCCATTGACTTCCGCTGCTTCCGCCGCCCGTATTCTTAGTGTTGTCAAATTAAAGAAGTTAATTTCTCTATAATGTACACAGATCCAGACAAGGCATGACTGGAGGCCTACTGTTGGCTTTTGGCTGAGAAAGGAAAAATTATGTGATCAAAGGTCAATTTTGTGCATCCCAGAGTCACAAAATAGCAATATTATACTTTATATTAAACATATTTCATAGATATTTTAACAGCTTTAGTTTATTCTAGACAGACATTTGTTTTAAATTAACTTTGTGCTTTTTAATCATCGCCAACAACAGGTTCAACTAGACTTTCACATTTCAACCTCAAAAATCATGTTTTGATTAACTTAACATAAGCATGAAAGATATGAATGGGTCTATGTGAAAAGTTGTAGAACTCTGGAAAAATTCTGGATCCCATGGTACAATGCAACTGACAGTGGTGTAAAGAGTACTGAAATAGCACAAGTTACTTGCCAAAAATGTTAAGAAAGTAGAGTAAAAGTATGTTCTAAATATGACTCAACGTACGAGTAAATAAAGAGGGCAAAGAAAAAGGAAGAGAGAGGGAAAAAAGAGAGGAGCAAGAGCGACATATAGAGAGAACGAGAGAGAAAGAGTGCAAAACAGTGGAAAGACAGAAAAAAGTGAATGAGAGAGAATAACTGCTTCATAAATAAACATTCATCTATTTTCCTCACAACTGAACTGATAAAAGAAAATAATCGAGTTGTTCTTGTAAAATAATATCCATTCCAGCTGATGTGATCGTGTGGATCAGTTTCATTCGCTAAAGATCTTGTTTTACGGGGATCGAAAAAAAAAACAATTACAGTAATTTGAGAATTTGTAATTAGTTACTTTACACCACTGGCGACTGATATGGTTTGGTCAAGTGATGCTCAGACTAGATCTGAATTGAATTAATTCCACTTAGCCGGTCACGTGTGTCGAACTGAACATGACAACACCGTGAACAGTTTAGATGCAACCTTAATGAAGCACCACACTGTGCATTGTGTGCATAGCAACCCCGTATTATCTTTTAATCACGTATTAAGTTTGCGAAGATTCAAAATGAGAATTCCACTTTGGAGGTCATCGATATTTAGGTACCCTCTCAACACAAGGTGAGAAATGAATAACAGAGGTTTATTTTTGGCCAATAACCAATATCCTCTTAGAGGCAGGAGTTGCTCGAGTCTACGGCGTATCCAAGCTGACAGAGGCCGCAGTGCATTGTGGGGTGGATCAGAGTGCCTGTCCTCAGCCTGCGCCACTGAGCTATTCTTTCACCCAGGATAAAGAGAACCTTTTGTTGCCGTGGAAAGCTGTTCCCTAGCAACAGCCCTGCGTTTGGAAGCCTAGGAAACGGTCAATAAATAACATCACTCTCAAGTTTCGACTAGTTTGGTTGATGGAGGTCTCGCGGCATCTTGTCTTACTCTGTTATGTGCACTGAGCAGAGAAGAGCCGAGCTCTTCATGCACAACAACTCGAGCAGACTTTGAGGTAAAAGCACTGAAGCAGACAATAAAGTTATCAGTCACCCAGAGAAGATCCGGTCATTAGTTTGGACTTTTCTGTTTGATGGCTCTTAATTGTTCCAAACGGGATTTAGATTCTTTCTTCCCCTGATGCCAGTTTTACCTTCACTTCAAATGCAGTGCTACTCCAGCGGCTTGACATCCGTAGAAATGCATGCATTTCGCTCAAACGCTAATCACCTTTATACTTCAACACTTTATATTTCATTGGTTCAGATGAAGCATGCTATTTTGGAACATTATATTTTATATACATATATGTGTTAAAATGTGTTATTGGAATTATTTAAAAAGTATACTTTGCAGTTAATGTTTTGTTGCTAGTTTGCAATAATACTTTCTGAAATGCAAATGCATTTTCACGCGGCACAGTGTAAAGTAAATAGTAAAAATAAGTTTCCTCCTGGATTTAATAAAGCATCTGTTCTGATGGGGCGGCCACTGCCCCATGAACCATTCTTACAATCATCATATTTGTTTGAAACGCATCACATGTGCACGATGCTCTGTTGTCAGGCCCTTTATGTGACTAGAAGTGCTCTCATCTCGTTGTGTACTCGTTCTTTCCTTCATCTTCCTTGCTTCTTCCTTGTCAGGTTCTCTGGGTGGAAGTCGTGGCACGCCCTGGACAAGTCTCCTGCATCAAGCTATAGGTGAAATGATTAGTGGTTTGACACGAATGCTCCTCTTTTCCTCACAAGCCACTGGTTCTTCGAGAAAGGAAGGAGTTAACTTTACAGATCTTTAGAATCTATTGTGCTTTACCGTTCTTCAGCTGAGATCTTTCTCTGGTGGTTAAAAAGTCCAGGATTTTCCTTCAAGAAGAGTAGTGGTGTGATACTGACATCCAGGAGAAACCTATCCACTGGTCTCTGACCATCAGGGATAAATATTCATCGCTGGATGAAACTGGTTACACCCATCTCCTCTCCATCTCTACACTGATGCAAAATAGCAGCTGTCACATGATCCAGGTGGATGCTGCAGAACTTAAATCAGAGGAGTTCCATATGCACGGCTTCAAATGTAGAGGAAATGAATAAAGGTTATCTTTATTATAAAATACACTCAAAGAATCAATCAATTAAAAATGACTCGTTTCTATATTTAGTTGTTGATTCATTTTTTTTCGTTGTTTCTTTTACTTGAGCCATGTTTTCTCCAGCTTAGATTTCTATAAATTATTTGGTTGAGAAGATTACTGTGGTATCAAAATACTTTTATACAACTCTTGTCAAAAAGTTTAATATCATTCAATTGTTTCCATTTTTACAAATAACCTTTAAATAAACAGATACAACTTTGGTTTAGATAAATGTTTATTTGTTTATGAACAACTGATTTGGTTTTAGTTTTTGGCAGAGGTTTTATGAGGAAAAGTTTTTTTTGTGGCGTAAGGACCAACATCTAACACTGAGGCCATCCTTTACCAAAGCATCCAGTGATCACGTGACCTTGTGTTTATAGAATATAAAACAAGTTTGTGCTTCTGATGCTAGTCTGCAGCTTCAGTAACACACACGTCCCCGTGGAGACTAGCAACACGTGACCCTCTGACTTACTTATCAGCTTGAGAGAGAGAGAGAGAGAGAGAGACTAACTCTCAGTGGGAGGAAAACTAAACAAGCGTTTTCCTCTCTCTCCTCCCTAAAGCATCTCGGCGTGGGGGGATTTGGGAGGCTGGGGAGCTCAAACTTTGCGCATCTTCATCAAACGCCATTTTGGTTCCTATCCGGAACAACTTTTGCAGCTTCTTTCTTTTTTTAATCTTCGTGTCTCTCTCATCATCACCATCTTCGTCATCATCATCGTCATGTCTCGGCGAAAGCAAACCAACCCCAACAAAGTTAAACGTAAGTAGCGTCGCTTGCTTCTTTAAACTTTTCTCGCAGGCTGTTTCGAGTTTGATCGTGAGTTTGAGCGTGTTTGACTCGGTTGTGAAGTTATTTCGGGGTAAAAAGACACTTTTCCCCAAACTTCAGCTTCCTCGTTGCGGAGACTTGATGCTCACGCGCTCTGCCCAAAGCTGCTCCAAACAACCGCGTTTCGCGGAAACATCGGCTCGTGTCGGTGGAAACAAGTTTCTTGCCATCCTTATAAACTTTATAAAGTCGTAAACAAGTGTATTCGTGTGGGGATGGGGTGGAAGTGTGTGGCTAATCGCTAGCGTCGAGCTAACGCGGTGCCGTCGCGCGGAGCATCACATCTCGCCTGCACTTTGATCGCGGCTTCGATCGACATCGACCGACACAAGCTCCGTGTTTTTTTACTTTATAAGTTCGTTTTTGGAGTTTAAAGTTGGTCGGTGTACTTCCACGACCACCTGTTGCGTCACAAAGTGTGTTTCTCTGTTCGGGGATGGCCTGTGTTTGATCGCGGAACCGTTCAGGTGGTTGTTAAGGTAATTTGAGTAAAGAGAAGTCGCTTCGCGGTGCCGTCGAAACCGTGGCGCTGTGACGGGTTTGTCTCTCTCTCTCTGGTCTGGGGTCAGTTGGGATGGATGGGTCCTCATCACACGCTCTTGGGGCACTTCGGAGCGGTTTGAAAGTGTTTCGGGGAGTTTTATAGCGAGTTCGTCGGTGTGGAGGAATGGATGAGCCGCTCGGTCTCTCGGGAGATAATGGTCGGTTGCTAGGCATCTGTGTTCCGGCTCTTTCCGCCACTCCTCGGCCTCCAGGAACCCCGAGGGCCTAGAGACAGGGTAAACGTGGCAAAGTCACTCCACACACTTCATCGGGGGTTTATTTGGCTCCGGTGTTCGGTAACGCCGTTGTTTAAACGCAGTTGGGCCGAGGCCTGTTGTAAAGTGAGCCTAAACGCGGGTCGTGACGAGATAACGCCGGGATTCGTGAGCGCTTTAAGGATTGTAAAGTTACACAGCAGCACCATCTCTCTGTCTCTCTCTCTCTCTCTCTGTCTCTCTGTCTCTCTCTCTCCTGAGGCTCAGAAACTGCTCCAGTTTCAGAAACAGCTGGAAACAATGCACTTATTAAATGAAATCATTGCTAGTCAAAGATGAGATTTCTCACACGGAGATCGGTTGAGAATCATTGAAGCAATAAAACAAATTCAATCTCAATTAAACCCACCACAAATCACATTTCAGATCCTTATCTTTTCTTCTAAAGAGTTGAAGCCTGTTTTCAGTGACATTCAGTCTTTTGTTCTGAAAATAAACACATAAATACATGAAAATAATTGTTTATAAATATTTTCACATCAAATTCACAGTTGTCTTATTTTATCCGTGTATCATTTTATGTGTGCCATTTATAATTATTTAATCTATTCCATAACTTAAGAATAAGAAAATGTTTTTGCTTCAGTTACTTATAAATGATTCTGGTCTGAAGGGGTTAATAATCTGATTAACAGGCTAGTTACTATAGAAACCATCCATCCATCCATGTTCAGGGCACTTAGTTACCACTTAGCGTGTGTTTTTTACGGTGGTAGGAAACTTGTGGAACGGTTGGAAGGCGTGTAAAACGTGGAAACCATTGTTCATTGTGGTGATTAAGATTTTTTCATCATTGTTTTCATTAATAAGGATTTTTAATAAATGAACTTGAAGCCAATCCATATAAAATGGCTTGAAGATAACTTCATAATTGTAAAAATTGCAGCAGTCTGAAGAAAAAGTACAAAGGATGTTTACAAATGTCTGCAGTTGCCTGATGCTGCTTATGATGGATGATAGGCAGATTGGGATGCAAGGAAATACGGGCCTGTTATAGCACTTAAGGAAAAAAGTGCTATTTCACCCAAAAATAATCACCCATTAACCTGTTTATCCACACTAGCCTTTCGGCCAATGAGAGAGAGACAGGAAATGGTTGCTTTACTCCAGATCCACTCCAGGTTTTCCACATCACACTCTCCAAAACTTCAGGTCAAAGAGAACATTCCCTGCTCCGTTTCAGTCCCTCTATAACAGTTAAAGACAGAAATGAGTTCAAACGATGCTCGAAGCTAATCTGTGGGGTCTTGGTGAATCTAGATGTTCCCTCTGGTTTCTTTGTGCTTTTTTAAAAGGCAGGGAGGACCGGTCGGGATGAGCAGTTCACATTCCATTACGAAATTCAACACTCAGGACTAGCAGAGACTAGAGCCGGGGCAATGCACTACATCACCGCATAGACACCACGCTTGTGCTCTTCTCTAAATATAAACTCTTGTGCCATCTCTTAAAATACGTTTGGTAAACTAGCTTTCAGTCAAATCAAGATGATGTAGGGATGTGCAGGAAAGAGAATAAAGGAACCAGTTTGACAGAAATGGGTTGATGATGTGGTGCTTCCATGTAGACATCTTTGGTTATTCAGATGAAGTGGTGCTTCTGGAGTTTCAGAAGCTGAAGCTTTGCACAACTCAGTGTTTGAAGTTAGTGTAATGTAAAGGCAAGTGTCTTTTCATGACATCTAAAGACTCCGGTGCTTTACGGGAGAAAAACTCACGTAAAATTTAAAAGAAAAAAAAAAAGATCAAAGCCATTGTAGAGCGATTGCTGTTTTGATGTTATTTGGGTTTAGTTGAGCAGCCTAAAGGCCGCTGCACACTTCTCCGAATTGAGATTCACACGAGTCTTCGGATGTAATGGTTGAACACTTCCGATGGGTTGGAGTCTCTAAATGTGTTTTATTGACATTGATCACTCAATTAGTCGATACACTCTTTGTGCTAATTAAAAGTTACCCTTTCTTCTGTGAGGGTCCGGGGTACAGGCATTATCTAAATTTCTTCCAGCAATTCCCAAGATATAGCCCAACAGACCCGGGAGTGGCTGCCAGACGATATCACTCCAGCCCCGTTTAGAGCGTATCTACACCTGCATTTAGCATTGCTTCATTGTGGTCTGCGTGTCATAAACACATCATAATCCCAGCTGTTAACAGGGCTGTTGTGGGATCGGTCTGGTCCTGTTGAAGCTGACGGAGAAGCAAGACCAGCTCTTGGCCCTGGGGTGGGATGGCGTGTCCTTTGCCTCCCAGGCTATATTTAACCAGGCTTTTGTAGATAAGATATTCCATTCATCTATTGGGTGCAGAGCGGAGACAGAGGCATGAGTTTGAATGGAAGGAGAGGAAAACGAGTGTGAGGTGATTTAAGCATCAACCGTAGACTTAAAGGGACTGATCCTCAAAAAGGCCAATCCCTCCTCAGCTGCTCGTGTGTACCCTACCAAACGTAACGGCATAGAAGAGCTCCTGGATTATGGGGCAAAATTGAATCACGATTATTACAAGGGCTATTGCTAATGAAATCCTAAAGACAGGATCTGACGATATTTGGGATTCTATCTGGAGCTGTCTGCGATGTGGAATATTTTCCAGCTGCAGCCAATGAGAAAGCAGCACTCAAGCAGCCTGGAGTTTGGCAGGAGTTATAAAGGCATATCAATGTCAATGGCTTTGGTTCCAAAAAAGGCTTCTTCTCTGTCTGTTTGGAGCAGCTCTTTAGGTTTCCTTTTCATGCTGAAGGTCCATGGAGGTTAAGGCTAAAACTGGCAAAAATGTGAAACTAAATGACTAAGTAAAAGTGTTGGTTCTCAACATTTACAGGGAAACGTCAAGCCTGTAAAAAAAGAGTGTTTTTCCGCCCACTATGTGACGTGGGGCAACTCGCGAGTTGTGCAAAGCAACCAGGAGTGCTAATGTTGGTCTTTTGGTTGGTGTATTCCTTTGATGTTGGTGTAATTTACCGAGTGATGCCTCGCTCCGCTGTAAGAATAAACATTCATTTAAAATGTTTGGATTAAAAATGCTAATCATTGACTACAGCCCAGTGAGAATATCGAGGGGGGTGCTCCGATAAATCTGTGTGGATATCCGCTTGTGGTTGGATCAGACGGGTGCTTGTGAAGCCAGCGGCGGTGATCATCGAGAAACAAACATCTCACTTATTCTTTGAGTCATTTTGATCTGAAGTTGAAGAAAAGTTTCTGGTGTTTGGGATTTTTTGGGAAAGTCGGCACTAGATCTCCTTCTCTGTGAGCCTGAGCAGATCATTTGCCTCGTTTGCTCCTCATCCGGCTAATGGGCCGTCAGGATGAATGCATTTCTTTAGGCTTTGGACGATGCTTTCTAAACACCTCTAAAGCCCTGTTACAGCCTTATCACCTTTCCCCGCGTCTCCCCCGCGCCGCTCCTGCCAACAAATAAAGCTGTTCTATGCTAGCGGTTCAAAGTCTAACCCGGCGGCTAGCACAGATGTGAAAGAATGCCACAATGGAGGAGAAGAGAGCAGGAGTGAGACAGTGAGGCAGGGAAAACGAGAAGAGGAGATGAGAGGAAAGACAGGAAGCGAAACTTGCTTCTTCTCTGAGGCGGAGGGGAGATGAAGGAAGTTCTTGAACAATAGTGAGCTTCAGGAGAGTTTTATCAACACTTCCAATAGAGTTTAACCTCGTGTTACTATCCCGTGTCTTGCCTTCTTTACACACTCCAGGAGGATTTCCAAGATTATCTTCTGCATCTTTGAGCATTCAAAGTCAAGCATTTGTTCTGCCAATGATCTGCATCTTCATGTAAAACCATTAACTGGTGCTAGGCGCTAGAGCTCCGGAACACAAGATTGTGCTGCACAGCTTCTGTCTCGTCCTGATGCTCCCTGCTGTAGACAGAAGAGAGGCAGTGTTTACGCTCTTGTTAAAACCATTAGTAAGGTATTAACTTGGCATACCCTTATACCTACGGACTCTCCCTTTTTACACAGGAGACGAGAGAGATTGTGTTTTTTTTCGTAGTGAAGGCATCTGTTGGGTGTTCTTTGTGTTCAGACACTAATGAAACGTGTGCTTCTCGAGACGCTTTTATGCTTGAGCTCCATTGAGATCCATTTATAACTTCAGCAGATTCCTCGACATGAACCAAACGTTTTTAACCGTAGCTTTTTCTACACGGTTTCATTTATTTTACTTTCACTGTTTTTACAATTATTTCTAAAAACTAGGAACAAGTTGCAGTAAAACTTATAAAAAACAATTTTTTTATTAGCCAAAATAACTTCAAGTAAAATTATTGGGTGGTAAATTTGCATTTACATTTTTCAAACCAGTTTTTCTGTGGAGAATAGTTTTGTAGATCAAATGAACAAGCTCAGAGATGGTGCTGGTGTTCCTCAAAGGATGGTGTTACACTTTTAAGGAACAATAAAGTAATTCACCATTTTATTCATCACCCAAATTGCTTTTTAATCTGCACCACCTTTAGAGAACTTGTAGGAAACGATCAGAGGTTATGAGAATGTTAGCGTCTTTTCTTATTTTAGTATAAGGAATTCTGCAGATCTTCGTGCTCCTTCTGCTGTTTCGATTCACGTAGAAGAAGAAACTAAAGTAAGATGTTGAGCTCTTCTCGAGTGCTGCTCTCCTGATGTATGGTTCTCTTTCTGTCTGGGATTTGTTTGCTCGCTGAAGCATGACCCTCTCTCTCTCTCTCTCTCTCTTTCTCTCTCTACCTCTCCCTCCCTCCCTCTCTCTCTCTCTGCCTGCCTCGCTCGCTCGCTCTTGCTGACTAAACAGTTTTGTCAGCTGGCAGTTGTTCGCAGGATTTGCGATAGCTTCTGGAGGCTGGGACAGGGAGGGAAGGGGAAGGGGGTGGGGTGGTACTCGCAGGCAACACTTGTTGCTTAGTGGAGCTGGACGCAAAGGAGGGCGGGAGTGAGGGATGGGAGAAAAGGTTTTAACGGACAAGATGAGGTGAAGTAAGAAAGGAGAGACGATCAGCAAGAAGCATAACTCAAGAAGTATAGAGCGCTGTGCAGGATGCTACTTCCTGTTAAACGATTTCAGTTAATCAGCACACTGCTCTCGTACAGACACCAAACTATGCAAAGCTCTTCTTTAAAGTATAATTTTTACGTGCCTTTTGATAGCGTGTTGTTCTCATCGCTGTCGCAACTTGTTCTTGGGCTACCTCATGTGATGTAGGAGGAGAAACCGATATCAGCCTCACTGGTCACCCTTTGCTCAAACCAAACCGTGCACATACCCATCCACACCCACTCGCACAATGTCCCACCATCTCTTCTCATGAAGTGCTGTTTGTTCTGCAAACACAGGACACACCTTTGCTCCACAAAGCCAGGAGCGCAGGCTTCAATTCCTGCTTCACCTCAGGCTTTAAAGAATCAGCCACAGTTCCTTGCAACCTCTTGAGCAAACACAGAGGCCTCCACCTGAGAGCATCCCAGCTCACAGCTGCTGGGAGTGTCGTGGTCGGGGCGGGTGGATGGTCGAGATTGCTTGACTAGCCTCGGGCCCCTTAAACAAGGGAAGTGAGCGAAGACCAAGAGGGAGGAAGGAACTTGAGTTTTTAAAATGGTCTGTGATATTTCTTCAGAAAATGCAGACTTTACTACTGTCCTGCATGAGTTTACTGGCAAGGTAGAGAAGCGCTGGGTTTTATTTAGGTATGACCGTTTACAGTACACCAGTAAAGCGTCTGAATCAACCATTATTCATCAACAGCCGCTAAACCTTTGTTTGGAGTATATCTCCTCCAATTGTACGACTGCACTTTGTTTCCCTGTGGAACAAAAACAAACATGACACTCGCTCAAATTCTACCAAATGCTTCAGATGTTTAGCCAAAGGTTTGTTAGTAACTTTGGGTTTTTGAAGGGCGTCCATCTTCCTTCGTTCCATCTTCTCTTCTATCTTCATGTTCTTCTTCTTTGTAGTTGTGAAGTCATCACAAAAGTGTTTACTGCACACCACTCAGCAGCTGTAGATTCATGTGCCAACAGCAGTTTCACACGAAAAAACAACAAAACGTGGCAGAGACAAACTTTGCATTTTATGCTCACATTTTATATTCATACTTTTTAACCACTTGTGAGTGTTCTTGAATGTATGGCCACAGTTTTTGTTTGACCAAGGGGAGCTTAAATTCAAAATATTCCGATATTCCGAAAAAGTTTCAAACTAGTCCGGGATGGAATTTTTGTGAACAGTGAAACAAACGTAGATGCAAGCACAATTATTCTTGACAACCTTACAAGTTTATTAATGTTGAACCCCCTTTTAACCATAATATCACTGTATTCAAATCTCACAGTGTTTCATAACATTTATGCAACCATCGCTCAAACCAGTCTCTTAAAATCTACCCATGGAGTTTGTCAGAAAAACGTGCCACAATGAGCCAGTTCTGACCCAACATCAAGGTCTGCTTCTCGTGTTTAGGGACCTCAGCACTAGAACAGATCGCGGATTCTGGTATGCATGCTACTGTTTCCAAAATAAATGAATCGTTCTCATGGTGCCGACTGAAGAGATGAGGCATGAGGAAGAAAGGTGTGTGGCAAATTGAAACTGGCCAGGTGATGAGGCTAAGGTGTGTCTGCGTCTCTGGTCAGGGGTTAATGGTACACCGTCAAGCTCCCATGGGAAACAAGGAGTCAATGGGGCAGGCTCTGCTGACGTGCCCCTGAGGAGACGACACAAAAGACAGCGAGCAGTGCTCTTTCTTCTCCTGAAACCCAGCCTTTCCCATCAGGGGCTGTATACACAAAGAGCAGACGGGAACGCTGCCCTCCTTCAACACCTAGTCACAGCAGGCTTACACGCTCAAAGATTTCTGAGCCACCCACCCAAACGAGAGAAAATCAATAATGGTCACAGGCTTTATCGGCTTGAAAATAAATACCCAGGATCCTTCATTTAATTAAAAAGAGCTAACATTGTTATTACGACAAATATTGACCATAAATATCCAACCTTTCTTTTTTCTTGGATTAAAGATTAGTTGCGTGAGCATGTGGTGATGAAAAGTTAAATTCTTTTTTTATTGTTTGGTAAAATTTCCTTAAAGGACACCTAGTTTTTAGTTCCCCGATTGACTCCAAGCGAAGAGATCTTTGTTACGCCATTTTTTCTTTGCATGGTACAGTATGCAGCCTGTGTTTTTGCACACATGCTGCTGAATAATCGTTTTAAAAATGTTGGTTTGGGAGTCATTTATGCTTTTGGTAGCTTTTCTGCTTTTATCTGTGAACAGCATAACCACGAAGATAAATGCAGAAAAGGGTGATTAGGATTTGGCTGTAATTCCAGGGGAATGACTGGAGCAAGAGATCACCCACTGACTGATCAAACCAGAAACCATCACTTTGCTTTCTTTTCTCCCCAAGCAGTCGCTGATTGGATTACATAATCTGGCCTGTCTGTGCTTGCCAATGTGATTTCTAGAGAGGACAAGGGGTAGCTGCCACATATCTAAACATCTTCGGGAAAAGATTCCCACTTCTGCATGTGTCATCCTTTCACAGCATCCTTCGGAAGGACTGTTATGATTAACTAGCAGGAAAGTCTCCACTTGTGAACTTTGTTACCAAGTGCTTGGGAAAAGTAGGGCAAAGGCAATAATAAACTTAATCAGGCAGCAGGGAAGATAACCAGGCGGGTGACTGGCTCGTGAGAGGACCAGATCAAGGGTCTTGTACAGCAGGTTACATTTCAGAGCTCGGACTGAATGGTTTCATTCCCATCCTTGTAAAACGTTAAATCGTATCGTGCAGCCAGCGTTTGAAACAAGCCTTGTTTGTTTAGTCTCCAGCATCCTTGTGTAACCAGTCATAAAGTGGGCAGTGTCTCTGTAAAGCGTTCTGCGGTAATCTATGAACAAGGTCAGTGGGCTGCTGATAAGAGAGGCCAACAGCTCTGGATTTTCTGTGCCTCTACATTGTGAGAAGTCTTTCAACTTCCACAGATTCGTCTCCAGAAAAGTGTTGTTTTCTTGCCTGAGATGTCAGGACGGATGGTGATTGGCTCGTTTCGAGCAGCACCATTGTGTTTGTGATTCGGATGCCTGTTTCATGACTTGCTGAGGAAATGGCCCATCCCACAACGCTGCTAACCCCTGCTCGGCAGGAAAGAGTGGATTCTAGACGCTTTTAATTTCTCACAATTATCATGTTGGGCCTCATTAAAACGATGCCGTTAAAATAGAAACTTACTTGATTCTGAGGAAACTAAGTAAAGTTGGGTGTCAGGGATCTGGGAATCGTTCTCCTTTGTTGGTAGTAAACCTAAAACTCCTGGTCACATCTTGGTGTGGAAGCACGTGTTGAAGCAGTGGGGGAAACATTCAGCTAATTCTTTCCAGTTTTGTTTGAAGCTTGTTTTTGCTTGTTTTACTCCCTACAGTATTGAATGCAGACACCCACCAATCTGTACCCACTCTGGTGCCGCCTAACGTCGAATGGAACCCCCCTTTCACTTTGTGGGCAAACATTAAGTGGTCCTATAGAGATGGAAATGAGCCGTGCAGTCGAAGCCCTAGTATCCTAATGCCTCTATAGACATCACGGAATTACAAAAGAGATTGGTCTTTAATGACCAGGGATCCTTTGACTTCAAGCTCCATGACACTTAAAGTTTAAACGAGAGCGAGTTTTCCCTTTTAGCTGGCTGCAAAATCTTCTGAATATTTACAACTTTTACTGTTTCTGTGTTATAATTATAAAGTGCATCTTACAGACTTGTGTTGGATAGTCGGCCTGTTGCTACTCACTAAGTTGTGTCTAATTAGAGGAAAAATAGACATTTACGCTCCTGCAAACACTCTTCTGAAGTTGCAATGGCTCGTTCGAAATGAATCGCTCCCTTGTAGGAGCATGTCCTCAGGCTGCCGCCTATGCAGAAAGAGTCCTGCACAGCAACTCTGGAGCACTACGAAAGGAAGAAAAACAATGTGACTCTTATTTCATGGAAAGGAGGGGGAGCACTATGTGATGCTCGGGAGTCGCTTCTGCACAGCCGAGAAGCCCTGTGCGTCAGCACACACTGTAGTGAGATGGATGACCCCTGCTGCAACCCCCGGACCGGTTGTCACTTAGGAGAACACCAATAGCAAACAGCTGGGTGTCTGGCATGTGATTGGCTAGAGAAGTCATGTGACTTTTAGGGGCTTGGCTTTAAATGTGGGCGGCTGACGGTTGATGTAGCGGTGGTTGGCTGATGCTTTGGCCTTGTACTTTGGCCTGCATCCTTGCTATGGAGTTTAGGCCATGAAGCATAGGAGTTAAAGCCAATAGAGTGCTGGAGGGGAGGGGAGGGGAGCGCAAGAATGATCCAGTGATTGAGTGATAGAGAAAGGAGATAGGAATGCAGAGTGACTGATGGTATCTCTGATAGATCAGACCCTTCGAGGTGTTCAACAAGTGCTTTCTCAAACTTTGCCTAAAACTCGCTGCCACCCTACAAGAGTGTTTTATAGAGGAGGCACTGCCCTGCCCTTGACATTTGCAATTCATGCCTGGTCACTGCTTGTCTGTTAATGTGGACACGGATAGAGATGTTTTCAGCATCAGCTCCATGAAGGCTGCATTCTTTCTGGCTTCACAAAGAGCACCATTATAGGCTGCTGTAAGAGGCATATCTGCCCAGTTCTCTGTCAAGCATCGCTCCAGCAGTTTCCCCTTTCTTATGTTGAAAACTCCCTGTGATGCAAGTAGTTCTCCAAAGCATTAAAAACATGATTTTAACTGTCGTCGTCGTCGTCGTTGTCGTTGTGTCGAACTGTAATCTGCAGCACTTTCTCTCAGATCGGGGTTTGAGTTGTGTGCACAGCATCCTAGGCCTGTTTTCGGGATGGCTTGTACATGCTTGTCGGCTTGACATGAGTAACAAGGCCTGGAGGTACCCCACCACACCTCCTCTTCCTTCTCCTCGTGGAGGGATTTTACAGGCCGCTTTGTGAAACTTGTAGCTACTCCCTTAGTTCACAGTTGTGTGGAACAATACCACACTTTCCAACAGCCCTTCAGTCATTACAGCGCCCACAATCGTCCTTTTATCTTGCTTTCGTCCATGGACAGATTCCCACTTTTCAATTAATCTCTTCGCCTTACATTTCTGCACTTTCTTTAATGGAATCACCGGGTCCCTTAAATGAAATTCCCCTGTTTGAGAGATTAAATGTAGATTATAAAGCTATCATGCTTTTCGGTAAGTGCACGGAGGCCCAGTTCTACAAGTGAGCTGAGGTTTGGAGAGCCCTCTTTGTGCCTCTAGATTTATGGAGGTGAGCTGCCACCGCTGCCCTCAATGAATGTTCCATTTGTTGCACAGATAGACAACTGTCAAAGGAGAGCTACAAGGGCCCAGTAACTCGTCCCTTTGACTGAGAGTGGGAGAGAGATGGGAGGAGTGACTAGAAGTTTTTTTTTTTCTTCATTTCTGGCTGTATCAAAAGGTCCGGTTGTACACATCAAACCAAAATGAAAATGTGTTACTATGGAATAACAGGCGTTGCAGCTGCTAGCACAATGATGACCGTGAGGCTGGCAAAAAGAACTTTTCGTTCCCTTGTATGAACATGCCTGCTAAATAAAGCACAACAAGAGCAAAAGGAGGGTCGAAGATTAGACGCTCAGATCCTCCTTTCACCCACTCCTCTACACCTCACGCACTGTTTAACTAGAACAAGCCTGGGATGAACATCCCGCTGTAGTGTTTTCACTCTCAAGGATGTCCTAAAATGGCTGCTCTGTTTCGGAGGGACTGGTCGGGACAGCAGTATTCTTTCAGAGGGTTTCTTCACAGACGCGCCATCTGTAGTGAGGGTTGACACTGTATGCTTCTTCCAGGCAGCTGTCAATGGCACACTGATCTGTCAGCATGGATGCTGCATCTGCACTCGTCTGTAACACACACCACGGCTCTTCACAGAAGCCGAGTGAGTGCCGGCGTCTGTCCTCTCTTACAAGGGCTCCGACTCTTTCAATCAAACCAGCTTCTCTTTTGAGAAAGAATGCTGTTCTTTCTTTTTACCCCGTGAATATTTGCATGGATATGGAGATGAGGCTGAAGATCCACGTGACTTACCCACCGATCTTTCTGTACCCCACTGTGAAGTCTAGCCAAGGCACCATATGTGTTCTGTAGGTTCCTAGAGTCGGCAGGAATTATGTCTAGAAGACTTGTCCCTGTCATAGGCACCTGTGAGGTTTGTCAGCAGAGTCGTCTGTTGCCAAGGACCCCTCGATTTGCATTCTTGTTTACATCATCACTTAACTTCTACAGAGCAGGGATCTACCAAGCCTGCACCGCAGCTGGGACTAGAGGTCCTTTCACCCCCGCCCCCCTTTATAACACCCTGAGAGCATGTCTGGAACAAGAACCGTCATCCTTCCAGCTCAGCTGCACTTGATTGCTCTCCTTCTGGCAAGACAATCGGTTTTTTGGAAGTTAAACATTTTTGTTTCACTTCATCCTAAAGGCTCTCATAGATGCAGAGTTAGTTTGCATGAAGCAAGGTCAGACACTGTTGCTTCACAGATCTGGAAATGAAAGCAAGAGGTTTGTGCTATGACCGCTGGCCAACTCTGTTGTTGAATCGTGTAAAAATCAACTACAGAGTCAGTCGTGAGTTGGTGCCACATCTGTAGATGTGAGGTTGAAGAAAACCATCTTTTAGGAATCACAGCCGGATCTTCCTTTCTCTTAGATCAGAATTCGTCCAAACAGCCAAAATCATTCAGCTTTGCCTCACAATAGACGTCTGCTTCTAGTCTCTGGTTAGATTAAGAAATCCTCATCACATGCTTCCAGTTCACTCTGTATTTCTTCAAATTGCATCAAAATTGACAAACGTTTGGACTTTTGCTTCATAGATGTGTGACGGCACCTTTTCAGTTTCTTCCATTTTTACGGTGATGTTTAGTGAACGAGGCACGGATGTTGCAGGGCAGAAAACAACAGTTTTAAACCCTTTTCTGCTAAACCAAACAGGTTTTTCAAACGAGAGGCACAGTAGCTTCTCTAAGCGAAGCAATTAGTCTCAGAGCCTCTCTGGGCGGGATGTTTGTGACTTGTAGAGCGTACGGTTTGCATTGATAAGGATATGAGACCTCAGGGTGGTGCCGGTTCTGGTAACTCCCTCTACTGGTCCTCCGCCCCCGTCTCCCCCTCACGCTCTCTGGTGTTTAATAAAAACAAAGCAGAGAAGGCAGGAAGAGAGCAGCGCTCTTTCAGCAGCAAACAGGCCGGTCCCGTTTATCCAGATTCTCACCCAGTGCTTTGCCTGCTTCTCTCAACAGCCCCCTTGTTTCAAAGCTCTAAACTCGACACCTCCCTGCCGCTGCATCTTCTCTCTTTCCTTCAAACCCTTTGCTTCTGGAAACTGATATCGAGGGGTGATGCGAGGAGCCAGAAAGCAGTGCTATCTCCATGCGCCAACTCCTCTCAAACACGTCGGTTCCTGCACTTGTCCATGCCTGTCATCCGGCCCTGAAACAGAGCAGTAGCATTCTTACACACACGCACACACGCACGCACGCACACGCTCTGAACACAAGGGGGTGGGGGTAATCACACAGTGTGTACATAAACAGTTTAACCCAGAAATGGATGCAATCTCAAACTGTGCTCACTAAACACAAACGGGGTTCTCTCTCAACATGGACATTTACCCTTTAAGCAGAACTCAAGAGTTCACGAGATAATCATCTTGTTAAAATGTAGAAGCGGTGATAACATTAGGAAAAGCCACATGACCGGTTTGATGCACATCTAGGAATTCACGAGCGTTTGGTCTGGAGCCGCTGTCTCTCGCTGTCCTAACCCTGTATTCCTTGCATGCCTTTGATCCTCTTCAACACGTTTTGTCCAAAAATCATCTTTCAAGCTTGAGGCCAGATTTACCGTTGGTGAAGTGAACGTGGAGGGCGCACTCCTTAATGCTAGCTCTCATTTCTTCTCAGACAGTGACCGGTGGATTGGCTCGTCACACGGTCTGCTATAGTGCCGCAGTTTGTTTTTTTTTTTTTCATTTTGATTTTCGGTTTCCTCCATCGAGTTTTCCAAGCTCTTTCTCTGTGTGATGAAAGCGGCCATGGTTGGTGGAAATGCAGCTCAGTTAAAGTGCTTTTGAAATTAATTCTAAAAAAGGAAGTGAAGGGAAGTCTGGACTGGTGTGATGTGCTCAGACGTGATCTGTAGGGTGGTGGCTGTGTTTTTCACGAGCTGTAAGTGAGCAATAGCTGGAAACTACGGAAACGGTTGCAGGAGATGCAGGTCAGGGTTTCTCGTGTGTCGAGTATGAGGAACATTTTGGTCCAAACTTAGCAAACACACACTCTGCCTCTCAATTAGGCTTCTTACCAGCCTCTAATCTCATAATCTGTCCTGTCTCTCTCCTCCCTTCCTCCATCATCCCTCTCTTCCCATCCTCCAACATCTCACACTTCCCATCCTCCATCACCCCCGTCGTCCCATCCTCTGTCTTCTCTCCATTCGCAATCCAATCTATGCTGCATGTTTAAAATCACAAAATGAAACTAATAGAAAGGACAAGAGTGCTTTTAAAATCTTGGATTCAAGAAAACACAGCCACAATTTAAAGCCAAGGAACGAGGATTGAATCTAAAAGACTTGTTGCGTTTTAAAGCAGTGGAAGAGTGCGTGTTTGTGTGTGCGTGTGCGTGTGTGTGTGTGTGTTTGAAACCCATCGATGCATCTTTTCCCATTAAGTTTAATCCAAACAGTTTGGTTCTTGTACGACTGAGGAACCCGGATGCTTTTGGTCGTCTCTCTCTGAATGCTTTTCTCCTCTTCCTCACTGATGCTCGATATCTTGCTCTTCCTCCCATTCCTAATGTTTGTAACACGCTCCATCACTCTGACCCCTCCGCATCTGAAAAGCTCCGGCACAAAGAGGATCAAGCTGTGTAAGTCTATCCTCCTGTTCGTCTGTGCATCTCTGTATCCTCCGACTGTCGACAGACATTCAAGGGTTCAGTCATCCCTCAGAAAAAGCTTCACTTCTCCAACTTTGCTTCTCTCACAGAGTCAAACAGTTTTAACGTGTCACTGATTCCTTCGTGTGGTTTAAAAGAAGCCAATCAGAGACTTGAAGCCTCTTCTCTGATTGGCCGGAATCATGACACATTGTGACACTGGGATGTTTTGAGCAAGTGACACATTGTTTAGAGTGAGAGTGAGAATAAAACGTATTTTATTTTCACTCGTTGAAAACGTTGTTCGTGAACGTGTACGATGTGTTTTTGCGTCTCTTAAAGTGTGGAAGAAAAGTATGTAAAACATCTGTTTCTGGTCTCCCTGCAGCGTGAGCAGTGGTTTCCGGCACGTCACTTCCTCCATCCGCCAGACGGCAGCCGAATAAAACAGCCTCGTCTGCGGACGGTAAATATACGGAGTCGATACCTCACCGTTCGCTTGGATTTGAGCTGCACAGATTTCAGCTTTGGCACCGTTTGCACGGCTCGCACCATGGCATTGCTTCTCTTCTGCTTCATGCTTTTCGAGACGACGTTGTCTCGTGTTTCATGTACTTGGTTTAGAGGTGGTCGCAGGACTTTAGCAGCAGTGGTGACCACAAGGAAAGCGACTTCTTTTGCTAGTGTCAGGTTTTCCTTAGTTTGTCATTTTTAAGAGCGGGACCAAATATTCTCTGGATATTACTTTGTGGCTTGGGGCTGTTTTTGCTGCTTGCTGCACTGCTATAGTTTATTCAAGCATGTACACATCGATGAACTTTGTTAACAAGCTGCAGAACTAGTCGTTTATTTATAAAAAACATCTTCATGTTCATCCTTTGCATGAAGCTGCTGCTCTTTTGCTTTTGTGATGAAGAAATGGAAATGCTGTACATCTGTGCTTCAGAAATAGCATCATTTGAGCTCTGATGCAAATGTTTCACCTATGATGTCACTTCCTCTGAGTAATTAACGATTTTCTGTGAAGCTGGTCAACGGAATTGCTGTAACCGCACAAAAAAACGTTTTGGGTTTGATTATTTGTGGTGAACCAGTTACCGGAGTGCAGTAGAGACTCGATCCTCCCGTGATGCTTCCTGTATCGGTTTACGCAGGATCTGTGGATCCAGGGAGGTTGTGAGTTTAGCGATAAACCCGTGTGCCGCTGTGGTTTCCTCTCTCACCATGCCTCTACCCAGCATCGGTTGTAGATTTCTGCTTAGCGCCTCTGTTTCTCTTCTGCTCTGGGGTCGTTGAACTGATTTCATTGAGGAAGTGTTTAAGAAGAAGAGCTCTGTTTTTCTCACACGGAAGAGTCGAGAGTGTAAATACCATTTACTTTTACATTTATGCCTCAGTATTACATAAGTTTGAGGTTCGTTCCCTTTTCTTCGGGGGAAACAGCTGAGGTTCTCTACGGGGAAAGAGTTTCTCGGTGAAGGGATGAGCGTCTCTGTAAACATAGCACTGTGCTGCTACTCTCAGAGAGTTCCAGATGTGAAGAGTTCAAGCTGCTGAAATACACTCGGCTCCACAAGTGAGACCAGTCAAAACCCCAGGGTTTTGGGTTTATTTATAGAAGCGTCACACTACAGCAGGTGACCTGCGGCAGAGAAAGAGACAATCACCTGCGTGACCTGTGCCTCCTCAACCTCACCAACAGATGCAAATGGTTGTGTAAAAAGGTCGCTCCTAATCCCTGATTTGAAAGTGTTGAGTCCCGTTGCAGGTTTGAGCTCCGATGGGGAGCAATTCCAAAGTCAGGAGACCAAATCAGAAAGATCTCACAAACACATCGATTTCTTTCGCTTTTACATTTAATATTCCTATCCCTAGTCATTGTTCCTCGTCAGGGGCACAAGGCTCTGCTGGTGCCCATCTTCAGCTTTTGTACTGTTGGAGGAAACTGGAGAACAGCACAGGAGCATGAGGAAGCGCATGCACGCAGGAAGACCCCTGGCTGACCTCAAACCGGCATCCTCCTTTGTGCCTCAGTGCTGTCCATTCTGCTTTTGAGTTCCACAGAAACCCTGATGCCTCTCACAGATGACTTTCATTTTAAAGAGTTTCTTTCATCTGTTGAACACAAACAAAAAGCGTTTGCGGGTGTGTGAAACCGGCCGCGAGGACTTCTCTTCCTCTGAAGTTCGATGGCTACATTGTGCAGGAAGGTCTTTCCATCACGAAGGACAGGACGAGTGACTGGTGGGAACAGATGTAGTAATGGCATCCCCAAACCCTCTCCCCCCACCATCTCCTGGCGTGGCGGGGGAATGAGAGTCTAATGACTAGTACAGCTCTCTCTCATCCACCCCCCCCCACTCTAAACACACTCAAGAAACATCTCTGAACCTGTGCCGCTGTTGTGGAATCTCTCGTCTCTCTCTCTACCTCAGATCACAGACTCCTTCTCTACATATACACCTTCCTTCTCCACCTCATCATGGTGCTCTTTTTGAGCTGAAATCAAATTCAGGTTTTCAGAAAGAATTCCACACTAATGGAACTTTTGGATTCTCTTTAAGATCTGTGCTGTCCTGAACCAAACCGTGCTGAACGGATCCAGATTTCACTGAACCAAAGTGTGCCAAACCAGGTTGAACTGAACTGTAGGGAAACCCAAATCTTTATGAACCAATCCAAACTGAATTGAATCGGACCCCAGTAAAGAAGAAACAGTGAGGATGTGGAATGTACGTGCAGTGCTCTCCTTCAAATGTGTGTGTGTGTGTGTGTGTGTGTTTTTTAAATGGATTCTCTCTTACGGATGTTTCTGGCTTCGGTCGGGTTTTATGAGGGACGTGAGCCGGTTCTTCCAGTGTTTCTGTTGTTGGTGTAATGTTGGCCTTCCCTGATCCTATCAGACGCGTTGTTATGGTCCGGCAGCAGCAGCAGCAGCAGCAGATCCTGTCCAGCTCCCTCATCTCACAAACGCATTCCCTTATCCTCTTGCCAGAAGAGGAAGCAGCCGAGACCACGGAGCAGCTTCCTGTGGCTAATAGCTCCTCTCCCCATCGTCCTCAAGCTCGCTCCAGTGTTTTTCCTCCGCCATTGTTCCAGCTCTCCCTCGACTCAGCACTGCATTGGTGTAAATCCTGACCTTGGGTCAGTGTTTCGAGCAGCATCTTCCATCATCCCCAAAGGAATGCAGCCCTCCTGACCTCCCCATCTTTAAAGTACCTCTCGGACGCTGATCCAGATTAGCATCTACACCATCTTTAGGGCCAGCACCTGGAAAGTGGAGATGTTTTTAGACCATGTAACATCTGCAGAAGCTGCTCGTGCTTCCATCCTTGGTTTTAAACGTAGTATTGATTGAGTCACTTCACAAACCGTTAGCATTTTTATCTTTCTACGTCACAAATTATAACTTTGAAGCTCTTGAAAGTGGCTTTGATTTGCTTTTCTCTGCACACTTTGCTGCAATAGATGCACAACACTCTCTTCAAAACCTGAAGTTTCGATGTAAACGTAAATGAAATGATCCTTGTTTCTCTCGAAACGAATCAGAGGCTGAAGAGTGATGATCTCTTCTAGACTCCTGCATCTCGCTGGAAGCTTCCTGGGCTCAGCTGCTGGTGTTTGTTCTCTCTTTCAGCTATGGAAACAGCAACAGAAGAAACAACAACACCATCTGCAAAGAGAGGAAGTGAGGAGGCGGAGCTTAGTGATGAGAGCCAGAGCCCCGCCCCCAGAGAAACCCTCACACGTACGTCGATCCTCACGATTCAGTGAGAAGTTTCTCGTCTGTTTTTCTGGTTCTGATCTATTTTGATTCGGATTAAGAAAAGAAGTGGTTTATAAGAAAAATGTAAAAGGGTTTCAAGAGGAAACTAGAGAATGTTGGACGACACTAAAATCTTTGATTAACGTCCAGCGAATCATTCCTTCATCCGTTTATTTGCATGTTCTGCATACTGTGTCCTCCACAGAGCTTTCCACCGATGCAGAGGAGTGGGAGGATGAACAGAACGATGCAGACGGAGAGATGGAGGGAGCAGACGGGGTGGACTTGTCTTCTATAAACTCCATGATGAGCACAGTGATGAACGCCGCTCAGATGAACGGCACGGTCGACTCCGCCCACTCCACGCCCAGCAAGCCTTCAGTGAAGAGCCCAGGCTCGAACCGCAGCGGAAGAAAGAATCAGGTGAGCAGCGCTGGAAAGACTGAACAAGGAAAAAAGAATGAAAGAAAGCTGAGTCTGGATCTGAAGATTCTGTTCTTCTGCAGACGTCGCTCACAACTGTCTCCAGTGGAAACTGATTATTAATTTAAACACTATTGTTCAGAGGGAACGAAGAGAGCGATCTTCCCGCTGCTTTACCATATTTTACGGAATGCTGGAAGCTGATGCAGCACCGTCTGCTTTCTCCTGCTCTCGTTTAAAGGAAAGTGACAAATGGTGCTGAGGAATCTCAATCCACCTTTTGTTCTTGTGAGCATCACATGACGCATCAGGGCGTTCTGCTGAGCTCGTAACAGTCCTGCGCTGGGCGACAGGTGTCGCTTCTAACCCCTTCACACTCCGGCTGCAGCGTCTGAACCTTAGCTTCCTTTCTTCAAACGACGGCAGTAACTCTAAGTGCTTTTCTCAAGAGTATTGCAATAAAAAAGTTTATTCCTGATAAACTTCACGGCTTTGTTGCAAAAGGATGCAACGATTAATCCTTTCGCAGTTAACCGAACTTTAATTTGACACTTTTAATAAAATGTAAAAAACTCTGCGTTTGTGTTGCAAGGAAAGATTCGTTTAGCTGAATGAAAAAGATTCGTTTAGCTGAATGAAAAAGATTCGTTTAGCTGAATGAAAAAGATTCGTTTAGCTGAATGAAAAAGATTCGTTTAGCTGAGCGAAAGTGTCTTTTACTGAGAGTGTAACGAACGAGTTTATTGAGACGACACTCATGTTCAAGCCAGGATTCTGTTACTGTGCCTCGGACCCTTCGGCGCTGTCTGCAGATAGATTTCGAGATGTTTTAAACATTGCTTCCCGTGTGGGTCTCAGGCCTCTTTCGCTCCTACTTCAGAGGAACAGTAAAGAAGCTTAGAGTTGTGTAATTCACTGGATTAGCGAAGCAGAAAGAAGCGGCGCGCACCACAGACAGGAAGTGTTGAGCATGAGC
Source organism: Danionella cerebrum (assembly GCA_007224835.1). Taxonomy (NCBI): domain Eukaryota; kingdom Metazoa; phylum Chordata; class Actinopteri; order Cypriniformes; family Danionidae; genus Danionella; species Danionella cerebrum. The sequence goes on along the minus strand of SRMA01025997.1, from coordinate 452,165 downwards.
AGAAACGCTCGACAGACGCTCGCCGTGCTCTGAAACTCTACAGAACTGGTTTTGTGCTTTTCATTTCTCTTTATGTTGGTTTCTTTTGTGCGAGTGTTCCGTAAATGCTTCAAGCATCTCATCGAGAGCTGGTTTGTGAAGAACGTGCTCCAACAGGACTCTGGAGGTCCTGAGACGAGGCTGAATCTCACACACACACACACACACACCTTCAGCCTGGGCTTCAGACTCCCGCGCTTTCGCTGATCAATCGTCACTTTTATGTTTTATTGAGAATGATGAGAAGGAAGCACTGCTGATGGCATCACGACTCATATTCAAGAAATATTTTAATAAAGCCATGATCAATTAAATTGACATTTGTAAAACATTAGATTCACTCCATGGAAACCTGAACCTGGAGGAGACGGACATTTAAATCGTTAATTTCTATTCATCCCCTCATCCATCAGCAGGAGAGAACGAGGCACAGATGCTGAAATAAAATCATGTAAAACATCAGGAAATGAAACTGATCTCGTTTCTTCTGCTCAAACGTGTTCCAGGAAGCCAAAGATGACGGCGGCTGCATCGTCTGTCCTCTGTGTGAGAAGGGCTTCCAGACCCAGCACCAGCTCACCATGCACATCCGCCAGGTACCACCAGTACCCTCACGTTTCCATCAGCTCTTTTTTTGGAAGATATTTAACGCATCCTCCCGTTCCAGAGTTTGTTATGCTCTCAGTACCGTGAGCGTTTCTCGGGTCGTATCGGTCAGCAGCGGTAGATATCAGACCTGCGCGCCTCTGAAACCCTCTATCCCTTTCTCTCTCTCTCTCTCTCTCTCAGCACAACACGGACAGCGGGACGGCGGATCACTCCTGCAGCATTTGCGGGAAGTCTCTGAGCTCTGCCAGCTCTCTGGATCGACACATGCTCGTGCACAGCGGAGAGAGGCCCTACAAGTGCTCCGTGTGCCATCAGACCTTCACCACCAACGGCAACATGCACAGGTAGCTCCGGACGCTCTGCTACAGCAGAAACCGAGCGCTTCATCCAGACTCCACCAAAGCGTTTAATGCCAATTCAGATTGAAGACGTCTTCGTGCTTCAGAGTTAAGGCCGTGTCTAGCTGCAAGCATCCGGACGCCAGACGCTCAGGGAAGCTGCATCTGCTGCAGGGCTCGGCTTCTCTCTGAGTTTGAACACTTCTATATAAACTCACAGAAAGTAATAGCTCACGCTTCCTCGGTAAGCTGCAGGATTTGGTGCATAGTTCACCCCTGCAGCCCTAAGCAGTTGACATGGTTCAAAAGCCCCGCCCACATGTAAGCGCAAAGAAACACTTAAATAAATAAATAAATAAAAACACATGGGTTGAAACGCAGTACTTACATTTATTTATTTACCAATATATTTATTATTCTTTTATGTATAAACATATTTATTGATGCATTTGTTTATACATGTGTTCATTTATGCTTATAATCATTTATTTCGTGTTTGATTTCTGCATTTATTTGTAGTTAAATCATTTTTGGTCCTCTGCGCCTGATTGGCTGCTTGATCTCCTTCAGTCTTAGTTACAGCACAGCTTTAAGGAGCTGTGACTTTGCTCAGAAAGGCAAGGAACATCCTGACTCCACAGCGCCCCCTGTCTGCCCCCCACAGCAGTGCAATGCCAGAACTGAAGCTGTTTATGCATCAACAACTTTTATGATCTTTTACATATTAGCCAGGGAATGAGCCCCCCACCCCCCAAAATAATGTTTAACTGCGGGCATCCAGTGTGAGCTTCTGTGCTGCTGCTCCCCATCCAATCAGAGTTTGGTGACCTGCCAGTGTCGAGTCTTCTGATTGGCCCATGGCGAGGTCAGAGTCCAGAGCTGTCTGTCTGGTCCTCACACAGGTGTCCAGCACACTGCCTGCTATTAATAATCCACTGACCACAGAGTGAAAGCTGACTCCGGCACAGCCAACCTTTAGTCTGGAGAGCCTGCAGCAGAACTGGCCGCTTTGAATCTCCGGGTTTCTCTCAGGGTTTACCCTCGGAGGGCTGGCTTGGTGCAGTTTAGGTCACTGGTCAAAGAGACTGAGATTGCTTTTCATCCTTCAAGTATTCTGTCAGGCTTTGGGAAGGAATGTTTTAAGATACTGTTTGTGGAGTGTATTCTGCAGAAGTTTAATAAATGCTGACCTAGAGAAAGTTGCCCAGAAATCATAATGCTAACAATTACTGATCAACTCAACATTAGTTCATCTGCTAACCGCGAAGCTAGACCATTAATAGCTCTGTGTAGAAGTGAGCGTAGGCTGCAGGAATCCAAAACGGTCCCGGCCAGAGAGCTAGGTATGCTAGGAGAGGAGCTATGCCTCTTACCGCTGGTCTCCTATCCTGGTCTCCACCGTGCCTGGCCCTGCAGTCACTAATATTTGGGCTCTTTCCCTAATATGAAGAGTAATAAACTAATAATAAAATGTGCCTTTGGAGGAACTGTTGTCTAAAGCCAGGAATCCCATTCTTTCTGATGGAACGACAGGCGTCTCCATCCTCCCAGGTTTCCTTGAGAACAACCGTGGGCCTCTTCATGCAACATTAGCTCTCTTCCGCTGATCTCCAGCTCGAATCCAAGAGGCTGTGGATAATGGCAGGAGTTAGAGCTCATTAGCATCGTCCTTCTAGATTGCCTTCAGTCCCCCAGTGGACACGAAAGAGACTCCTGAGCTTTCATTTGTGGAGGACTGACTCTGAATTAGGGATCTCGAAAACTCTCATGTCCCTTTCCCCCAGATTAATAGCCACTCCTCTGTTTCAGACACATGAAGATCCACGAGAAGGATTCAGGCAACTCTGTCCCAGACAGTCCCACTCTTTCCCCGATGAAACGACGGCGCCCCTCTGCAGCCAAGCGCAAGTTGAGCCACGATGAGGACAGCGAGAAGATCGAAGAACCGCCCGGCAAAAAGGTTCGTTTGATCCTCCGTCTGGTCATGGTGGTCGATAAAAATAAGCATCGGCACGTTTCAGCCTCCCCGTCCGAAAGCTGTTCGATTTCTCCTGTTCATGTTTGTCGATGTCTCTGATGAAAACATTACGAAGCGTTTGTTTCCCAAATTTAGATGGAGGCAGCACCTGAAGCATCGGTAGTCGCCGGTTTGTTATCTGATGATGATGATGATGATGATGATGATGATGATGATGAACTGTGATCCGCAGGTTCTGGATGACAGTGCCGCAGAAGATCCGGCCCAGAGCAGAGCACAGGAGGAGGTCCAGACCTGTCCCGTCTGCTTCAAGACCTTCACCTGTAAAAACAACTATGAGAGCCACATGGAGAGCCATCCTGACGCCTCTCTGAGGTACAACACAAGCGCTCTGAACTGGTTTAGCATGCTTTTATTTCTCTGCATGAACTGCTTCAAGCTGCTTTCTACCCGCATGAGCAGGCTTGAACTGGCTGTCTGTTACTGGCTGGTTTAGAGGTTTTGAGCTGGACTTAAACTGGTCTTTTACTCATTATGACTTTGGGTTGGTTGTACTTTGAGCTGGTTTTGAACTGGATTTTTTGAGATACTGGCACCTATACATTGGTCTCTGTGTTCTGAAGACCTACCAGAGTTCCCAAGATGATGCAGTAGTGGTTAAGACACGCCTATTTTTATGTAAATCCCTATCTCATTAATTCATGGTGGACAACTCCCCTTTTCCCAGGATTTTCAAAAGTGTGAAATCACTGCTGCGTCTCTGCGGTGTGAGCCTTTTACTCACTGTAAGCTTTCTTTAGTTTGGGATCTGGACTGAAACACTGTTGCTCTGTGAGTTTAGTCTAGTTCTAAATCCTGCCGTTCAAACAGGAAGTTACCCCTGAAGAAACACTGAAGCGGTTTATGCCTTTATTATGTTGGCTTGCAGAGCCAACATATTGTTATCTCTCTTAAACTTATTATGTTGGCTTGCAAAGCCAACATAT